>JAOXOE010000874.1:9933199-9967836 GCA_028565055.1 Phoeniculus purpureus | reverse complement strand
TCTGGGGACTTTCAAGGCCCGCCTGGATATGTTCCTCTGTGATCTGTGTTAGATAGTTTTGTCCTGCTCTGGCAGGGATGTTGGACTCGATGATCTCTTTGGGTCCCTTCCAACCCCTAACATCCTATGATCCTATGAGATTGATAATGTTGCAATACTGTAGGCACTGTGTTAGTTTTCAAAATCATTTTTACTACTTTTATAAGACAAAGCTAAGGACCCCATTTATGGTTATATTAAAAATACTCCAGAAGCCACAATTAAAAAACAAACAATTCCCAAAAGATCCCAAAGAAATACTATAAGAATAGGAAAACTGGCACACTTGGGTATCCTTAGCTCCTAATTTCCAAAAAGAACAACTGTCTAGGACTACCCTAAAATCCTGAGATCCTTGCATCTATTTGTGGAATAAGATACTATTTAAAAAAAAGAATCAAGTATTTAAGTGGTCAGGAAAAATATACCGAACCAGATTATTTGTTCACTTACAGCCATGGGATCGCTCAGTGCCTGAAACTGCTTTACATCTGAGAAAATATTTTAAAATAAATTACTGAGTGCAAGAAAAAATACTACATGTGTACTTTAGAACCCTTTTGATAAAATGATAATCTTTAAATACTATTTTAATTTACACACGCATGTACAAAAACCCTTCTTCCGCCGAAAATGAACATTGGCTTTTAGCTTTCCTGTGTGTCTCCTTCCAAACTGTAGCGGCAGACAAATCTAAACACGCTGCAACACCAGTACACGCATGGCATCAGCAACGCTATTTGACGTGAATCAACAGAAATGTCAGCCTACATCCTCGAAGGACAGAGTCCCAGAAGGACAAACTTCTTGTAATACCTGCTGTTACGTGTTTGACAAAACTCTGACAGCTGCTCTTAAAGCTACATTAATAGATTACGCTATGTAAGTGATAATATGCCAACACAGAAAACACTGATGTCCTGGCCTCTTCTGTGGGATTAGTAATTTATTTTCTGTCTTCAATACAGTATGGGATTTCTTAGACTGAAAATATTTTGTCTGTAGGATCCAATTAGCCCTGTCGTAAGAAGATATCCAGTAAAACACATGCTTCCCAAGCAATATTTTCTTCAATAACCCTTGTTGGCACTGATACATGTTGAAGTCTGTTAGGAGTAACTTGTTTTTGCTCACTAAAAGTCTATTACAAAACGGTCTTTAAAGCCAGATAGGTGGAGCAAAATTAACAAGGTGCTGCTGTAAGCAAGAGTAAGCACTAAGTGTCTTCAAGGGTATGTTTTGCTAAGGTATCTTTCTTTAGTATTAAATAGCACTCCAAAAAGGCATGAAGGCCAAGGTAGCTGAGTTAGATGATGAGGACAATGAGCAGTTACAAAATAGGAATGACAATCCACTCTTTACTACAATCGGAGAAGACACCTCAAAGCTCATACAAAGTTCACCCCTCATTGATCATCCTTTGCCACCAGAGACCACCAGAAACCTTTCCGATGACCCTAAAAGGGGTTGGCACAATGACTATGCAAATATTGTAATTAGTCCCAGGAAGTGGGATGCACGTGTATGGATTTCTCCTGAGAAATGTAACGTACACGAATGTAAGAGGTGTACGGCTGCTGCAGTGGGCATGCACGGTGGGTGCAGCGCTCCCCGTGCACTCAGCGCTGTAAATACAGGATGACTGCCTCCTGAGACTTCAACAGAAGTGTTAGACCGTTCCTTGCTTTACGGTATCGGCACTGCCTTTCGTTCCCTCCATCAGAGTAGCTCGAGGCCTTCGCGTCCCACTCCCTCGCTGCCAAGGGGCCAAAGGCCCCACACCGGGCACTGCTGGAGACGCTGCGTTGCGGTCAGAGGAGTCGAAGGTCGAAATAACGTAAACGCGGGATGTTACTCCGGTACCTTTGCCGCGAAAAAGAACTCACTGTAGCCAGTGCGCTCCATCTCAAATTAACGTCCAGACTGAAACAGCCACAACACAGTATCGAATATCAAACCTCCACCAGCAGAACAAGCAAAGACTTGTGCACAGTCCGCTCCGCAGGTACCCCAACACTTGCTCGCCGCCGCCCTTTCTCCGCGGAGCTTCGCACCCCCCCTTCCTGCTGCCTCTAGCCCTGCCCACCGCCCGCCATTTGCTCCTGCCCGCGGACCGCCATTTGGCTGCCTCCGTGCGTCTCGCGGCACGGGCCGGCCTCCCTGACCCGGCGCGGACCGAGCCCGCCCTCCGGGAGAAGCTGGCGGACTTCGAGGGCGGAGGCCGCCGCCTCTCTCCGCAGCGTTCCAGGGGCGGCGGGCGCAGTCCTCCGCACCCCGTGCCCCACCGGCTGCCCCCCAAGGTTTGGGACCCGCGCCCCAGGAGCAACGGCCTGTATCACCCTCTCGACATCAGGGCTTTTAGCCTTTTTCATAAAGAAACCATAAGGTAGCGCCCAAATTACGTCATGCACAGGCCGCCAGCATTCCCGTCAGGCAGCAGGACAATCAGTCCCCTGCAGGTACAGCGGCCGAGGTTCCGGGCAGACAGACAACCCTATCGGTGGGAAGCAGCGGAGAGCTGCGGGCGCATCTCGCCGAGTGTCCGGCGCCGAGCAGAGGCGGTCGCTGGAGCCCTCGCAGAGCTGTATCCGGACACGGTTGAAGCTGGCCAGTCAGGAAGTTGTTGAGCTGGTGCGGTACCTGCCTGAGCTGGCAGCTGTTTTATAAGATGCGAATTATTTACATTTTCATTATAAACAGGCTGCTTTAATTTTTAAATTATTTGCTGACAACAAACATTACAGTTCAACAATAACGAAATCTAATTGCATGTTGCTGCAGAAGTGATACGTAAGCCCTTAAAAATAAGCAACCAAATTAAACATTTATTGTGTTTTTTCACTTGGAAATAACACTGAATTACAGAATTTATGTCAAGAGTGCCATGTTCTGCATCACTAGCTAATTAAAGTTGTGCTGTAGGCAGGCAAAACAGCAGAGGCTGCATGATCCTCCTCTAGTTACAATTTCACACAGGACTGACACAGAATCATAGAATGGGTTGGAAACATTACAGATCATCCAGTTCCAACCCCCTTCCTATGCACATGGTATCTGGTAGCTCAGAGCCCCATCTAACCTTTCCTTGAATGTTTCCAGGGATGGGGTTTCTACTACCTTCCTGGGCAATATGGTTTCACCACTCTCACAATTAGAAATTTCTTCCTAATTATCTAGGCTCTGATGAAGAGATTGTCCCCATCTTTCTTACAGGTTCCCTTTCAGTACTGAAAAGCACTGACAGGTCCTCCAGCCCTCTAACTGTCTTTGTGGCCCTCCTCTGGAGCTGTTCCAATAGGTGCAAGACTTTCCTGTGTCCAGAGCTGGATGCAGTCCTCCAGGTAAAGTATTGCCAATACAGAGCTGAGGGGCAGAATTACCTCCCTTGACCGGGTGGCCATGCTTCACACCCAACTTCATCCTCGCAAGTCTGCAGATGAAGCATGCTTGGCTCATGAAGACTACTCTCAAAAAAAAGTAGCAGTTACCTCTGTCTTGTAGTTTCCTGAGTAACTCATAATCACTCAAACTATTGATCACCTCCCTTTTACCTTCCTTATCTGCTTTCAAAAATAGCTTATGGCTGCTCAGGAGTACCACATAAAAATCTACAAGTCTACCTCTAATGCTCAATTATGTTTGACATCCAGACACACCTCATTGTTTTTTGTTCATTCCCAATTTTCCATTTCTTACTACTTAGGCTGTACTGCTTTAGGTGATTAGTTTCATTTGGCATACATTGCAACATTCACCCTGCATGCTGCCCCACTGCAAGCTACAGAGCAGCACAGGTGTGACATGGGGCTCTGGGGACCAGCCAGTACACATGCATTCAGAAGAAATAAATTCTCCAATGGTGCATCGGTAATAAAGAGTTCAGAAAGGCCTGTGTGTCTATGCAGACTTTTGGGGCAGAAAGAAGATAGCAAGGAGGTAATTCCACATAGTAGAGCTTCCAATTTTCCCATTAATCTTTCCTCCTCAACTAAGGAGGCATAAGGACTCCACCAGCTGGAGCATTTAGGGCTTCAGACTTACGGGAAGGACATTACAAAGGGGGTTGCAAAGGGAATGGCTCTCCATCAGTGTCATAGTGTGATCTTTAACCATTTGAACTGAGTACCTTCCATTTATAAAGCAGACACTGGACTGGTGGATATACCTTTCCATAATTCTGTTCGCCAAAAGAAGACTCTCTTCCTGGTCAGAGAGACAGAACTGTTGGTCAAGGAGGGCCTTTCACCCTTTTCCTCAGGGTGAGGAAGGGATTGCTCATGGTCCAACCATGCTTCTACCCAGGCTCAAAGTCTGGATAAGGTAGCACAGGGCACACTATCAGAGCATTCTACCAAATTAATGAACTACTGTTGAAAGGGGGAGATCAAATGTAATGAAGAAATAGCCCAACTGTACTTGGCGAATCATGTCCTTGTCACCAGCACCACATAAACACTCATGTACATAAGACTCAAGTTAGTTTCATTAGTTAGACACACAGCCACATTGTTCCTTTAATTATAGACAGACACAAATTCTGTATTTGCACAAATAACTAAAAGTTATGCAGCTAAGAAAGCAAGCAGGCCTATCCCCTCACTGTTATCAAAAGATGTCCATCTTATCACAAGTCAGGTATAAACACAATAGCCAGCTTTTACTTCTATGATTAACACTGGGCTGCATTATCCCCTTTGCACAGAATCTCATCACACATTACTTGCATCTCAGAAAATACAAAAACATCACAATAAAGAATGCAAAGTACATTAATCAAACTTCGAAATTTTAATTTGAGATCCAGGTTTGTTTTGCAACAGTTTCTTAAAGGCTATGATGAAACACAAGAATAACTTTGAATGAGACTAAATAAAAGCACATATCCCCAGAAATTATTCTGCATTTGCAGAAGACTGAAAAGTCCAATTTTAACAAAGATCTACACAACTACCAAGATTACTAGAGACTGTCCTTGCAAAATTCCTCACACCAGTTAAGGCTTTGAAAAGAAAGTTTTTTAAAAGTATGGAACACCTCTAATCTCAAGGCAATAATTGAGACTTAGAAGTCCTTAGCAATCTTGAACAAAGAGCTAGACAATTGTTTTCTAAACAAATCTAACTTTACAGTAAAGAGCTATTAATCCTACTAAAAATGAGGCTGATTCTTAGCACTGGGCACTGGCCCTGTAATTGTCAAGTCATTCCGTTATTCCTAACTTATTGGATGAAGTAAATGATGCAGTGTTTCATGGTTGGTACTGTTTTATTGTCTAATATTGATTAAATTATTTACATTACTACTTTTCAATCCACAATTTAGCACTCACACCTATGGCTTTTACTTTTATGTTTAGCATGTCTTTGTGTCAAGTATCAGAATTTCATTTAAAAAGGAATTTAATACCATATAGACAAGTCTTCTAAATATTTATGTTTAAACATACTCATTTTTAAAAATGATTTATAAAGTAAGAGTCTGCTGGTAGCTTTTTTCCTAGCTCATATCTACCACTGACCTTTCCTTATTTTGAAGTGTTCCTTTCAGAGTGTCCTGCTGCCTCCATGTGGAAGTTGTTTCCTCCCTCAACAACCCCCACCTCTGAATTTAATGCAAAAACATAAAAAATCAGTAGCTGACTATTTTAAGCAAAAATGTGAAGTGCTATAACATTACCTACATTGCCTTTTACTGAACTATTTTCCTGAATGCTCTAAGAACTTTGTAGAAACTTAACCAGTGACTGTTGAAAAGGCACAGGTAATTTGTGCTCAGAGACCTGCACCAGCAGTGTATTTTCTCCAGCCTGAAAGTCAGAGAACACTCTTAGGATACAGCAAACAATCTGATCTGAAAACTCATAGATATCAAAGTGCCAGTTAAACCAGAATCAAATAGATTTGACTGGTTCTTCTGCTGCAGACACTCTGCAAATCTATAACAAGAGATTGCTTCTGTTGGAAGAGGAAAAGAAGTGACAGTATTCCTACATATAAACCCAGGCACGGTGTAACAAGACACGGGCTATTCACTATTAAAATCCTCACAAAGCTGTCCATGTCTATGGTGATTTCCGTTCCATGGTATTACAGTAATAAGAAAGTTATTTTTCACTTAGGAGAGAAATTTAGGTGTACATGAAGAAAGCTAATTTTGGTCCACTTGACCAGCTTCCTAAAGACAGCTTATTGGAAAGGTGACCACTGACTGTTCAAAATCTATGTAAAAATTAAGAAAAATGATTTGGCATTTCATTCGCAACCTGCACAGTGTGGTTATTTGACCTAGTCATCCACCTTCTCATTTTGCATGTTCACTGACTCTTGAGTTTTTAAGTCTTCAGCTTGTTCATGTTCTTGCTTAATTGCATCTACTTGATTAGGTTCCTTTCCTTCTGCTTCTCCCTGATCAACACTTTCACACTCTACTTGTTCGAGGTCTGTTCTACCTATAAGTTCTGCCTGTACTTCTTCCATCTGTATTTGATTTACATGCTCAACATGTAACTCCTCCACATGAACTTCAGCACATTGTTCCGTCTGAATGTGTTCAACTTCCAAGTAACTGATTTGCACCTGTTCTTGCAGTTCATCAATCTGTGTGCCTTTCACTTGATTGTCCTGTATGAGATCCTGGTGCATCTGCTCCACAGTTACCTGTGCAGGATCCACTTGTACCTGAATTACTGGTAGGACATGGACTTGCTCCACCTGTTCTATTATAGTCATTGATGTTACTGGTTCGGCTTCCACTGGAAGAACCTCTTCTGCAATATTATGCATTTCTTTGAAATGCCTTCTCAGATCACTGCCTTGCATGAACCACAAATCACATAAGGTACAGTGGTTGGGTTTGTCACCGGTGTGTATTACTAAGTGATCTTTGAATTGATCCCAGCTGTTAAACACGCTGTTACAAACCTGAAACAGAAAACAGAGGTGTCAAATAGTGCAAACAGAAGTAGGTAAAAGAACAGTGCCTATTTCAGATCCTGGCTCCACATAGTGTTGCTTCTTGCTACTTGGATTAAAAAAAAAAAAAAGAGGTAAAAGCTCAGAAGTCAGGCTCATATGAACAGAAAGCTTGGCATGTATTTATTTCTTTTTAAGAAGAGAGTGCTACTTTGGGTTGTGCACAGACAGGATACATACAAAATTTATGAGCCAGTACAGCATTTGAAAGTTTTCTGATTTTAAACCAACATGAAATTCATGTCATGCCAAATAAATGTCTGGTATTAGAGTTCTGGGTGGAAAGCTATATATGTAATAATACTGTACCATTAAAGTGTAATACAAACTGTCCTTTTTCTGAAGTTGTATATGCAGTACTACTACCTAACTTTTCCTTACCAGCTTTCATTTGCTTATGGTATTGTGATGCTTAACTGCCTAAACTGAACTAATTCTCCCATTTTGTCACTTCAAACAACCATTCAAGTGATTCAGGAGATTAAACTCCCTTAGAACCCCATCCTTTTAGTTCTCTTCCAGCTAAATATGCTACCTTGATGGCAGATACATTACTTCCACAAAGTACATGAGCATACTTCCTTCCCTTCAGCTGGCACTGAGGTAAGTAGCCTGAAAACAACAGAGACTGCTGAAGTGAATGAGGGCCAGGGTAGAAGGGCAAGAAGAGTGAGGTAGAGTCAGGCTCAGAGTAAAGAAACAAGGTTGGGTGTCTTTGTCCATATAAGTGTTCTTGATTGCAGAAGGCAGCCAAGAACTCACATTTCAACATCCATTCACTGCTAGCAAGTAGTTATGAAACAGAAATAATTTTCAGCAACAGCACAGAAGGATGATGGAGTATCTGACAGGCATTAACTCAAGAACTACTAGTGGAGCTAAGTATCTCCATCTTGCTGTTGAAGTCTGTTAAAATGGGTTTGTCATGCTAATACCAAGTCTCAGCTCAGCCCTCTTCCCCAGCTCATGTTCTAAAAGAAGTTGCACACACACTTCCTAAAATCCTAAATCACTACTTGTGACTTAGTGTCACAAGTACTTCGTGTCACAAGTAATGACCCAAAGGTACTGACTGCTAGTAATGCCCAAACACATAAATATTTGTCCTGCCACATGGAGACTAATTCAGTACTCAAGGCATACAATGCAAAGCACCAAATCATCATCAAAGGAAGCATAGCTTTGTTTTCTCTTCTTTGTTCTGTGAGCCAAGATTTCTTTTCTGAATGCTATGCAAATCTGTTTCTAAAGAGAGAAAAATTCAAGAAAAAATTATCCAATATTTTCTTTAGTTTATGTATGCTAAAGAAACACTACTCTGCACCATGTGTGAGGGGATCTAGTTTCAATGTAGAAAGAGAAATCTATGACACAAAGCAATCAGACTGAAGGGGAACAAAGACAAAAAAGTATGTTCAATGACAGTATCAAGGACAACTTCGTGTTATACAGTAATTCTCACATTCAGAAAACACACACACACTCCCAAGAATTAAATTCAGACTAGCAAAACAACTAAATGATGCAACAGAATTAGTGAAACATCTGATTAGCAATGCAAAATTTCTGTGAATAAGATCACTCTCGTATAGAACAAATAAAGCTGATATCCAGCAGTCTTCTTCACTACATAATCCAATTTAACTTCAAATACCTGACATTCTTTGAAATTAATAAAGTGAGAGCTTTAAAGGACAAAGAGAGAAGGAGAAAACAAGAAGTGTGTCCTTATTTGAGTGTAACAGAAACATGACAGCAAATTCACAAATAAAAATGTTACAAAAACCCTCAACTCTTTATTTTCTAGCTTTTCAGAATCAGCTTTTAAAAGCTAAGTAAGACATATCTGAACAGCTTTTCAATTGTCAGCTACATACAGTGACCAAGTAGCCTAGTTATCCATCTTCAGCAATCATATATACTTAAAATGTATTACAGGTTGGAATTACAAATTGAAATTACTTTCCAAAGTCAATAGATTTGGTATCAAACAGATTAATAATAAAATAGAAAATAAAATACTATGTTGTATTTTGGACTTTAGTGAGGCATGCTTGCAAGCAGGACAGGCCTAGGTAAGCGTATCAAGAACACTGAAAAGGATGCAGATTACTGAAATGCAGATTATCAAAATGCAGACTATCACTTACAAACTCACAAGAATCTCTCATCATAAATATTATAAGGCTCCATATTAGGAAGTCCGTACTTTAAATGAACCTGCTCAGATATAAGAATTTACCTGTATGTTGTGGTGGAATGCAATCTTTATTTCACTAGAAGTATCTCTTGGGAGACTTAAACCCACTCTCACTGCCTTTCCTGGTTGGTACTCCCACAGTCCCTCAGCACAGAAAGGAAGTATCTAGCTTCAGTCTCTGCTACTTTCATTACCCACCTGGCATTCATACAGTTTCTTTCTTCCTTTTTTAGCTCCAGCTCCAGACTGACAGGCTGTCAGATGACATTTGAGAGTACTGTTCCTAGCAAAACGTTCATGGCAGTTTGGACATTCAAACGGCTTTTCACCTGTTAAGAGAGATTTGTAAGTGTATAAAACTGGTCAGTTTTCTGTCATCTCTTTCTTCTTCCCTTCTCTCTCTTTTGTATAGGTTGATAAATACACTGTAAAGACATGGTCAACTATGGAAGATAAACATACTTCTGCAAGTCAAAAAATCATAGACTTTGCCCAAGCAACTAATGGATACTACAGAACAAAAGTCACATCTACCCTGTGATCTGGTCAAATTTCAAGAATTATTTGGAGAAAGGCACCAGTCAGGGACAATGACAGTCTATTCTGACAAATTCTTTGGTCATCCCCACAGTATTCTGCTGCAAGTGTCTGAAAGTGCCAATTCAAAGACAATGGTGGCAATTAAAAAAGACTGGTGAACTGCTATTCCCACACATCCTGAGACAATGGTCCTCAAGGCAGTGAGTGGGGGAGCAAAGTCCCTCCCACTGTAAGAGAAGGTGCATTTGAGATTGCCCTGAAGAACCTGAACATACATAAGTCTATGGGACCTGATGAGATGCATCCCATAGTTCAAAGGGAACTGGCTGATGTAGTTACCACTTTCTATATTTAAAAAGTCAAGGCAGCCAGGTAAAGTAAAAGGGGAACACTGGAACATTGCACCTGTTTTTAGAAAGGAGGACCCTGGGAACTACTGACCTGTCAGCCTCACCTCTGTGCCTGGGAAGATCATGGAACAGACCCTCCTGGAATCTCTGCTAAGGCACATGTAGGACAGCGAGGTGATTTGAGACAGAGAGCATGGATTTACCAAGAACAAGTCCTGCCTGATCAACCGAGTAGATTTCTCTGAAGTAGTTACTGCACCAGTGGACAAGGGAAGAGCTACAGATACCGTCTGTTTGGATTTCTGTATGGCCTTTAACATGGTCCCCTGCAACATCCTTCTCTCTAAATTGGAAAAATAATTTGTTGAGTAGACTATGTGATGGATCAGAAACTGGTTGGATGGTTGTGTCCACAGAGTAGTTATTAACAACTTGAGGTCCAGATGGAGACTAGTGACAAGTGGTTTCCCTCAGGGGTCTACACTGAGATCAGCATTGTTTACTATCATTGACAATGTCTTACTGGGATCAAGAGCACTCTCAGCATGTTTGCTGATGACACCAAGCAGAGTGCTGCAGCTGACATGCCTGAGGGACATGGGTGACATCCAGGGAGACCTAGACAAGCTCAAGAAGCAGGCCCATGTGAACCTCACAAGGTTCAAGAAGGCCAACTGCAAGACCCTGCACCTGGATCGGGACAACCTTCAGTATTGGAACTAGCCGGAGGATGAAGGGATTGAGAAAAGGCCCGCAAAGGATTTGAGAGTATTGGTGGGTGTATAGCTGGACATGACCAGGAAATGTGTGGTGCAGCCCAAAAGGTCAATGGTATCCTGAGATGCATCAAAAGAAATGTGCCAGCAGGTCAAGGGAGATGACTCTGCCCCTCTACTCTGCCCTGGTGTGACCCCACCTGGAGTACTGTGTGCATTGCTGGAAACCTTAGCAGAGGAAAGATGTGGACATGTAGGAGTGGGTGCACAGGAGGGTCATGAAGATTATCAGAAGGCTGGAGTACCTCTGCTGTGAGGACAGGTTGAGAGTTGGAGTTGTTCATCCTGGAGAAGGCTCCAGAGGTAAGTTAATTCAGCCTTTCAGTATTTAAAGCAGGCTTACAAGAAAGGTGAAAACAATCTTATTCGCAAGGCTTGTGGAATCAGGGCAAGGGTGGTGGTTTTAGGCTAAAACAGAGTAGACTCAGACTAGACACAAGGAAGAAATTTTTTTATGATGTAGGTGGTGAAACACTGGAACTGGTTGCCCAGAGAATGGGTAGATGTCTCCTTCCTGGAAGCATTCAAGGTCAGGTTGGGCAGTGCTCAAAGCAACATTATCTGGATGAAGATGTCTCTGATCACAGCAGGGATGGTTGGAACTAGATGACCTTTAAATGTTTGAGTCAGTGTTTGAGTCATAGTGATTTGCACTATGATGCTATGAATATCCAAATGCCGTAAGACATTGAGTAACTTTTTGCTTAGTGCAAATCAACACTGACTTGGGCCTGCACCAGTCACATCAGTGACAGAAAACACAGCTGTCTTCCTCCTCCTTCTCTAAGAAACTGGTGAGCTGGGGCTAAACTCCTGTACTAAAGGTGACTAAAGGTTGCTTCTCCTCCCCTGTGTGTCATGCATGAGTTTAGTCTCAACCTAAGTAAGATTTTGTTACAAAGGAGGGTTTGGGCCTGATCTAATACCTTTTTCTATTTATGAGAACAGATGAGATTTCACTTTCACTAGATTGGACCAAAAGCCCACTCTTTTTATGTTCTGGAGATGACTTTGTACTTTCAAAGTTACATGACACATTTCTGAGGTATTTTTTTACTGACACTCAGAAACTGCTTAAGGCAAAGTACACTTAAGTGATAAGGAAACTCCATAGATCTCCTTCTTTTCTTTTATTGAGACAAAGACAATAGCCACTGATCATGTAAAATTGCCACAAGAGAAACAATTACCTATACTGATACCTATTTCTGCCCCAACTGGTATCTTCATGTTATTGCTGTTGTGATTAAGCAGCAATAAGATCAAATACTTTGTAGGACATTTTCTCCCAGAGCTTTTAACTTCATTTTAGCATTCAACCACTGCTATATACAATTTAGAGCTTAGAAAGCCTCTGGGTGAATGAGTTTTTCCACTGACCTTAGGAGACCTCTGTTAAATAGTAGTATCTGTACTGATTTTAAGCTCAAGACTCTTCAAATACTAAACCAGAAGTAATTAGATTCTATACTGGCATATCAGTATCTATTTAGAAAGTAGGCTGTACCTCCCGAGAAAGTTGTTTCAAATCTTTTGTTGCAACATATTGTGATGCTTGGGTTAGTCTGTTAATCTGCCACCAACTTTTATCTGAAAAAACTTCTGTTAAGTAGCTTGTATTTGGATTGCTCATAATGGAGAAACACTTCCTGCATCATACAGAATAAGGATTTACTAACAACTTAAATAGAACTTTTAAGGGACTACTTGCAATAGACTGGACACAGTGTCATGTATCAATAACCAGCAGTCCCATACACAGATGCAGAGAAAGTAAAATGCCGTAACAACAATAAGAAACTGTGAAAGAAACAGGGTAGCTACCCTCCATTAAATTCTTAGTGATGACTCATGACTCACATAGTAAGCAAAAACATCAGGAAGATCAGGACCATATATATTTTATATTCTGGGTTATCTGTACAATGCTCAGTACTTGTTCAGATAGTAGCCTTTTGAGTGAGATGAAGGAGCACCTTAACCTCCCATGATATATAGAAGAAAAAGCACAATTTTGTCCTCAGAACATGCTATCTAGATTTCAGAGGCAGTTTTCATAGTAAAAAAGTCACTAGAAATGTTTTATTGTGTTATTACACAAAAACTAAATAATAGATGAAAGGTCAAGTGGAAGGGTGAAACTTTCCAAACAAAGTGATGCCCAGAAAATTGTTAGGGCATGTTTTATGTCTAACACATTAATAGGCATTTGCTCAGAAATTCTGCTAGATAAAGAAGGCCTCTAAACTGTACTTCACTGAGAATCTCACAGTTCATAGTTCAGCAGAAGCATCTACTAAACAGCTTGTCAGTTTAGTAAGACATGATTTTGAAAAGAATTTAAAGATTCAACAGACTTGAGAGAGAGAAGCTTTTGAGTGCTTTCTGGTTTTAGGTGGAAATTTTTAATTGCCTTAATCCCTCAAAAGTTTGTATTACAGTTGTAACTAAAAGCCAAGCAGTTCTAGCACTCAAGACTCATGGTCTCTTCAGTACAATCTCTGCTTCCCCCAGACATGCAAAACCCCATAATGCCAGAGCCAAGGCCAATAGGACAGAACTACAGTACTCTTACCTGTGTGCTTTCGGAGATGCTCTTTAAAATGTCCAAAGTGGTCAAACTGTTTATCACAGTACTGGCATATGTGTATTTTTTTGCCAGGTCTTTGTTTCTTGCTGGCACCACCTTCATCAAGATGGTAACAGGTGAGGTGCTGTTTCAAAGCACTTTCTCGTAGGTACCTTTTATTGCATATGTCACACTTATAACTCTCAGTAGAGTGTGTTTTCATGTGTTCCTTAAAATGGTAAAACAATTTAAACGAACGGTTACATTTCTCACAGTGGAATAAATTGTTCATGTGTGACAGCTGAAGTTCCACAATTTCAATACCTTCTACCTGTTTGCATGAGGGATCAGTTGCATTATCACCTTCTTTGATCTCGCATTTTCTGTCTCCCTGACGATACTTGCTGGTGATATCAGCCAAAAGGGCCAAAGCAGATTCATCTGATGTTCCCGTGGTCTGTATGTATTTTATGGACTGCTCTGCAGATGCTACTTCTTCAAGAGTTTCAATGCTACCATCTTCTACTTCAATTGATCGTTCATTGATCTCAACCTCAATTTCAACAGGCTCTGATTCTGCAGATGGCAGTGTTTCTGTGATAACATTAGATGTCTCAGCTATCTTCCTTTTTTTTGGTGTGTTTTTACCTTGTGCTTGATTTGATTCTACAGGTGATGAATTTTCTTTGTTCCTGCAAAACATTTGCACAAACATGGTTGAGATCTGTAAACATACTTCTGCCAAATACTGAGCTTCTGCATCCAATACTCTCTAGCTGTTAAGAAGATGACCTGTGCATGTCAGAAGCTAATTTCTCCACAATCTATACTCCTTCCAGCTGTAAAATAGCAGCACTTAAGGGTGCTACTTAACTAGGTAGCCTTTGACATATGGCTACCAAAGTGTTTAAATGATAAGGCACCTGTCTTCTTGAGACCAATTAACCTAATGGCATAGCTTTATCTAAGAAACTTGTGAAATTTTGTACCTCGAAAGGAAACTTCCACGAAGGAAGGATTTCTTTGGTCTGCCTATTCAGAAATAAGATTCGGATCCTTCGGATCCACCAATCACGCTTGGACCGTGTGCAATTGCCTGCAGCACTTACTGTTGGAAAACTGTAAACTACAGCTGTGACTTCATGCAGTGATTATTGCAACACCATGTACTTCAAGAGAGAACAACACAGCTAACACCTGAGGTAAAAAGAAAAGTCACAGAGAAACGGAAATTATATTCCAGATTAATTTTCTGGGCTTAAAATGCCACCCTAGCTCTGTTCCTGCTTTCCTGCATCATAGGCACACAAGCCCCTTCCTTGAAGACGTTGATGTCAGTCTACAATCTCAAACACTGACAGAGATAAGAGGGCCAATGCTTTCAAACCACACCCTTGACATCATCTGTGATACTTATGTGCTGGAGGTTTTACTACAGATTATCAGGAGTAATGACAGTAGTGCAAGTGGGTATCTTCCCCTGAAATCAGACTGATTTGAGTAAAGTATGCTTTTACCTTCCTCTGCAATGTGATGAATTACAGACCTGTTACTCTGACTTCAGTCCCAGGGAAGCTGATGGAACACATCATTCTAAGTACTGTAATGTGGTACATGCAGAACCACCAGTGGATCACGCCAAGTCAGCATGGGTTCATGAAAGGCAGGTCCTGTTTGACTAACCTAATCTCATGTAACAGCATGACCCACTTAATAGACAAGGGAAGGGCTGTCAATGTTGTGTACCTTGACTTCACAGAATCACAGAACACCAGGGATTGGAAGGGACCTCAAAAGATCATCTAGTCCAATCCCCCTGCCACAGCAGGGTCACCTAGACTAAGTACAGGCACGTTTTAAACATTTCCAGAGAGGTAGACTCCACAACCCCCCTGGGCAGCCTGTTCCAGGACTCTGTTACCCTCACCGTGAAGAAGTTCCTTCTGATTTATACAGAACCTCCTGTTTATCAGGGCCTTTGCCAAGGTTTCCCACAGCACTCTTCTAGAGAAGCTGGCTGCAGGTGGCTTGGATTCACAGATGCTTTGTTGAATGGAGTTAAATCCAGTTGGTAACCATAAGTGGTAACCATAAGTGGTAATCATAAGTGGTGTTCCCCAGGACTCAGTGTTGGGACTGCTCCTGTTTAACATCTTTACTGATGATTTGGATGAGGTGATAAGTCCACACTCAGTAAGTTTGCAGACGACACTAAGTTGGCTGGGAGCATCAATCTGCTCAAGAGTAGGCTCTGCAGAGTGATCAGTGCAGGCAGGATTGCTGAGCCAAGGCCGATTACATGAGTTTCAGCAAGGCCAAATGTCAGGTCCTGCACTTTGGCCACATCACCCAGCAGTCCTATAGGCTTGGGGAGGAGTGGCTGGAAAGCTGCCCAGCTGAGAGAGAGACCTGGGTGTGCTGACTGACAGCTGACTGAATGGGTAGACATGGTATTTCATGAGATGATTTAGCAGTTAGGATGACAGTGGATGATGATCTTGAAGGTCTTTTCCAACTCTGACAATTCTATTCTATGATTCCCTGAATCTTTTCACATAACATACTCCACACCACTTTCACATTTAGTAGTAATAGGGGAGGTAAGGTATACTTCACCAAAGGGAAGTCATGCTTGACCAACCTGATAACATTTTATGAGGACATAACGAGGTTGATAGATAAGGGCAAAGCAGTGGATGTGGTCTCTCTTGACCAGTAAAGCATTTGACCTAGCTGGGGGCCTGTTTCTAGTGGAGTCCCACAAGTACTGGGACCAGTACTATTCAATCTATTCATTAATGACTTGTTTGCAAGATTGCTGATGACACAAAGCTGGGAAGACACACCAGCAAGTTGTGGTGCCATTCACTGGGACCTGGACAGACTGGAGAGCTCGGCAGGGAGAAACTGAATGAATTGTAACAAGGGCTAGTGTAGAATCTTGCATCTGTGCAAGAACAATTGCAGGTACCAGTATAGGTTAGGGACTGACTTGCTGGAGAGCAGTGTCAGTCTGCTGGAGAGAAAGGAGAAAGGGACCTGGGGGTCCTGGTGTACAGCAGGATGACCATGAGCCAGCAATGTGGCCTTGTGGCCAAGAAGGCCACTGGCGTCCTGGGGTGGATCAGAAGTAGGGTGGTTAGCAGATCGACAGAGGTTCTCCTCTCCCTCTAGTCTGCCCTGGTGAGAAAGCATCTGGAATATTGTGTCCATTTCTGGGCCCCTCAGTTCAAGAAGGACATGGAGCTGCTGGAGGGAGTCCAGTACAGAGCCACAAAGATGATGGAGTGGAACATCTACCTTATGAGGAAAGGCTGAGGGAGGCAGGCCTCTAGCTTGGAAAAAAGGAGACTGAGGGGTGACAACGTTAATGTCTATAAATATGTGAAGGGTGGGTGTCAGGAGGATGGAGCCAGGCTCTTACCTGTGTCATAGGAGCAAGGGGTGTAAACTATAACATAGGGTGTTCCACATAAGTATCAGAAGGAACTTCTTCACAGTGAAGGTGATGGAGCACTGGAATGGGCTGCCCAGGGAGGTTGTAGAGTGTCCTTCTCTAGGGATGTTTAATACCTACCTGGATGTGTTCCTGTGTGACTTGATCTAGGTGATCCTGCTGTGGCAGGGGGATTGGACTAGATGATTTTTTGAGGTCCCTTCTAATCTCTAATGATTCTATGATTCTATGATTCTTGGTCTCTACACCTCCCTGAAAGGAGGTTGTGTGGGGGGGTCTCTTCTCCCAAGTAGCAAGCAATAGATCTAGAGGACACAGCTCTAAGTTGTGCCAGAGAAGGTTCAGGCTGGATATTAGGAACAATTTCTTCACAAAAGTGTTTATCAGACGCTAGAACAAGCTGCCCACGAAGGTGATGGAATAACAATCCTTGGAAGTTTTCGGAAGACATGTGGCGCAGAGGAATGTGGTTTACTAGTGACCTGGTAGTGCTGGGTCAGTCGTTACACTTGATCTTAAAGGTCTCTTCCAGCCAAAATGATGCGGTGATTTTTGGCCACACTGAGCAGCGTGATCCCAGTTTTTAGCACCTGCTGGGCTCACAGGTTTATCATTTTTTCCAAGTCCAACCTCAGCACAAGGAAAGGTCCAGCTGAAATCTGAAGCTCTGAACATAAGCCAGGACACTCACTAGGATTTCTCTGTCACAGAAGCTGCTGTGATTACTTTTTAGAATTATTTGTTTTCCACTCCTTTCTCAAAATGAAGAGCAACCTGCCTGCCTTCCACCCCAGCTTTTGCACACGGAGAGGAGCAATTTCATCTCAGCATACAGAGGTCTTGGTCACTTCATCTGCATCCGAGTCAGCGGCTCGTGGAAGAGCAGGGCTGGAGGATAGCCAGCCATGCCGTACGCCTGCTCCAGGAAGACTTCTCCCTGGCAGCATCTCAGAAATCTGCTTGTTTCTAAAGAAAAAGGAAAATTGCAAAGCCTTAGACTCTCCAAGTTGTTAGTGTGAAGGTAGCTGCCTGCTTAGAGGGCTCTCCTGTGAGCTCAGTCTCACACCCAAACAAACCAAAGCCATGCTAGTAGCAGTGAAGAATGAATTTCTGCAGCCCTTCATTTGGTTTTTGGCAGCTGAGGAGCACCCTGTGTAAGACTATTGATTTCTTTCTGTTTGTCTAGCTGGGATGCCCCTTGTTTCCAACTGGATCCTGCTGTCAAAATCCTTCTGGTAGCAAAGACATGAGAACAGCTCAGCTTGTTCCCTTTTGCTCAGGGTTAGAGAGGAAGAGTCCAACCAGGTTTTACGGCTGGGAGCGTTTTGTCCACCCCTTCTTACTAAAAATCAGATCTTAAAGGAGGCTTGTTGCCTGCTGCAGCCCAGTCTCCTAGTTGAGCTGCTGAGTATCGCAGCTGAGGGTTCCCTCATCTGATACCCTTCTTGTCCATCTGCTGCCTCCAGGACATATTTGCAAGTAAATGAAGCATCGTTACTACACGTTAAGCAAAACATTACATCTCCTAATGGAGAGGAGTGCTATCTTCCAAATCCCTTCAATGCACAACTAAAAATAGATTCAGAGGGGAACAAGAAATGACAGTTCATTCTCTTGAATTCATGCTGTCTGGGAGGAATTTGTCTGACACAAACATAATTTTCTAGACCATTTTAGTGAGTTTGTATTTTTTCCAGACAACTCTTCTTTCCTTGTAAGCAGAAAACACTTTCATACCCCAAACCTGCCATTCTGCCTGCACAAACCGGGGAAGCCCTTTTCTAATCCAGGGGTATTTGCAGACTAAATCGTGTTAGATTTAACCGGATTGACAACAGTGGATTCTCCACAGTTCCCGTCATTCTGTGGCAGTGTAAATGCCAACGACACGAAGATATTCTGGGGAAGGATGCCATTTCCACAGAGAGTTCCTCCGTCTCCTTTCCTCTGTCAGGAGATGAACGACAGCTAAAGAGCTCAAGCGTGAGGCACTACCTGTGAATTGCAACCACCTTCTGCAAGGTTTGACACCGGCTTTTTTAGGGGCAAACCACTTTTTTAAGCTGTGGATGGTGCTGGAGCCATGGAGAAACTATCAGGCATATAAAGACGATATCTTTCCCATCCAGGAAGATGAAAAATACACGGCTAGAAGTGGAACTGCAGGCTCCAGAGCTTTTCAGTTAAGATAATGACTTTAAATTTATTAAGCTTTCCTGACACGTAGACTCTGCTCTGTGTCTCTGGTATTACCTGGTGACCCCAAAAGGGATTTCACAGAGTGGTCACTGGCCTTTCTGAAGGGCAGCAGAGCTTGGTAATGGGTTTTGCCTCCAGGTGACTGTGTTGCCGTGCCTTGAACTTGCTCCTCATGTATTAAAGGCTTGGCATAGCCCCAGTGAGGTTCACTAGGGTTCAGCAAAGCTTTATTTGCTTCAACAGAAAATATGACCCTTGGCATTTATAACATCAAGCTTCTCCCTAAATGCTCCCTTATCTCTCTATTTACACTCGCTCCTCAGTGTTTTTTACAGTGTCTTCTTTTCTCTGTCCACCTCCTGGATTGCAAACAGGGCAGCTTTTCATGTTTTTTTAGGGTTTCGTGCTGCCTCACAGATATTTTGGTCAGCAAACAAGTGCTTTGGCTGGGAACAGCAACGAGCCATCACTCATGCTCCACGGTTTCACGCAGGGTGGGAGTGGTGGTTGGGTACTGGTTCATGCTGGGCTGGAGATAGGCTGAAAACTGGGCTGTATACAGTTGGCAGAGGAAAAAATATTCAAATGCAAACATTGAGGACAGCCTCAAGCATTCATGGATATGCAAACTGTGCTCTCTCAGGTACCCCAGCTTTTCATCACAGTAAGACACAACCAACCCTATTAAACAAATGCCTCTGCTGAGCCCACTGAGATCCCACTATCTTCAGGCACTGACAGAATTCAAGACTCCCAGGAGAAACTGGGGGTGATGGATGTGTTTTTGCACATAGAACAACCCATTGACAAGAGCAGCTGGGCTGGAAAACTTACAGTCGCTTTCCCCTCTTTAATGCCAGTAGCTCTCCAAGGGTGAATTCAAAGGCAGCTGTGCTGTATCTCACACAGTTTGGGGAGGTGAGTGGGTTGTCCTCACTCTGCAGTGACTCATCCCATCTTGTTTAACAGCAGCTTACCAGTATTCGTTTGTTTATGTGTGTGTTCCAGACATATCTGGTCGATGAGGAAACTTGCTGCATCAAGTCTCCGCTCTTTCCACCAAAGTATCTCAGCAGAACGGGTGGAATCCACAGGACCCAGCATCGACACACAGACTCCATGTGCAGATCCAGAGATGGGCTGCTGTACCCACTTACCCAAGCCCAGGTCAAACCAGGGTGCTCTTCTGAATACCCTGAATACCAAGGATGATTAGAAAACATGAGACCATAGTTAACTCCAGAGTGAAACCCAGTCTTCTTACAAGTGAGGAAATAATAACTTTGAGCAATGTAAAGCTAGCGGGGAACCATAAGTGCAGTAGCAGAGGATCAAAAGGACATATTAAGTCAAGGTTTAGGGCTCATCTTCTATAAATATTCCTCAGATGGCTTCCACTGTGGTTGTTAATCCACCCCTGGATAGGTAAGAAAAGGAATCTTTTAAAGCCTTCTAATGCAAATGATTTCTTAGTTATTTTCCTCTATTCTTCCCTCTCTTTAAACATCAGAGAAATGGAGAAGTCTTGACAGGCTTCAGAAATGAAGGAAATGTAAATGGTTACACTAACAGATCTACATTTCTAAAGATAATTTGTCATTTGTAATTATCTACCAAAACCCAAGTTCATGCTTGTAGCAGTAGGTCTCAAGCTGATGACCATCCTTTGAAGGACCCCAAGGACACCATTTCCCCGTTTCCCAACTCAAAGCAGCAGATGCCTTGTTTTAAGAAATTTTATACAGTGAGGAAAACAAAACCTTTAGACTTGTTCTAAATCTCAGTTACTCAAGTTCTGTTTAATCTGATGAGGATGTAGTAAGTGCTTAAACTTCAATGTCTGTTCAAACTCTTTCCTGTTCCAGGACTTGGGGTTTTCCTGAGTGGGGTCAAAAGTGGCCCTGATCAGATAAATAGGACTTTATGTCAGAGCAACCCCTCAGGCCCAGACAAGTTGTCAAATATCAAATAAAGAATTAGATATCTATAGTGGCTCTCTCCCATCAGCTCTGCTGCTGGCTTCTGCCACGCTCACCTCCTCTGATCATCTTCCTCCCTGCAGGGATGGTCCTTGTTGAGGCCATAGAGCTGAGCCTTTGATGAGACGGTCCCCAGCAGCGTGATTTTCACTGCAACGAAGATTAAGTACTGGAACAGGCTGCCCAGGGTGTTGGTAGAGTTTCCACCCCTAGAGATATTAAAAAAACAAGTAGATGGTGGTTTAGTGGGCAGAGTGAGGTTGGGTTGATGGTTGGACTTGATAATCTCAGAGGTCTCTTCCAACCTTAATGATTCTAAGGATTCTATGAATTCTTAGTGCTGCTCTCTCCATTAATTTTCAGGAAGTGTCTCCACTGTGGAGGGTGCTCAGGATAGCAAAACTCAGCCCCACACCACCTGAGCTTTCCATGCTGGACAAGGCTTTGTCTGTTCCTGAACAGCAAAAGTAATAAAAGTCAGTATTTACATGTGTTTCTTTAATTGTGGCTACCAAAGCAGGCACACTCTCTGTCAAAAGCCAGCCTGTAAATTGCACACCACGATTTGCATCTTTAGATAATCTTCCTGCCTCACAGGGGCCACTGTGTCTTCTGTACATAAAGAAGAGCATTGCCTCCTTATACAACCTCTTTGTTGGGCTTTCTGGGTGGAATTTATTTGCTTAAACATAGGCAGACAATGTCACCTGTGGTGTCCCGTCGTACCTGTGTGAGCGTGGCACACATCACACAGATGTTCAACACATCTCTGCTCTTCTGGATAGGCATCTAAGTCTGGGCAAGACACGGGTACCATGTCAGAAGAGGTGTGGCTCTTTCAAACTGTGGTATTGAACTATAAAGCACTATGTTAGAGATGTTTTTATATCTCCCCAGGCTTTTCAAATCATTTGGAATTTAATCACTTCAGTCCACGGAAGGATGTAGCTCATTCTGATGTAGACATCAGAAACAAGTCAGACAAATCCACTTTAAAAAAGTCTTATCTCTATCTTTCAAAAGTATCCCTATCCTTCAAAAGGCTTATCCCTATCCTTCAAAAAGTAATTCACTGGAAAGCTCTAACTGTGGGTAGGTTAACAAAAAATATATGTGGAACCCACTTGTCTTGACAACAGTCTAGACCTTTCTCCTTGACAACGCTGTCACCTAGGAGTGCTTCATCACAGTGGTATCTCCTCCAGCTGTGCCCTGTACTCTAGTTTTGGCCATGTAGTAGATCACTTCAGGCATTAAAATAGTGGACAGGAAATTGCCTCCCTCACCCTGCTGGCCAAGCTTGCCTTGATGCAGCCCAGGATGTGGCTGGCTTTCTGGGCTGCAAGTACACACTGCTGACTCAAGTTGAGTTTCTCAGCATCCAACATCTCCACAAGGTTTCTCTCCACACACTCATCACTCAGTCTGTATTTGTGCTTAGGATTGCCTCAACCCATGTGCTGGGCCTTGCACTTCACCTTGTTGAACTCCATGAAGTTGGCCCAGGCCCACTTCTCAAGCCTCTGAAGTCCCTCTGGATGGCCTCCTTTCCCTCTTGTGTTGACCACACCGCACAGCTTGGTGTCATCAGCAGACTTGCTGTGGGTGCAGTAAATCCCACTGTCCATGTCGACGACAAAGAGGTTAAACTGGTCCCAGGACTGTTCCCTGTGGAATTTCACTTCACAGAATCACAGAACATTAGGGATCGGAAGGGACCTCGAAAGAACATCCAGTCCAATCCCCCCGCCAGTGCAGGACCACCTAGATCAAATCACACAGGAACATGTCCAGGTGGGTTTTAAAACCTCTCCAGAGAAGGAGACTCCACAACCTCCCTGGGCAGCCCCTTCCAGTGCTCTGTCACCCTCTCTGTGAAGAAGTTGTCACTGATGTCTTCATGGAGTAGAAATCTTGATGCTCCCAGGCACTGTGTTGTTGAGGGTTTAGCTCAAAGAGACAGCAGAGCCTGTGAACCACGACCCTCAATCCAAATCTGGTAGAGATCTCCACTCCAGCTGTTTCAGCACGATGGTACTTCTTTTTATCTAAGTCTAACTCAATTTGGTTAGACTTTATGCTCATTTGTTCAGTCCATAAAGCTGATAATGCAGTGGTTGTACAAAGAATAACACATTGAGCTGAAATTATTTGCTTCGACTGGCTTCTGCTTTGAGTTGGGAAACAGGAAAACAGTGTCCTCTGGGGTCCTCCAAAGGATGGTCATCAGCTTGAGACCCACAGCTACAAGTGTGCATTTTGGTTTTGGTAAATAATAAACAAATTATAAGTTCTCCTTAAAAATGTAGATCTGTTAGTGTAACCCTTTATACTCCATTCATTCCTAAAGCCTGTCAAGACTTCTCCATTTTGATGGTGCTTAAAGAGAGGCAAAACCAGAGAGAAACAACTAAGAAATTATTTGCATTAGAAGGCTTTAAAAAAATTCCTTTTCTTACCTAGCCAGGGGCGGATTAACAACCACAGTGGAAGCCATCTGAGGAGTATTTATAGAAGCTGAACCATAAACCTTGACTTAATATGTACTTACGATCCCCTTTCCCATCTATCTCATAATGTTGATAATGTTTTCATAGATACACTATGGAAACCTTGAGACAACTGTTCTTTTCAGGTATATGGACTTTGCATGCCCTGCAGTGAGCTCTGTGTGGTAAAATACTTTGACTCTGCCCCTGTGACTTCCAGACCTGCTACTCAACATTGTCACAAGGTGCATGTTTGCTCAGGGCTTGATTTCTGGCAACGGGGCTAATTCACGTGACGCATCAGGGAGTGCCAGGACTCAGCTCTCCCACACTGGCCAGGCGATCCCACTGGGCTGGGCTCCAGCAATGCAGAAAAGTTTCACGTCCTTCATATTTGTGCAGGAGGTGGTTATAGGAAAGTGCTATCTGGAGTTCAAGAGGTAGCTGGGCTGTCATGCAGACATAACCAGCATTCCAGTGCTGGGTCTAATCAGCACACTATTTATACCTTCGGGCAATTAGTCATGAGCATGCCACTTTGATAAGGTAGATGAACAGACAAAAAGATGGATGAGAGTAGAGGTACCAGGGAAACTTGCACCTACGTAGTGAGAAACGAATCCAAAGCAGAACCTTGCACTTCACCTTGTTCAACTTCATGAGGCTGGCATGGATCCACCTCTCAAGCTTGCAGAGGTCCCTTTGATGGCATCCCTTCCTTCCAGAATGTTGATCACACTACACAGTTTGTTGTCATTTGCCAACGGTCTATATCTCATGAGCATAAACTGGAACACAGGAGATCATACATAAGGAAAACCTAACCCATGATGAGGGTAACAGAGCACTGGCCCAGGCTGCCCAAAGAGGTTGTGGAATCTTCTGCTGTGGAGACATTACAAACCCATCTGGACATGTTCCTGTGGAATCTGTTCTAGGAGAATGTGCTTTGGTAGAGGGATTGGACTAGACGGTCTCCAGATGACTCCTTAAACCACCAGAAGTCCATGATTCTATGAACCCAAACCTCCAAATCTGGCCAGGGTTTGGGGAACCAAGATGGCACCCTCAGAAGTGGATGTATTTTTTTACCACTGTTAGCTGAATCAGCTCCTGAAGACTGATTGTGCTTTGATCTGAACATGGTAGACCATGATCTCCTTTGACTGACAAACACCCACAAGGTGGGTTTCTCCTAGGAAGTACAGTGTAATGTACATCCTCCAAAGCTACTTTGGGAGGAGGCTAGAAGATCTGGTCTTTACAGTGAAATGAAAATGTGAAGGAAGCATGATGCTCCTGGTAAGTGATAAACTAATACTCTCACTGGCTGATTAACTTGGGCACATCACCATGATGATATGAAGTTTACTTCTTATACATGAAATTTACTTCTTATACTATTTGTGGCTGGTCTGCCAATGTGTTGGATATCTCTGTCCATATTTTAGGTGTGTTTTGTTGCTATTTCAAAACATCTATTATAGCTGTCTCATAGTTATGAGGAGAAGAGACTATCTGCAAAGCCAGTACTCCAACAGTTTGTCAGACAATACTATCTAAGGGCAATCTGGCATCTTCAGTTGTAGATACATCCAAACCTACACAGATCTTACAACTCTGCAGAACCATTTACTGTGGGAGTGTCTGGAAATTTATGAGGCACCACCAGTCGTATTTGATTCACATCAATCTCCAGTGAAGTCATTGGAATCATAAGAGGAATGAATCTTATTCAGATATGGTACAGAAATGGAACCAATTTCAAAAATAGAGACTTTTTTTTCATCAAAACCCTTATAAAATCAATCTTCAACTTCAGAATGTAGCCCAAAGGCTTGAAACTCTCAGAAATTACTCAAATGCAAAAAGAATGTTTAATTACGTGCTCATTTGGGAGGAGAAATGTAAGACTGTGTCCCTAGATTCATTTTTCAGGCTAATTTAGTAGTATTGAACATTCTCTTTTGATGATGGACTTTAAAAGGATATCCGACATTGAAACGTGCCTTGTGAGAAGGGCTCCCTTTCAATTATAGCTGTTGAAGTAAAATTTAAATAAGATGTTACTATACGGGATCAAACGATGGTCTGTCTGATCCCATAGGTTGTCTTTGGTACTGACAAGCATGTGGCAAACCTTCCAAGTTACTCAAAAATCTGATGCAAGACACGACCCATTCCTTGCCATGCAGCAAATCACTGTGGTCTCTGTAAGTCTGGTGAGACCTGAAGTGCGAGGAAGACTTGGCTGATATCAGCACCTGACACATGGGACCTTCCAGGAGGAGGAAAGTGGTGTTACTGCAACGCAAACCCATAGTATCTGGGGACAAGATGAGGGAGTCAAACACAGGATATTTAAAAATCATAGAACACCAGGTTGGAAGTGACTTCAAGGATCATCTGGTTCAACCTTCCTTGGAAAAAGATGGTCCATCTAGACAAGGCAGCCCAGCACCCTGTTCGGATGAATGTTGAAAGTGTCCAGTGTTGGGGGCTTTGCCAATACCCTGCGGGGATTGTTTCAGTGGCTGATGGTTCTCGTTGTGAAAATTTTAACTCTTGTGTCCAGCTGGAATCTCCCCAGGAGTAGCTTGTACCCTTTTCCATGTGATTCCTTGTTAAAAAGGGAGCCTCCATCTTTGTAGCCACCCTTTAGCTGCTGAAAAATGGTGTTAACCTCTCCTCTTTGCCTTCACTCACCAAGTTCTCCCAGCCTTTCCTCATATGGTACCTTCTCAGTCCTTGGATTACCTTTGTGGAGAGGACCTTATCATTCTCTACAACTACTTGAAGGAGGTTGTAGCTAGGTGGGGGTTGGACTCTTCTCCCAAGCAAATAGTGATAGGATGAGAGGGCAAGGTGTGAAGCTGTGCCAGGGGAAGTTTTGGTTGGACAATAGGAACCACTTCTTCACGGGA
Source organism: Phoeniculus purpureus (assembly GCA_028565055.1). Classification (NCBI taxonomy): domain Eukaryota; kingdom Metazoa; phylum Chordata; class Aves; order Bucerotiformes; family Phoeniculidae; genus Phoeniculus; species Phoeniculus purpureus. The sequence continues at coordinate 9,941,343 of JAOXOE010000874.1, read as the reverse complement.
AGGGTGATTGGGCATTGGAATGGACTGCCCAGGAAAGATTGGATGTGGCATTAGTGCCATGGTCTGGGCAATGTGGTGATGTTAGGTCATGGGCTGGGGTTGATGAGCTCAGAGGTCTTTGCAAGCCTCAATAATTCTGTGATTCTACAGCCTTTTTGTATAACAGGGATAAAACATCCAGGGTTGACCTGACAAGTGCAAGTAGGATAACAACTTCTTCTCTGCTGGCCATGCCCTTGTTGCTAAATAAATTAAAGCAGTAGAAAAAAAAAGAAGTGTGTCTTATGTTTACAGTATAAAATGGGACAGGGCTGGATTGGTCACAGGCAGAAGGAGACACCAAGCACTCAGCTCTGGGGTAATTTAGCCACATAAGTAGTTTCTCCCTAATCCCTGCTTCTTGCTTGTTTTATCTCTAAAGCAGAGGACATAAATACTTTCCCCCAAACCCTCCAGTAATTTTAAATCACAGTGTTTAACTCTGCCAATGCTTTTCAAGATGCTGGCTGGCTTCAGTTTCTTGCAGAAATTGGTTGCGTTGTCTGCCTGTGTGGGAAGTTCGTCCCTTGAACCAGCTCATATTTCAGTGATTTTTGTGGATTTAAAGGATTTAAAGGCCAGGTGGGATCATTAGCTCATCTACCCTAAACTTTTACACACGGTTTGTGGGATGGGATTCACCTCACCATTGTTTAAACAGTGAAGTTAGAGATAGATTACCTGCTTTAAAATGAGCTGGTTTCCCTCTGCTTCTTTTACAGTTAATGGAAATGTTTTATTCCTTGCACAGGGTGAAAGATTCTTCTCTACCATCCATTTTCAGTCTGCGGTGTATAAATTACCCAGACCGTGGACTTCTTACAGCGAGTTCCCTGGTGTTTGGCTGAGGCATAGCTCCGAGGAGGGTGAGCAGTATAAGCCCCAAAGTGTTAATAAATGAAGAAAACACCTCTTTCCTTCTTTTGTGCTGATTTCTCACACTTGTTATTAGAAAACCAACTCCAAAAGTATTTTTGAATGGATTGGCTTTAAAGGTATCATCATGCAAGTAGCTCAAAGGGAGAGAGATACCTTCTGGTATGATGAATCCATAGTTGTGGCTGCCTCATCTCCCAAAAGATTGAGTAGACAGTGAGACATCTTCATAGGTAGATGACAGAAATGACTATCAACGAAGTATTTTCCACATGAGGCAGAGGGAAGGCAGGGAGCGAGATGAATGTGGAGAAATCTCATAGAAGGTTATAAAATGAGTATTGAGAAAATGTGTGCAGGGAGACATCAGGCACACCCTGACACTAAAAGAACAGCTTTGATAGAAATGAATGGTGACTAATTTAAAGTTAGTTACAGAAAGATCACTTGATCACAGAGATAATAAATAACTTCAGGGGCTAATTGCCACTAGATAAATTTAAAGCCAAACACAAGGTTAAGAAGGAGAGCCTGGAATGGGTTGCCCAGGGAGGTGGCTGATGCCCCGTCCCTGGAGGTGTTTAAGGCCAGGCTGGATGAGGCTCTGGCCAGAGTGATCTAGGGTGGGGTGTCCCTGCCCATAGCAGGGGGATTGGACTAGGTGATCTTTCAAGGTCCTTTCCAATCCCTAATGCACTGTGATTCAGTGTGATTCTGTGAACCGTTGCGTGTTCAGCATCTGGCAAAATGTGACATCTTGGCTCATCTGCATTCTCCGGCTAGCTTTGCCCTCAAAGGATTTGAGACTGTTATAGTACCCTGGGATGAGAAGAAAAGCTCTCTGCTGTCCACAGTTTTTGTTGAGGAAATAAAAGAGTGAATTTGGTCAGTCTTAACAAGCACTGCTTAGTTCCTGTGGATTTTCTCTTGCACCCTGTGGTATTGCCAACTATCAGAAAGCTGAACCCAAATATGCAAACTATGAGTAAAAGTCTCCTTTCTCTTTGACCTTGCTGGTGTTACTCTGCATTTATGTTCCTGTGGGTGAAAGAAGGCACCGTGCGTGTGGTGCATAGGTAGGGTAGGCTGAGTGTGGGCTTATCCCAAATGGCTTATTCAGAGACAGCTGTGTTCAGGAAAGAATAAACAAAGTGCAGATAAGCGGGCACTTTACTTAATTGATCTACGTGTACAGTTTAATGATGAGAAGTTTTACTTACTCTTCACAAATGACAGAAGTGGAATGTTTAAATTAAATGAAGCACCAGTAAAAGTAGTTTAAAAATGTCTTTCCTTTCCCTTCATCCTTTTTACTAAAAGTTTTTTGTTCTTTGAAGTTAGCTCGGTGCTGTGTATTGGCATTTTCACTAATGAAGGGCCCATGATGTTTCCTAAATGTTTCACTACAAGGACCTTGTTAATAGCTTCTATTTATTCAGCAAAAGAAAACCTCTTGCAACCGACTCTCCAACCCACTGTGCAATAAAACAAAGACACAGTAGGGGCATGAAACTGGAGTCATTCCTTAACTGTGCCATCCTTTATTCCAGTACTGCCCAATACTGTTTCAGGGAAAGAAAACCTGGACAGCAGGTTCAATTAAGCTTGCCCAAGGGTCAGTGTTTGTTGTGTTCTAGTGATGGAACTCGGTAAAATGAAACCTGCGTGTGGCCCAGTGGTGTGTATTGCAGCAGTTACTGGTAATTTTGCTGATTCATGTGGAGCTGATATTACACCCATGATAATGGTGGGGCACTGCTGTTGACTATGGTTTTCTTCAGTTGCCATTCAAGAACGTGTAAATCATGGATTGTGTGACTAATCTTCAAAGTTCTGATCTAGGTGGTCTTAGATCCGGTCTGTCTACACCAGCCAAGGAAACAATGTAGGGCTCCTCTCCCAGCCTGTGCTCTAGTAGCAGTTAAACTGAAGAGTAGAGATTATGTTTGTATTCTGAAGGTAATGCTTTGATATCATAATTACTCTTATTCTTTGTGACTATGTTTTAACAACTAGTTTTTCTTGACATATTATAATGGGTTCTGTAGTCTTAATCTATTAAGCAATTTTTAAGTGGCCATTTAAAAACTGTGAGCCATAAAGATTTAAAAATACTAATAACTTTCTCTGATTAAAAAATCAATTGGATAGGAAATCAGCTTTATCTCAGATAAATTGCATAGTACGTGGTAATTCATGAAGAGATATAAAAGTGTAGTCAATACCAAAATTTAAAACGGCATTAGGGGACATTAATATTATTTACATATATTTTCATTAATTTATACTGCCGAATGCAGTCTTCCAAAATCCTCCAAACGATGTAAGGGGTTTCACTGCAACTACTGCTTTATGAATGTTCATATTTTCTCTCTGGAAATCAAAGTGCTTATGAATGTGAGCTCTGCTTAGCTACTCTGTTAACCTTTATTTTCCTAAGAACAGAAAAAATTAATTAAAGACTCTCTAGGTAGATTTCTTTTTCTGAACAAAAAAGATGAAATAATCTTTTTTTTAAGGGAGGATGCTTTTTCTTGGTCTTTATTTCTGCCAACGTTTTTAAAACAGTATCACAAACCCGTGTTTTCACATTACTCCTTCATAGAGTGTGAAACACTGTGTTATGCCACTGTCGGTTCCACATTGCCTCTCTTTTTGGGGATAGGTGGTGATCACTGGCGGGTATGCAAACACAGCAAGAGTGCAGAGCTTCACTGTTTTATACTGACCCGAGACAACCCACCGGTTCTTCTACGTTCAGCTACAGAAAATTCAGCTCCCAGCATTTTGAAATGAAATCTTATATGTGGAGTTCTTTTGTAGACAGGGGATGAATTGGATTTTCCCGTGTTCACAAAGTAGATGACTTTGGAATTTAGGACATGGCTACATGTTGCAACGTGTTCGAATGGTTTATTCATAATAATTCTGACAGTGCACTCAATATTGGAGAAAAATAGAAAACTGCTACCTCACATCAGTACAGCATGAGAAACAGCAGGAACCATTTGTGAAAGCACTGCCAGGTGTCCCCAAAGAGTTCTGCTACCTTTGCTACATGCTAGAGGCAGTAATTTGAAAATGGAACTGGTGCAGCCTAACTCTTGCTTTTGCAAAGACATATAAAAGGTTGGTGTTCTGCTATGTATCAAACACAACACGGCTCTTCTGAGGCTACAACATGGTTTTCTCAAATCTACAGTCAGTATTTCAGATCATTTAAGTTAATGCAAGCTGATTGTTGAACGGAGAATTACCTGAAAGCCATCAGAACAAAACCAAGAGAGACATCACGTCCCTGGATGTTTTCTAGTGACTAATAACCTGCTTTTTTGAGTCAGAAGTCTTGAAGAGCAGATAACACAATGGCTTGCATGGGCAACCTCTTAATTGTCTGTCTTCAGTAGTCCTTTAATATCGGCTTTGCTGAGTTAGTGGTTCTTGCATGTAGCAAATGGGCAGATCTCAAAAATACCCCAAAAAGATTGATTCGGTTGATTGCTTTTACAGGCTTCTTTGGTGTCGGCTTGGTCTCTCAGTAGAAGCAAACTTCATGATAACTGGTGTATGAACACGTTCCAGACAGGAGCTGTGTTAGGGAATTCACTCTAGAAAACGGACTTTGTTTTTTCCAAAGACTCGATTACCACCAATTGTCCACAACTGTCCTTGTCTCCAGGGCTAATGATCCAGTGAGAAGGATCACCTTCACAGCGAGGGTGACAGAGCACTGGAACAGGCTGCCTCGGGGGTTGCGGAGTTTCCTTCTCTGGAGACATTTAAGACCCACCTGGATATGTTCCTGTGTGACTTGCTCTAGGTGATCCTGCTCTAGCAGGGGGATTGGACTAGACGATCTTTCAAGGTCTCTTTCACGCCCTAATGATTCTATGACCAAGAAGTGTCTTCCAACCATAGTTCTGTACAAGTGTAATGAAACATGGCCTGTGCAGAGGTATTTCCACACTACAGCTTTGTTTTGAATGCTGTGAAGAAGTCTCAATGATGTTCAATGTAGTATCCACAGAAGTCCTTCCCTAGGACCCAGTGAGACCGCAGTGTACTTGGAATTAGGATATTTTCTTGATTTGTTTTTCTAAACTCTTTTCTATGTGTTTCTGCTTTTTCTCACTCTTCCACTTTCTCTCTTCAGCTTTATGTTCACTTTTATTGGCAGCAGTTTGGTTACAAACCTAGAACACAGGGAAATATTTTATAACAGCCCTGTCTTAAATCCTCCAATTAGACTTGCAGAAAGAGAATGAGTGAGCTCCTTGCTTTCTGTCTTTCCACATGTATCTCCAGCTACCCTTAAAAAAAAGATGTTCTGTGAGAAGATAGCTAAAAACCTTCCAAGATGTACATTTTCCCTGCTTATCTGAGCTCAGAGGTTGGAGGAGAAAGGTAGGAGGAGAGACTAGTGATGCAGGGTCCCATGGATCTGCCTGGGCTCATGGTGGTCAGGGATTAATTATTGGAAGTCTTTAAAAAGTCTTTTCCTTGAGGTGCTGGAGAGGGGGCAGAGAAGGACAACTGGTCTGGTTAGGGGTCTGGAGAACAGGGCTGATGGGGACAGGCTGAGGAAACTGGGGCTGTTCAGCGTGGAGGAGACTCAGGGGGGACCTTATCCCTCTGTACAACTACATGAAGGGAGGTTGTGGGTGTTGGCCTCTTCTTCCTAGGGGCTAGTGATAGGACAAGAGGAAATGGAGTCAGAGTGTGCCAGGGGAAGGTCAAATTTGATCTTAGGAAAAACTTCTTCCCAGAAGGAGTGGGGAGGCCTTGGAACAGGCTGCCCAGGGAGGGGTTGGAGGCACTGTCCTTGGAGACGTTCAACAACCAGGCAGCCAGGGTGTTTCATGAGCTGGTGGGGGTTGTAGGGCAGATGGTTGGACTTGAGGATCTTGAAGATATTTTCCAATCTTGATGATCCTATGGTTCTAAGAGTCAGGTATGAACAACAGGAATGAAAGAGTGGGTCTGGAACTCAGAACTGAACCATGAAGACCTTCTAAAGTGCATTTCCTTCCTCCCTCAGGATGACCTTGGGATTTTTGCTATTGCAAATGTAGGGAAACCACAGCAAAAGTGTAAAGCAGAGTACTAAAGCCCACTGCTGCGTGTGGGGGGAGGCACAGGGTTTTGCTAGGGCTTTATCTTTTGCATAGGCAGTATTCTACTGCTTTAAAGAAATTAATTTATTTGAACATCCTCCTAGCAGAATATAAATGGATTTTAAAAAAAGAGCTGAAAATAAGTTTCAGCTGGAAGTAAATGAGCTGACTCCATCTTTGGCTAAGTCAAATCTAAATCAATCCTAGATAAGCACTAATAAGATCAGATACTGTTCATCTTTTGAGACCAAATCCCACGTATATTTTTGTATGCTGACTTGAGAGTTCCCGTTAATTTGGTGAGGGGGATTTGATACTTTAGCCATGACATCTGTCAGCAACTGCAAAACTCAGCGTGAACAGAGTGCGGATTTCTTCTAGTGATAATCTCATAGAATCACAGAATGGTTTGCACTGGAAGACACCTTAAATATAATCTAGTTCTATGGGCAGAGACAACTTTCATTAAGACCAGCTTGCTCAGAGCCCCATTCAGTCTGGCTTTGAACACCTCCAGGGATGGAGCAGCCATAGTCTCCCTGGGCAATCTTCTCCAGTGTCTCAACACCCTCACAGTAAAGACTTTCTTCCTTATATCGAATCTAAATCTGCCCTCTTTCTGTTGAAAGCCATAACCCCTCTTCATGCCGTCTTCAAATAGTGTCAAACCACTGCTCTCTGGAAGTGACCAATGATCTTTTTTTGCTGCAAGCAGCTGCTGAAGCTGCTCATTAACTGTTATCAATACCACAAAACTCCTCGCTATACAAGACATTCTTTGGACTGTTAGAACTTCTTTTAGTTTGGGTTGTCAGGAGCTTACTCATAGCAGCTTAATCAATACTTTTGTGTGTCTATTTTAAAAAAAAAGTTAATTTGTCCCATTTTTCTTTATTTACTGAAATATCTATTGGAATCAAAAGAATAATTTCCTCATTTTATGGTTCTGGAGAAGAATTTCTCAGAAGTTTCAGTGACACTTTGCTATTGCTAGGAATATGAAGTGCTGTGCATGGGTGTTTCTTATTTGAAATCCTCAAAGTGCCACAGTGCCACTAAGCAAACCCTGTGCAAATAATGCATGGGGATGGATATAACTGTCTTTGAAAAGCACGTTTTATTCTAAATCCTTAGACCTACACTAATATGAAAACATGGTATTAAGCACAGCAGGTTTTTCCTACCAAGTACTAAGCTGTTATTTTTGTTTTGATCTGATTTTAGATTGAAAAAAGATGTTAGTACTTTTCCATTCTTTTAAAGGGGAACAGGTTTGGACTAATAACTAGAGTGTTTTTAGAATAATTTTGCATACAGTCCAGCGGAGCTGTTAGTACTACAACTTATTCCAACTGTTTATTCTTCTAATTACAATACTTGTAATTTTAACTTTTTTTGTCTTGGTTTCTCTTTGGGCTTTGTTCTTTGTAACTCTTAAAATGCATTTTTGTAGTAAGGCATTTCTCTTGGGCTTAAGCCATTGTAAGAAGCAATCCTAAGCATACAACTTCTTTGTAGTTTTTGCTACTTCTTTCTGTTGTATGCACAGTGTGTGAGGTGAATTCTTCTCTGTTGCTTTGTGTTTCTTTGGTGGGGGAAGTTTTTTTACTTTCTGTTTTTTAAAGAAGAGGAAAAAAATACTTGATTTAGCTCTTCTTTACAGTCACATGCCTGCCTAAGTTTTACTTGGCAAAAACAAGTATGAGGCACTGACACGCAAGATAGGAACTTTTCTCTTTAGATTCACCTAAATTTACTTCCCCTCTCATTTAAGAATCAGACTTTTCCCTTCAAATTTGTCAGTTCAGATTAAAAGCAGGTATCACATTGTCATGCTTTAGCACCAGGTTAGCACACAAAATTGTAATCTGCTTAACTGTGCAGATGGAAATGCCCTCCCACCCCCTGGAGGGGGAGAAAAGAGGTAAAGTAAACACATGTCTGGAAACTGGAATTAGAAATATTCAACGTTATTAAACTTTATTAAAGATTAAAGTAGGAAAAAAAAACAAAAGGGAAAGGAAAATGAAAAAAGGGAAAAAAAGTATGTTCTTCCTCAATTCAAGTCCACCCTTCCCCCTGCCCAGACCTGATAACCCCTGATTCCTAAGAGAT
>JAOXOE010000874.1:9898623-9933099 GCA_028565055.1 Phoeniculus purpureus | reverse complement strand
GGGTTGGACTCGATGATCTCTTGGGTCCCTTCCAACCCCTAACATCCTATGATCCTATGATCCTATGATCCTATGAATGGAGCTGGGCAACTGATGATAAATTAAATAGATAAGGCTGAGGTAATCAAGACCTTCATTGCCTCACTCTTTACCATTTAAGTATTCCAAGTCCCTGAGACCAGAGGGAAAGTGTGGAGCATGAAAGGCTTATTGTCCCTGTGGGAGAATCAGTTTAGGGAACACCTGAGAGAACTGGACCTACCTAAGGCCCCAGGGACAGATGGGATGCATAATCCACCAGTGCTGAGGAGGCTGGCTCATGTAATTGCGAAGAACCTTGACAATTATCTTTGAACAGTCACGATGACTGCCAATGAAGACTCAGGGAAGTATAGGCTGGTCAACCTCACTTCAGTCCCTGGGAAGGCAAGGGAGAAAATCCTCCTGGAAAGCATTCACAAAGATCTGAAGGACAAGAGAGCTGTCAGAACTACTCCGCATGCATTTATGAAGGGGAAATCATGCTTGACCAACCTGATAGCCTCCTACAACGAGCTGACTAGCTTGGTGAGAGCAGTGGAAGCTGTGAAACATCAGTAAAGCCTTGTATTCTGTCTCCCATAACAGACTAGCTAAAAAAACTACAGGTTAGATGAGTACATAGTGCAGTGGACTGAAAACTGGCCAAAACCCACCTGGACTCAGATTGAGAAAGTTGTGATCAGTACCACAAGGTCACCAGTGGTGTACCTCAGGGATCAACATGGGAGCCAGTACTGTTCAACATCTTCATTAATGACCTGTTCAGGAGGTCAGAATATGGCCTCCATAAGTTTGCAGATGATAAAAAACTGAGAGCAGTGTCTGATGCACCGAGATTTTTCTGCCTTACAGAAAGATCTGAGCAAACTGTAAAACTGAGTAAAGAGGAATCTGTTAAAGTTCAAGAGAAAATACCAAGTTCTGCATCTGGGGACAAGACATTAGTATATGCTCAGTGATGGCATATATACACAGTATATTCTGGGAGGTAGCTCTGCTTGAGCAAGGGAACTGGCTGAGATGACCCCCAGCAGTCTCAACCAACCTTAACCATTCTATGGAGTCAATATATAACTTGTCCCCTTCACACATATGTTACAGGTTGGAAGGAATCTCAAGAGATCCTCTAAGTCCAAGCACCCCTGCTGGAGCAGGGTAAGCCTACAGCGCCTGGTGTACCCAGCCTGTCTCAAGATATAGCTGTCCTACATAGAGGCTCAAACCTGCAACCATGGGACACAAAGTCCCATGCTCTACCAACTGACCCAGCCACTGTCCCAAATTTCTAACCTTGTTATTACTCTTTTTAGCTTTGTTTCCTGGGGCCTTTAACTGTTGCACAAAAATTTCAGATGAAATTCCCAAAGGAATTCTCCGAAGAGTGGAGAGGTTTGAAATCCAGAAAACAGATGGCCTGTGTCACCTAGAAGCTGTTATGTAAGATATGTTTTGTTCCTTCCCTGTGAAAGGCGTACTGTCTAGTTAAAAACTATTATGCACCATTTAAACAAGCCTAATCTTAGAATGCTAACATAAATTCCACGAAAAATATGATTGTGTGTGACTTAAGAGCTGTCATTCCATGCTGTTTAAATTTCTGACTGTTAAACTGAATTTCCTTTCCAGTAATAAAGTCTTGATTGTTATTCAGCCTGCACTGACTTTGATACCCGCTTTACTTTCAGAAATGAAGAGTTACTCATGCACCTGAAGTCTTCTTAGGTTGTTTTTTTTCCCAACTATTGGTTCTCTAGAAACCTTGCCTAAACTCATTAAATCAGCTTTACTTTGTACACAAGCTGTATCTACCTTATTTTTGGCTGGTACAGTACCACATTACTCGGGTTACAATGATGTATTTCAAAAAAATCCTTGACATTTTTATTTCCAGATATTTGCATGATGATCATGTCAATAATAAAGTTATCCACTGTTTATTTGACACATAAATATGCTGACTTGCCCTCTGCTTCTTAGACCCACTGATGTAGTAAATCTTTGTTCAGCTTTTGAAATCTTAGTGTAATCATGCAAATCGCATCTCTTAACTTTTCTATATTTGAAAACAGACAAAAATGAACAGACATAGTATAAAATATAGTTTAAGATGAACACTATGGCCTTCATGATCATTTAAAATGTCTGCAGTTTGCATATTCCCTTTGAAACTGACAGCTAATTTTTCCTCTGGCAGTCTCTACATAGAAAAGAGGAAGTTCTGTGTGAGCCCACGGATTAGAAGAGTTACAAATTGGATGAAGAAGAATAAGCACAAGATTCCTAGAAAAAAACTTCATGGTAGAAAGCAAAGAATAATCAAAATTATTAAAAAGAAAGTAAAGAAACAGTAAAATGATGAAGCAAGTTCCCTGATGATGACACCTGTGGCATACAGCACTGCAAACAAAGAACCGGACTTCATCAGTGATGGATGACTGTAGCATTAAAATGACTTTTCAAGTATCTGTGCATTAGAGAAAGCAGTTGCAGAAAACATGAACTGTACACAAGAATGATGCTGGCCAGATTACAAGCCAATGATAAGATGTTCCATGACAGAATCTTGTAGCAAGTGCTTGCTGTAAATCCTAGACCTACTGATAGACTTAAATCCTCCTCTCTTGCACCCTGTTTTCATGGCAGCCTCTGCTGCAATTTCTATATTAACATGCCAACACGGAGATCCTTCTCATTACTCCATTTTCCCAGTTCCACTCTTGGTCCTTATTCTTCCTTGTGTGCAGTCATCTTTGTCCTGTTGCCTGTTTCTGCTTTTCGATATTTTTTAATACTTCCCACATAATTTTACAGATATGCTTCTCGATATTCATTCAATTTAAGTTGGCCAAAACCATGTACCTTTAACCAATTCCAAACAATGTCTGCTCCCAGCCGTTATGATAATGAAACATAATCTCGATGATAATAACTGATCCTGTTCATCAGGCTCCAAATATGGTATCTAAAGCTAAGCAATAGTCTTTATTTCTTTTCTTCATTCAGTTCCCTGTTACAGCTCTTCAGCTCAGCCTTCCTCCCTTCCTTCCTGCCTTCCTGCCTTCCTTCTCTCTTTGCTGAATTTCCCATAATTGATACTGAGTATAGCTTGTGTCCACCAAGGCCTTTCTTTGAGGGCTAGTGATGATGCCAGTCTGGCTACCCTTTCCATAGCCTCCTTCCCACTGCATAGCACTGTCTTCTCCCATGTGGCAGCCTGCAATTCCCTCTCTCCTTCCCTGGAAACTTTAGACTAATTTAATACTTCCCAAATTCATTTTCTCAGACACACGTACGTGGAAAGCAGCAAATGAGGAAAAAGAGCAGCCCTAAAATTGTGTCACAGAACGCATACTTTAAATATCTACTCAGTAAGCAAAAAGTACTCAGTAAGCAAAAAGTACTCAGTAAGCAAAAAGTACTCAGAAGAGCAACGTAATTCTGTTCTTTCTTCTCATCCCCTACTAATTACTCTCTGGTTTTGTTTATTGCATTTGATTTAACTTCTCAGAGTTATCTCTTTTATTTGGAATTTTTATAACTAATTACTTGGTGCATATACGGGAGAAAGCATGGCAGATGGCAGAAGGCAGAAGCAGCTGCTGATAGGTTTTCTAAATAAGGATTAATATCTTGAGCACTGTCACTAGAGAATAGGCAGAATGCTCCCATAGGTGCACATCTGACGAAAGAAACCAACTCCTTCCAAAACAGTTAAGATAAAACAAGAAACATAATTACCTTATCTGATGAGCCAACAGCCTCCTAACAGGGATTAGGCAACTCACCTAACTCTTCTTCCAGTTTCTAGGGCATATTGTGTACACCATGTACACTGGCATGCTGAAATGACATGCAGAAAGCCTCATGCCAGGAGCAGGAGCTGGGATTGCTTTCAGAGGATGTGACTGATGTGGCTGATGCAAGCTGAAGTGATGCATGTTTCCATCATTTCATTTGCACACTGATTCTACACTGCTAGGACATAGCAAGTTGGTATTTGACAGACTCAAATCCTTCTGGGCCCAGTTCAGAAGATCACTCGGAATGCTAAATTGTTGAAATACACTATACTACAGTATCAATATATTAATTTCTGGCAGTTCTATTTATCTTCTTCCTCATGTTTTGCTCTGGATTCCACATTTTGACTTCATATCTCCTTCTTGAGTCACAATTTCTAGGTGGATTTATGACAGCATCTTAGTTCCTTGTAGATGTTCCATCATTGCAAGTAGTGGCCTTTTGAGTGTATAGTGCACCCTAAGTACAGACTACCTAATTTCCATGCCAGTTCTACGTGTGATACTGGGGCTATTGCAGGCATATCTGAAACCCCTGAGAACCATCTATTGTTATATGTGCTGAATACTGCCACGTGGTAAGGTCAAGTCAGGAAAGTTTGGGAGTTTGGAGAAAGAAGTGAGTGGGAAGGGAATTGTAGAGGTGCAATTCTTTGATTTTCACAGCAGTATCTGCTTCCTACTAGTGACCTCTGACCCGTATTTCCTGGCCCTCAAATCTTAGATTCTTACCTGTTCAACAACTACTGCTTCACAATTGAAATGGTAACACTGCTGCAGCTCCTCTTACACGTACTGTATGAAACCAGCGAAGAGTGATCTCTGCACTTTTATAGCTTTTAATTACTGGAATTTTTACAATGTCACGGAAATGTAGAGAACCAGCTAGATCTGCAGCTCAAATGCTATAGGAATATTTGCATTTACCTGACCTACTTTAAAAGTAGGAGCTTTGCTAGATTTGTTTACATCTTCCAGTTCTTTAGAGTGTGTTTTCCCATATCAAGTTCTCTTGGATTCCATAGATCACGTTGAGAGATTACAGAAGTTGAGAGGTGACAGAAGTCCTCTACCAGCTGCCAGATGCATTTCAAGTTTGGGTTTGTTTCCTGTGAGTTCTTTTGGGAATTGACTTCTACTAGTCATTCAATCTGTGGAATTTTCCTCCCTGATGTTGGTATATGAGGTATAAAAACATTATTTAAAAGACCTGCTCTCTGATACACTTCCATTTATCCCTGAACCCTGACACACAAACATGTAGAAGAAAAACCTTCCAGTTTCCAAATCTTCACTTGGGTGACCTCACACTCTCTGTACCTGAGCATTATTTTTGACCTTTGCTATTTTGTACTTGGCAACAAAATAAAATCAATACTTTTTTCAGTAAAGTCATCTCTTCAACTTGTTTTGTGGAAGATATTATTACAGCGCATTACTTTGTTTTCCCTAAAAATACTGGGTAAAACTCTTCCCACAGGGTTTAAGCACCTAAGGGTGTACTTGGTTGTATCTCAAAACTCTAATCTGTATTTTAGCAACTTTGAGGTGCAGCTCCCATTGAACTTAATCCAGATTCTGCCTGCAATTAATATGCCTAAAAATTCCAGTACATTCACTCATGAAAGGGTTGAAGAAACAGCTTTAATCTTCTGGCCATTTCACTTGATTAAGAACTACTAACCTACTATCAGTCTCTATTACTCTAGGAGGCTTCAGGAAAAAAAAAAGTCACAGATAGAATTGCTTAAGAGTAACTAAACAGGAGAAAACCTGTTGGGTCTACTGAGACAAGAACACTGTCCTGAATTTGATACACTGTCTTAAAACTAGAAGTAAAGATGAGTCGTCAGACAAAAACCAATTTTCTTTCAAAGCAGTACTCGATTAGGTAATCTCACACACTTTTAAACAGCTGAAAACTGGAGAAAGGATCTCCAGTTCGGACTCCTGTTTTACCAAAAAAAGACTGTATTTTAGGAGAGAAAGAGGAGGTGTCTTCTGGCAGGACCTCAGCATGTTTCCGTCCAAAGGTTGAGTTACTTTGGTAGTACCATCTGCATTAAACGAACCTCTCCTTTCTAAGGTTTCCAGTTCTAAGGTTGCTGCATTCATTTTGGTACATTAGTCCAGATTACCAAATACACTGCCTGACTGAAAATCTCATTGGACAGATTGGGAAAGCTACAGAGTCATGAAAGGAAAATTACCTGCATCCTTGCAAACTGGGCTGGAAATATTGGCATCGCATGTCTGGAGCCTGGTTTGGTTGAAGCACTGTAATTAATTACCTAAGAGGTTTGGAACAAGATTCATGAACAACTTTAATGTTATTACTGTAATCTTTCAGAGAAAATAATATAAAGCAGCTGCAGCCTGTCGCAACAGCTGTGTAAGCAAAGCCTTTTTTGTGAATGGTAATTTTGTGTTAACTGTTCCCTTACAATACACACAGTGAACAGGAAAAGCAGAAAGAAGCCTCATAAAGGTGAATAAGAATAATGCTGTTATGCATTTCTATGTAACCTGTTCAGGGGGGTTGTACTAAATGACCTCCCTTCCAACCCCTTAATGATCTGTGTATCTGTGTGTAACAATTAGAAATTGTACAGATTAATAATATTAATGAAGATTTAGCCTTCAAACTAGTCTGCTAGAGGAGGATATCTGGACTTGATGTATATTTAAATTGCCATCTGGACCCAGAAACATTCTGAAGAGACAAAAATGTTGCTTCTGGCAGCACAAATTATATAGCTGTTCTCTGAATTAAACTTCAGAAAATTATTAAAACACTAGAGCAGCAGTGTGTCCTTCACTTCTATTTTAAATTCTGAATATCCAGCCACTGGATCACATTTTACCTTCTACCTTTCATTAATCATCTGCAGGGTATAATCTTTAAATGTGTTTCAGTACTGGCACTGAAGTAAGAGAATGTGTCTATAATTTTATTTGCTATAGGAAGCTAATTTACTGGTTTGGGCTGGGTTTATTTGCAAATACTTGAATTTAAATGAATACCAATGACTTCAGGCATGTCTATGTCATGCTATCTTCTACAACACAGAAAACTAGTGTCAAAGACGATGGGACATCATCCACCAGATATCTTGTACCATGGTCCATGTAAGAGAAAGCAGTAATCTGGGCCATGTCACTGAGTCTTTGGTCACTTGGGCACCGTTTTTATAAGACCCATCAAGATAAAATAAAGAAGACTGCAAAAAAAGAAGTAGAAATTAATTCCGCCTTTCCCATTTTGTAAGTAAGAATGGCAACAACCCACCACCATGTAGTTGCAAGTGTACAGGCAAGCAGGTTTAAGCTGTCAGGGAGCAGCAAAGGCAGGCTGGCTGCTCTGCAACGGCAGGTGAAGCAGGAGCTGAATACAACACCACAGCAAGCAGGGCAGTAACCTCGCTGACAAGAGAACACTTTCACTGTACCCAAACAAAAAAGCAGAACAGGGCCACTGATGACAAACAGGGTCAGTCAAAGAGTTCAGGTTTCTGGACAAGTCTGTAGTGGTGGAGGTGAGTCGCCAAGTAAAGTCACTGGGTCAGGATCAGCAAACAACATAACCAAGCACAGGCATACCCGTGGCACCACTCAGGCAGGGACCAAAGTCTGTACAAAGCTCCCTAGTGAAGAGGCCACTGACAAGGTTCATCACAGCTCCTTATCAGACAACTCTTTTCACCACTGTACCAGAGTTGGCCTCGCATCCAGGCAGCTAAGCCCCCAGGCAGCCAGGAAGGGGTTCAAGGTCTCAAGGTGCACACACAGTCCTAACATGAGCTCCAACACTTTCATCAAGATGGACAGCTGCCATCTCCTCCTAAGCATCTATTCTTCCCTAAAGCCAGAGCAGACCAAGTGCTCTGCTGTCAGGAAACATTTTTCCACCAAAGCATATGAGAGGCTGATGTTAGGAACCCATTTTGAAATGTAAGGCACAGTTCTCAGTTTTGGGTTTACTTTTTTGGGTTATTCTTTATGGAAGGAAAAGAAAAATGAGGAATTGAAGCTTTAGATGCCCCCAGCAAAAGTTAAACTTTTCTAGTAAGAAGTCCAGCTTTTCTGGTCTGCAAGTGTAGAAGGTATCAGCATGCCTGCATGATGTAACCAGGACACTGCCTACTGAGTTTGCATTTTGTCTGTTTTTTTCAGAATGGAACTGACTTGTGCATAGATTGGCATCAGTTTATCAGAAGGCTACAGGGCAACACATACATCAGTTTCTCTGGGTTTCTCAGTAATATTTCACAATCCTTACAAACAGATACATGACAAAACCGTGATTTTACATGACGATAGCAGAACAGTTACAAGTGCAAAACAAACTAAACAAACACGACTCAAGTCAACATACCAGTGACAATATTCCCCCTTCCTTTGAATTATTTTTGCTTGCCTTTAAGATGGTGGAAAGAACAGTTTTAACACCCCGATACCATGTGAGGTGACCTAGGTGGTATCTTCTCGTATCTGTAGCAATCAGGTCTCACATGACACAATACTAGGTGCTAAGGGAGTATCACTTTTACGTGAGCAGTGTTTTACAACCAAACCATCCAAGCTTTAAAATTTGTTTGCAATTTTTATTGAGCATTTTCCCATCAACGGCAATTATTCATCCTCCCATTCCGGACAGGGAATCATCTGGGGACGTTTGGTAACCTGTGCAACAAAGGATTAGCCGGCTACAAACCATCACGGAGCCTGAAAGCAGGAACTCGCGCATTAGCTAACTGCAAATTTCTCAAGAAACAATAATGCCGAGCGATGAGGCTTAACTCGCGGTGGGTTCACCGGGCGGGGAGGGGCCGCTCCAGGCGGGACGACCCGGCGTGGGCAGCACAGCTCACCTCTGCCTCTGAGGGGCAGCTCTGCCGGCTGAGCCCCCGCGCAGGCCGGTCCCACCCACCGAGTGCCATTGCCCACTTGGGCCGTGGGGCTGCACCTGCCGAGCGACAGACTCCTACTGCCCCCGGGGCTCCCTCAACCCCCTGTAGGTCCCCGCTGCTGGACCACACGATTCGATCAGCGACTCCCACACACTAGGGAACAGCAACCCCCACCCGGAGCGCGGCCACGCTGGCTCCACCCCCCCCTCGCTCCCCCCCCCAGTTGCCAGGCAACCGCCCGTCGGCAGCGACGGTGCCAGTACCGTCCTACCCTCACCCGCGGTCGGCAGCGCGTCCCCATTGGCTGCGCTCGCGCCGCGTCCGGATCCCATTGAGCGTCCGCCGCCGGTGCTGCGTCCCCATTGGCGCGCCGCCCTCTGGCCACGCCGCGTCACTTTCTCACACCATTCCCCCCGCCTCGCCGGCCGGCGGCTAAACGGCGCGGAGGCGGGGCCTGGGCGGTGGCGGCCGCGATTGGTGAAGGAAGGTGCCGCTCAGGGTGCGGCCGGAGCCTCGGTGGCGGGGCTGTTTAAAGGCGCCGCACGCCGATGCCCAGTGTTTCTGCGGCGGAGTGAAGGGGTGCGAAGCGGCAGCAGCCCTGAAGCAGTCGCCAAGGGTAGGTGAGGGCGGCGCCGGCACCGGGGAACACCGACCCTCAGCGGGGTTGCGGAGCGCGGAGCCGCGTGTCGGGGAGTGGTGGGTGCGGGCGGGTTAACGTGGTGCCCGCAGTGCGGCAGGTGCCAGCAAAACATGAGAAAAACCAGAACAAAATAAGTGGAAAGGGAAGACCGAAAGAACGGTGGCCCCTGGCCCCAGGCTTGTATGGCACGCCGGGCGCTGTCTGCGGCATCCCGCAGTATCTCGCAGCATCTAGCAGCATCATCTGCAGCGCGCCCTGGCCGGGGCACCTGGCGGTACCGAACGTCCCCGAAGGAGTCGGTATCCTGGCCCGGGGAGGTCCCCGGGTGAGCCATCCGTGGCGTGCTGCTGCTGCGGAGCTCCGCCGGGCTGTGCCCCTACAAAGAAACCCGAGAGCGGCAGCGCTCGCAGCGTGTCCCGTGGCTGCCTCTCAGTGCCGAGACGGAGGCACCCACCTGACCCCTGCCCACGCCACTCATCCTCCACTCCCCGACAAGTCGTCGCCTTGTGTCGCGATGACATTCGCTGTACGGGTGCGGCATCCAGACACCCACCCGTGCTGCCGGCGGAGCGTCCGATCACGCCTGGGGATGGTCCCGGAGTTGCTCCGGGCATGGGCGACCCCTCAGATCTCGGTGCGAGACACTGGCTCCGAGGTTTGGTGTTTTTACGCGGGGTAGTCCCGTGGGGCTCGGGGATGCAGCCATCCCATCCGGACGGTGCCGGGCACTCGTAGCGGTGCGGGTCGCGACAGTGACCTCTCCTGGTGTGACGAGTTCCCTGCGCTGATACCTACGAAGCATCCAGTTCTGAGGAGCCACTAACTGGTGTCGTAACTGAAGTGGCCAAGTCATCACGGTTTATCTGCTAAAAAAACGTCTGACGTGGCCCTGCTGCTGCCAGCAAAGTCTGCTGTCCAGGTCAGCAGAGGGGTGCCACCAAATGTGGTGCTGGTGGACAACAGAACAAGGAATGAATTTCTGATTTCCTATCAACTTTCAGTCAAATGTAAGAATTTTGTAAACACTTAAGCAGCAAAGTAAGGTCAAATCGACCTTATTTATTGTCGTCAAATAATTCTCAAGTTCTTAAGAATGACAATGAGTGGCACCAGTAGCTATGGGAGGACATATTTCTGGCAGCACCAGGAGAAAGTAGTGGCTGGTTTATGCTGCTTGTTCATTCTCTCAAGAATCATAAGGGGACAGAAAACAATGTCGCTTTCCTGTTCCTTCAGATTAAAACGTGTAATTCTCAGTCTCTTGAAAGAAATCCTACTTTTGCAAAAAACCTCTCATTTTAAATTAAAACTCAGTGATGGGATGTTGTCAGCCACTTGACCAGGAGGACAAAAGGCCGTTTGTTTTATGTCAAGTAAACACATTTTCTTCCTGTAGTGACTGACTGACTTAAGGCGTCACACATCCCACTTCCTTTGGTGATCAGAGCAAGCTTACAAAGCAGTGCTCTTTACTGTGTAAAGGTCCAATAGTCCCCTGGCTGTGTTAGCTGTGGGGGGGGTGTGGTTTGGTGAGCCACGAGAATACCACGTAATTAGTGCCCCTTTAACTGTCTCCTGAGAACTGCAGGGAGTGATGTGAATCAAATGATAGTTTTGATCTCAAACCTCTGTCAGGAGCAAGCACAGAGCAAGAGTGTTCTCCCCAGCCCTTAACAATAATGCACACCATTTTGGCACCCTGGGTTTCCCAGTTAAAAGCCATTGTCCTGTGGCTGTTACAGTCAAACCCATTAGGTGCTGCATGCATTGCCTTTTGATACACAAACAAAATCAAGCATCCAAGAGGATGCAGAGACTCAGCTTTCTGACTCTTGGAGCAGAACCTTCTTGCTCAGGGTAGAAGGTTTGCCCTGGGGGTGCCTGCCGGATGCTGTGCTGAGCTGGCAGCAGCCTGTTATTTACTTTTTGACCCCTTCTGGAGAAAGTGATGGTTTTGTGCCAGAAGAGCTCGACCCCATAGTCCTTTTATCAGTTGGCAGAATCCTAGAATTGTTTAGGTTGAAAAAGACATTTAAAATCATGTCCAACTATTAACCCAGCACTGCTGAGTTCCACACTAAATCGTGTTCCTTAGTGTCATAGCTACACGTCTTTTAAATACCTCCTGAGACGACGGTGACTCACCCCGCCCTTGCCCTGGGCAACCTGTTCTGGGACTTGACAATCCTTTTCGTGAAGAAATTTTTCCTGATGTAAAATCTAGTGCCCCTGCCCTGGTGTAACTTGAAGCCTTTTCCTCTTGTCCTCCTGCTTGCTACTTGGGAGAACACTGAGACCCCGCTTCTTTCAGGTAGCTATGGGCAGCCACAAGGTCTCCCCTCAGCCTCCTTCTCTCCAGGCTAAGCAACGTCACTTCACTCAGCTGCTCCTCATAGGGCCTGTGTTACAGACATTTCATGAGCCGGGCTATCCTTGTCTGGACGTGCTCTAGCACCTCACCTTCTAGCAGTGAGTGGCCCAAAGCCTTGGTACCACGAGGTCTTACTGGTGGAGGTGTGTCAGCACTCCCACGAGAGGTCAGAAAGCATCCTCCTCCCCTTCTTGAGTGCCTGTGCAGATCTGTGGTAAAACAGCTCCTGGCGCAAGTTTTGGACCACGGCACTGCTCCGTGTGCCCAGGAGGTGTGGTGTGCAGCTGGGAGGAGCCAGCATGACCACCACCCGGCACAGGGCAGCCTGTGATCAGGGACCCCCAAAAAACCCCAGGAAATGCGGGTTATGGTCAGTTTGTTACTGGGGCGCTGCGGAGTGGGCTTGCAATGTATGGCTGGCGCACAAGCGCTGTTCCGGCGGGGCCGGGCGTGGATCCTGACACACCCCAGGGCGGAGAGCGCTCGGGCGCCTGCGCACTCCCTCTTGAGCGAGCTGGGTCCCGCAGCGCATGCGCGGCGCCGACAGCCGGCCATGGGATTCCGCAACGTGTAAGTAACCCGGCTAGGGCTGGGGTCAGAGTGGCGGAGACGAGAGTGGGTGGTCGGGCTCCGACGCTACTCCGGCGCTGCGGTGGCCCCGCGTCGCGAGGGCGATGTGGCCTGCGCCGCCTCGGGGAGCCCGCGCCGGGCCCGGGTCACCTGTAACCTTGAGGCGCTGGTGGGGCGACCGAAGCGCCCTCGGCTGGGAGCGGGCAGGGGATTATGAGAAGCGCGGTATGGGGCGGAATGTCCACGGGCGAGCGGACACGGCAGCAGGAACGGTTGTGTTGAAAGCGAAACATGCAGCGCTCGGGTAAGCAGCGACAACCTCCCGTTCACACGCTTTAGTGCGAATAAAAGGTACAAGACCTGGTCAGGTTGTTGCAGGTCCGTTGTGGGTGGAAACTTGGTTACAGACCGTCACGATGAACGGTGGCCCACGGGCTCTTGCCTCAGGCTGCAACGGAAAGCGCTCCTGATGCGTCCCTGACGCTGGGCGCCTCCTGTACCTGCCCAAGAGGGCGTAAGGTCAGCGCGGCCCTGGGCACAGCGGGCACGCCTGCTCTGACCGTGTAAGGGAAGCAGCAGGAGGATGGTGCCTGGCTGGGTAATAGGGTTCGAGATAAAGCAGCGGGGGTATAGGATAGCTTGCAGTGTAGTATATCCTCACGTGTGGCAACTGTAAAGTTATGGGTTAAAATAAGAAAACTTGGTCAGTCAGGGAGAATCCCTCTGTGCCTGCCTCAGCTGTGAAACACTCCACCAGGCCTGATGGTGAGAATTCCAAGGTTCTTGAACACTAAAATAGAGTATGCTTAAACAAATAAAAAGACCAAAAATAGGAAAGAAACCCAACCTTGGAACAAGATTTTCTGCTATCTTTTTTTTGCAAACAAAATGGAGGGAAGGTAGTTTAAAAATAAAAACAATTTTCAAAAATCCTGATCTGTTTCAAGCCAGAGATTTCCTGCTAAGGATGAATTTTAAACTTGAAGTTCTCAGTGTTTCAGAAAAGCCCAGTCTAGTGTTTCTTGCTTGGTTGTGTAAAATTGAGACTTTCTTTAAGCAAAAGTGGAATAATGAATGTTAAGACTAATCTCTCAAACCTCTAACAGTTGTTAAGCATCTCTTTTACTTCAGTGAAATAACTTAGGCTTAACCTGCATTTATTCATTTCCAGGTCTGAAATTTGTATTTTCATTTACAAATACTTCTTAATAAAACACATTACAAAACGTCTAATGATGTTTATTGTGTGCAAAAACCAAAGTTTCCTTGGAGGCCAAAGTAGTTCTCAAATGTATGTGAATAAATCTCAAGTTTTCCTCTTCTTTTTTTTTTCTTAAAGATCAACCACGATGCCTGGGTCTCTTCCAGTGAACGCTGAATCCTGTTGGCCCAAAGATGTGGGCATTGTTGCACTGGAAATATATTTTCCCTCCCAGTATGTGGACCAGACAGAGCTGGAGAAGTATGATGGTGTAGATGCCGGGAAGTACACCATTGGGCTAGGCCAGTCCAGGATGGGCTTCTGCACTGATCGGGAAGATATCAATTCCCTCTGCTTGACAGTGGTTCAGAAGCTCATGGAGAGGAACAGCCTTTCCTATGATTGTATTGGGAGATTAGAAGTTGGAACGGAGACGATAATTGATAAATCAAAATCTGTGAAAACTGTCCTGATGCAGTTGTTTGAAGAGTCTGGTAACACAGATGTAGAAGGAATTGACACTACCAATGCGTGTTATGGAGGCACTGCTGCTCTCTTTAATGCTATTAACTGGATTGAGTCCAGTTCTTGGGATGGTAAGTTAAGCATGTTTCCTTGAAAAATTGTAATATGCTCTGGATTTGGGTAGTCTGCCTTTCAATGATACTGTGTTCACCCAGAACCCAGCATAAACCCCAGCGAGTGAACTGTTTTTCTCTTCTAAAGTAATTTTTGTAAATGCCCTGGGCATTTGCCACTGACTCCCTTACAATGCAACAAATAACGCATGGCTGCCAGTCACTTACAGGTCTTTTCCTGTAAGCATCAGTGGCTGCCAGCAAATGGAAATGTATAGGGAAGTCAGGATTAGAGAGCACTTCAGTCTGGGAGTTATCTCCTCCATTAACAGAGTTTAAAAATTGCTGGTGAACACTGAAGTGTGCTTGGTGCTTGGCTATTTCTCATTGTTGTTTCTGTGTGTTTTTCACAGGCCGCTATGCACTTGTCGTTGCGGGAGACATTGCTGTGTATGCCACTGGAAATGCCAGGCCAACAGGAGGAGCTGGTGCAGTTGCTATGCTGGTTGGTCCAAATGCTCCATTGATTTTTGAGAGAGGTTAGTTCTGTAAGATAACAAACACTGTAGACCTGTTGT
This sequence comes from Phoeniculus purpureus, assembly GCA_028565055.1. Taxonomy (NCBI): domain Eukaryota; kingdom Metazoa; phylum Chordata; class Aves; order Bucerotiformes; family Phoeniculidae; genus Phoeniculus; species Phoeniculus purpureus. Next base: position 9,918,409 of record JAOXOE010000874.1, on the reverse strand, counting down.
GGAGCCTGTATTTTGTGTATTGCTGGAGGAAGGCTGGATTAACGTCCACTACTCTCAGAAATTATACTTCGTCTCCTTTTGCTCTGGGCTAACTTGGCCAAATCCTGTTATAGGAGACAGTAGGGAATAACTAGAGATGTTCCTACCTGTTAATTTATTTGGGGCGTTTCCAGTAAAGTTGACAAAGAGTGGACTAGAGCTGAATAACATAGCACTCAATTTACAAGATGATGTGATGAAAGTCTTGTGTTACCTATTTTTGTCAAGCTCAGTCCTACTGTACTAAACAAGCAACTGTGTGAAACCTTAGCCTAAAGAGCTTGAGCCTACTTGACTGTGGCCACGTAATTCTTATTTCCTTATGTGTGTTAAGTGATGCACCCAGATTGACTCAAAGCAGCTGAATGAAGTAATGTTCAACTTTTACCCATTTCTGTCCATCAGGGTTGCGTGGAACCCACATGCAGCACGCCTATGACTTCTACAAACCAGATATGGTTTCTGAATACCCTGTAGTTGATGGCAAACTATCCATACAGTGCTACCTCAGTGCATTAGATCGCTGCTATACTGTCTATCGCAACAAAATCCATGCCCAGTGGCAAAAGGGTATGTGGCCTTACCTGATGATATTATAAGATCTGACAAATGCTGGAGTCAGTGACTACACAGACAATGTATTTTTAAGTTTTGTCATCCAATTTGAAGACTAGTATGTGGGCTCTTTTCTTTGTGCTTGTGTGTTTTGAGGCAATCGAAATGCTTGCTGTGTCCCATAATGTTTTACTTCTGTACTGGCATGGCTAAGCACCTATCAGTCAGGAAGCAGTAGTCTACAAGCTTTTGTTGATGTTACCATGTAATTCCTTGCTTAGAAGTGTGTTGCTTTTCACTCTACTTGAGTTTTTAAGCTATTGAGGTTAGTGTTTGAGATGTAATGATACTGGATTTTTAACCATATATGTTTAGTAAATGCTTCACTGATGCTAGGAAGCATAGGTGTGAAGATTAGTTAAATGCATTAGATCATTTAGGGTGTCAGAATGCTGAGTAGGAATATGGAGATTCTGTTAAGCTTACCGCATTCCCTTTTAGGATAAGGGTAAACATTCATAGTTGGTGCAAAGAATCATTAAAATAATTTTTAAATAGAAGTAGTAGCAGTATTTTAAATGACCTCGACAGCAGCATTTCGTCTTAGGGTTGTCTCTTGTGTGCAGACGTATTTTATCACTGGTACACTGCCTCTCCTCTGTTCTGTTTTTGTATATGAAATGAGTATTAAACATAAGTTGTAACACAATATTTCTGCCACTTCCAGAGGGGACAGACAGACATTTCACCTTGAATGACTTTGGATTCATGATCTTTCATTCTCCGTACTGTAAACTGGTACAGAAGTCTGTTGCTAGGCTCTTGCTGAATGACTTTCTCAGCGACCAGAACCCAGAAACCACAAACGGTGTTTTCAGTGGTCTGGAAGCTTTCAGGTGAGAGCAGCTCATTTTCATCATCTGTTAAACACCCAAGGTGTGTTTTTACTTTCTGATCGCCTCTTAAATGTTTATTTCTGGTGTGTTTTGGTTTTTTATAGGGATGTGAAACTTGAAGATACATATTTTGACAGAGATGTGGAAAAAGCTTTTATGAAAGCCAGTGCAGAGCTTTTCAATCAGAAAACCAAAGCTTCGTTACTTGTATCCAATCAAAATGGAAATATGTATACTCCTTCTGTCTATGGTTGCCTTGCCTCTCTTCTAGCCCAGTAAGTTTAAAATTGGAAAAAAAGCCCTAGGTTTTTATATGTATGGTCATAAAAGGATTTTGTTTCAGAAGTGTTTTGTAAAGCACCATCCAGCAAGCCTGTGCCTGCAAGATTTCAGCTTTAAAGAGAAAGACTAAAGTTAAAAATACTGTTTTGCACAGGCAGTCAGTTCAGCTGACAAGCAGACTCAATTTCTCTGTCAGAAGCTAATCTGCTACAGCTGCTTACTGCTTTACAAAGAAGGATCTTAACCTGAAGTTTTCCCAGCCTGGAAAACTAAATCAAGAACATGCAGATTATCTCAGAGCTCCACATCAGAACAATGGAAATGAGAATCAGAATGCATTCTTGTTTCACTATAGTAAGCAAAGCCAAATATAATTAATACTTAATAAACAATTTGGTTTTTCAGTGATGGACTTACTAGAATATCATGTGATGTTTAAGTTAAACCATTCTTTTTGGATCCTTTTTATTTTATTCTGACTTTGCTTTCCAAGATGTGGTTGTATATTTTAGGCTTTAGGTTACTTAAGAATGAAAACTGGCTGCCTTCTACATAACCATATTCTGGGTGGTTTTATATGGGTGCCTTGGCTTAATTCTCAGTTTAAATAACTGCTGCTTGATTTGCAGGTACTCTCCAGAGCAGCTCGCAGGGCAGAGAATCAGTGTGTTCTCATATGGCTCTGGTTTTGCTGCTACCCTGTATTCCATCAGAGTTACACAGGATGCTACTCCTGGTGAGTGAAAAGGAGAGATACTAATTAACTTCTTGTTAATAGCTCACTTCTCAATGCCTTGTTACCTTACCCACCAGCAAAACTAAACCTGCAGAGCAGTGCCTAATAACAGTAATGCTAAACTTAAGACATTGCAGCTCCAGGGAATGTTTCAAGTATCAGCTTGGTCAAATAAGTGATATTCTTCAAACTCTTTAATGTTTTTAGTGCATAATTAGGAATACTCTTAATTACTTAAGTTTGGCTTCTAAAATATTTCGAATGGGATTGAAACTTTAACCTGCTCCTGCTGGAGGTCCTGGCACTGATGTGACATTATCTGATGGTTTTATTTTGTAGGTTCTGCACTGGACAAAATAACTGCCAGCCTTTCTGATCTCAAAACAAGACTTGACTCAAGGAAATGTATTGCGCCTGATGTCTTTGCTGAAAACATGAAGATTAGACAGGAGACACATCATTTGGGTAAGAATTTCGCAAATACAAGTGATTTCAAGTCTTACTGCAAAATGCTCATTACTTAACTCACCTGACTTTAAATGGTTAGGGTGTGGGGTGAAGGAAACATTGAACCTTTTTACTTCTGAGTAACTCTTGTTCATTGACCCGGAGTGGCTGAAATGAATATGTGGACTTGTTCTTTCTGTCTTACTATGTACACACAGCAAAGGCCTGTCGTATAAAACTCTTACTCGGAACCAACTAACACGGTGTTTGTTACTGGCTTTTTTACAGCCAACTATATTCCACAGTGCTCCGTAGAAGATCTCTTTGAGGGAACCTGGTACCTTGTGCGCGTGGATGAAAAACACAGGAGAAGTTATGCACGCCGCCCAGTTATGGGTGACGGACCTCTGGAGGCAGGAGTTGAAGTTGTCCACCCAGGCATTGTTCATGAGGTGAACACTCGGCACTCTTTCAAAGTTTGATAGAAATGGTAGAATCTGTTTGTCTTAGCATGTGCATGTATGTTAAAAGAGGAAATGGTTTGACAAGTCACATTAAATACTCTGTTAACATGTGTAACTTACAAGCCAAAAGTAAAAAATTTAATATGGAATTTTAGAAAGTACATTTTGTCATAGTAAGAATGAAACAGAAACAAACTGGCTCTTTCACATAATCAATTATGCATGACGCATGACCGGTTTGATTAAGACCAAGCCATTGTAGCATGAATGTTGTCTGAGAGTCGGACTAGCCATGAAGTGTGAATGTCTGTGAACAAGAAAACTGTACTTAATTTTTTTTTTCCCTTCTTCTTAGCACATCCCAAGCCCTGCTAAGAAAGTGCCAAGAATCCCTGCAACTACAGAATCTGAAGGTGTTACTGTTGCCATTTCCAATGGGGAGCATTAAGATACCTCTGTGAGGTGGGGAATGGAACAAGGTGTAAGGGTAGGGTGAGAGAGAAAAAGGGTTGCAGTAGTGCGGAAGTTTCCGTATAACGTAGTGCATCATTGGAGCATAGAAAAACTGTTGAAGCTCCTTGAAAAAAATTTGTCGTAATACGGTGTGCTGGTATTTATAGTCTTTTCAGAACACTAAAAATCATACACATATTGGGGATAAGAGGGATTTGCCAGGGGCTGTGTGGATTCCTTAACATGTTTGAAATTTTTTAATAGCTGAGTGGTAGCTGTAGTCTATGACAAAGTCTTTGTACATAGAGGGGATAAGAAAAGGAAACTTCTGCTTGCTTTTTTTCACGTAAAATGACAAAACCTACACTTAATGTACTCAAGTGTGTGGCACAGTAGTCCAAGCTTTTAATGTTAGGGTTCTCAGTGCCTTAACAAGTAAGCAGTGAACCTTCTGAGTACTGCACTTCTCTACCTGTTATCACCTTCCCTCCCTTTCTCTTCCAGTCTACCTCCCATCATGACGTTGCTTTGGAAAAGGTATAGAACTAAGTAGTGATTAGTGGGCAGTCATGGGACTAGATGGTCTTAAAAGTATTTTCCAATGTAGGTAATTCATTACGTAATAGAACTTTCCCTGTCACAATGACTGGATCAAACATGACTAGACCGACAGGTGGTTTTCTTCCAAGGAGCTCTCTGACCCCACTGTGTTAGTTACTATGTAATGCCAGACAACATCCATGTCAGGTTTTATGCCTGCATTTTAAATCATAACAGCCTGGGAGGAAAGAGGAAGAAGAAGGCAGGTAGTAATTTTTCCCTCTTAAAGGAACAGGTTCATTGATTTAACATCTTTTGGGACTGTTTAGTAGAAGTGTCTAAGGCAGCAGAATTTTCAACTACAACTTTGAGATATTAAGGCGCTGTTTTAATTGGCAAATGAAGGTAGGAAGATGAATTTGTCTGAACCTTTGGCCTCTCACTGTTCTTTGTATTATACATTTCTGAAAGACTATTTCTAACTTTGAATTTGGCTTTGTACTTGGAAGTTCTTCTCACTATTAGTAGTATTGTCTGAGTGGGGTCTTTTTTTGTCTGTCTGTTTTATTTCCAACATGCAAGCTAACAGCGATTCATTTTGCAAGTAGTACATATACAATGCTAATGGGGATTCCATTCTGGTAGATTTTGAAAGGCCGGATGGAAATGAACTGTGACATGAGCCTTGAAAGCTTGTAATATATACTTAAGTGGAGCTAATGTACAGACTGAATCTTTGTTGAATTTATTTCTTTGCTAATTCTGCAAAGCTGCATTATCTAATATAAAGTAGCAAAAATGATTTGTTTGTTAAACTACATTTTTTTTTTTGTGTGTGTAATGAAGTGTTTGTATTATCTGTCACTCGATAGGATTCAATAACTTGCTGTATTTGTACAGTCAAGCCTCAGTAAAATAGTTGTTTGTTATAAATTGATTAATACTAATCTATTTGTTCTGCTGAAGATGATGGAGCAATGATGCATGATGATAGTGTTCGCAAGTTCGGTTTAGGTTGCCCTCATGAAACTTGTCTTGGCACCAGAAAAACAAATTGCCATGGAACAAAGTCCATTGCTGGCAGTGGACAAGCCAAGAAGTGAACTACTGGCACAATGTTAACCACAGGGACCTCATGGTGTGTGAGGCTGATCCTTTGTTAAAATAAAGTTTAAGATACTTGAAACATGACGGAGTAGTGCTGACTTGTTCAGTTTTCAGGATGAGTTTTTTTTTTTTCTTAAGAGGAAAGAAAGAGGAAATGAGCTCTGTGAAAACCTGAAGTTGTGGGTTCACAAGCTCTGTAGACCTCCATCTATCTTCTTTCCACTTCTGTAATGGGTAGTTATTAAGAAAGGGTTGCTTAGACTGGTGCAACATCATTATTTAAGGGTTTTATTTCAAGATAATTTAAATGTTTTCATAAGGAGTCTGTTTATAGTAGAAGAATTCCCAGCTTAGGAAATACAATTCATCTTGTATTACTGTTTTTTACCTTTCACAGAAAAGCTGCGAAGGGCAATTTGTTCTTGCTTTGTATTTACATGAGCCATTCTGTGGTTCGGTTACATTAGCTACTCCTTTAAAAAGTCAACTGATCTCCATAGACATTAGTCTCCATAGTAGGTGAGGGATCCCCCCCCTTAAAATTCAAACCACCAGCTTTACCTCTCTAAACTCTATATTGGTTTACTTGCCTTAACTAAAATCATACAGACTTTACCTCTTAGCTTAGACACATTAGCTGTGCCTGTTCAGAGAAGGACAGGTACTGCGATTTTTCCACCATTTGCTGGTGGTCTTGAAGATCAAAGTAGAAAACAAGCAATTATAGCTGAACGTCAAAGTCTCTTCATCTTGGTGATACTCAGAATAATGAGGGTAGTCAGATTATCCAATTTTTAAATTGCAGTCATCAAGAGTGTCAAACCCAGCTTTGTGCCAGCTTTTGTTACCAAAGCAGTATGGCAAGAGTTAGTATGAGCCTGTAATGCTCAACACACAAGCAGACTTTGTTACTGGTTGCATTCAGCAAACTGATAACTAGTGCTGAAGTAAAAATTAAAAACAGCATGCGTTTTGGAGTATGTTTAAATCTTTCTTTACTGGAGTGCAACTGGAGACCAAGCATTGCTCGGAATTGTCAGAATTGTACAAGTAATAGAAGGTTAAGGTGGTAACCCAACCAATTACGCACTTGGAACCAGAATCATGCACGCAGGGTTAAACTTCCCTTTCCGCATTGTGATAAATTAGGAACTGTGGTCAACAACAGCATTGCTGTTTACATTAAAAAAAAAGGCACTGATATGTGATCCATGATGGTTTAGAAAACAATTTGCAGTTGTTTAGATTATGGTCTGTTCCTGCTTGAACTTAGTTATCCACAAAACTGTTCTGGTTTGCAGTGGTAAAGTTGTCAAGCTGAGGTACACCTTTTCAATAATTGAACTGTTATGAGCCATCTCATTGTGTTAAATACAGTGCTGTTTGATCTTTACTGAACAGTTACCTCCACTGCTGGATCCCTTGCTTGTTTCACTGATGGGTTCTTGCACTGGTCTGTCATGTTTCTGGAGTGAGGGGCAAACAAGTGCCTGAGAGCTCTTGTGTTTGACCATTGCGCTGTGACCCAAGAAATACAAAGGAGATGAGGTATTTTTGGTTTATTCAAAAATTACAAAACATGTAACACTATAACTTGTGAAAAGCAAATAAAACTCTTTGTTAAATGTGCTGAGTATAAAGCCTGCAGTGCAGTTTATAAGACAGAACACAGCTTGGATGTGTGCTTCATCCCCTTGTATGAATGGATTCCTCTCTTCAGCTCTTGTTCTTTGGGGTCTGGATGGGACATAATAGGAACACATTCAAGTGCCCTTTTCTTCTGTACTCTGTGCAAAATTATTCTGTAGACTCCTGTTATTGAGCTGCGTGCATCTCTTGCCTGATTATTTTGAATGTGCTCTTCTGTGATTCCCAGATCTTCCAGAGTATTTTTCACTTCCATTTCTTCTTCTTTGAGGGTACTGACCTCCGATAAATACTTTGGATCTAGTTTAAATGGCTGTAAAGGTTTGGGGTACTGTATTCCTTGCATCCATTCACTGTTCATGATAAGTTTGACAGAGTATCTCTCGGTTGGTACTGGCTGAAGGACTCCTTTTATGAGTTTCTGGCAAGTTTCTGAGAGGCAGGGAGGCAAGGTGTATGTCCCTTCAAGAATGCACTTTTTCAGTTTGGCCACTGTGTCTGCCCGAAATGGCATGATCCCCGTTGTCATAAAGTATAAAAGGATTCCCAGTGCCCATATGTCGACGTAAATGCCAACATAGTTTTCGTCTCGGAAGAGTTCTGGGGCAGCATAAGGAGGAGAGCCACAGAAAGTATTTAAAGTTTCATCTCTTTTACTTACAGTGCTGAATCCGAAGTCTCCTACCTTCACACAGGTGTTACTGGTGTAGAAGACGTTTTCTGCTTTCAAGTCCCGGTGAATGATATTATTCTCATGCTGTAGAACAAGAGGAAAATTTTGTTTATGGCTAATTGTACAAAACTAGGTATCTTCTTATGCAAAATTTGTTATTTTTTCCTCCAGTTTTCAAAACACTTGTTTTTGCAGCTATGACAATTCTGTAATATAAGTAACAAACCAATTTATTCTTAACTAATTCCATTTATTGTATATGTTGGAAGCTTGTGGGCTTAAGAAGTGAAAGCATTTGGTTTCCTGGAGACCTTTAAAACCCACCTGGATATGTTCGTGTGCGACTTGGGCCAGGTGGTCCTGCTCTGGCAGGGGGATTGCACTAGATGATCTTTTGAGGTCCCTGCCAATCCCTAATGTTCTGTGATACCTAATTAACATGATCACTGATAGAGTAAGAAAATTGCTACAATTTTGTTGTGTCATCTGATGTCATATGAGAAAGTGGTGGTGACAGGAGAAAAGGACACCAAGTCCAGCCATGTCCTGTTTTAGAAGTCTAAAATAATTGTGCTGCAATTTGTACTTTTTTCTGTTGGAAATGGCAGTAGTAGCCAATGACTTCAGGAGTTAGGCTTAATGGAGGTATGCCTGTCTTACTAGGTAAGGGTGTGGAGTCTCTGATATAACTAGGAGGAAAGCCCTGCCCTTTTAAGGAACAAAGTGCAGTATCTGGAACCAATAAGGAGACCCTTTGGCATCCTCTCGGAACACATTTAAAACTCACCTGAACATGTTCCTGTGTGACTTAGTCTAGGTGATCCTGCTGTGTAGGATTTGACTAGATGATCTTTCGAGGTCCCTTCTGATCCCTAATGTTTCTATGATTCAATGACAAGCAGGGATCTGCTGTCCTTGTGAACTGGCAGCAGTGAGATGAGATTTAAGTAACCTGGACTTGATGAACTTAGAAAACGTAAAGCATTTTTCAGGTGCCTGTGTGTACAAGTGAAGAGGTTGGCTAGCTTGGTAGTCGGAGTTTAATGCTAAGAAATAATACATATTTCAAGATTGCATCTAAGATCGAGTACCTTCCTATGGAAAAGGTATTGAAGCTAATCCATCACTTACAGGCCATGTGATCATGCTGTCAAAACATATAAGAAAAGCATACTGTTTATGTATATGCCACAAACAATTTGTAATGTGGTTTCTAGATTCCTGGTGTGGCATCCACCCTTGCTTTCAACTTTGCCTGAGGTGACTAGGCTGCAAGAGAGTGTGAGCCACAGGAGGGCACCCTGAACCAGCTTTAACAAATAGTGCTTCCTCTCAAACTTGCACAACAGTCTTGCCATGTTTTTATGATTCAAGAAGCTGTAGTTACTATGTAATGTTCAGAGGAGGTGGTACTGAAGCAGTTAGTTGCTCCTTTTCTGCCTTTATGAGACACAGACCTTTGGGCTCTATGCAAATAGTGTCATCCTAAGCACCAAAGACTAAGCAAGTGAAGGTGATTTGCTGAGTGTTTATAGATTTGTGCCAACAGGAGGATCAGGATGTAATTGTCTTAAGAGCCAGTCTCCCATATTCGTTAATAAGAAAGCTGGATGTTTGCAACACCTAACAAACATCTTCTCTGGAACATATTCCTCTAACAGAAGGAATTTGTCTTGAAAGAGCTGGGGTGAAAAAATGAGACTCTGTTAGCTGGCGCCTACAGCAACTTAAAGCAGAACAGGAGATCAGTGTTGCTAAAGGCGTGGTTCCACCCACAAGGTGTTCATAGCTCAGTCTCTTCCAAAAGCTGGCAACATAGAGGCAGCAACTTAAGGTGGATATGAAAGCTTTCTCACATACCTCTAAGACCTCTCTTCTCTAGCTGTTCTGCCCTTAATAAATGTGAAATCTTGGTGCCAGTTGAAAACCAAGGCTTAGATCCACAAAAACTGCTAGAGTAGTGAGGGGAAACATGCTTGTGGAGTAAGAAGAGCAACTTACCATGTGCTTCACAGCAGACACAATCTGGGAGAAGATTATTTTACACTCCTGTTCTAGCAGCTTTCCTTCTGTGCTGATTTTAGTGAACAGCTCCCCACCTCCTGCATACTCCATCACAAGGTGCAGTTTTGAGAGTGTCTCCACCACTTCATACAGCCTGATGATGTTAGGGTGGTGCAGTTTTTCCATGCTGGATATCTCACAAGACAGCAAACGTTGAGTTTTCCTGTCTAGCTTTGTCTTGTCCAGAATCTTAATTGCAACTTTCTCTGAAAAGAAAAATGTAATTAACACAATAGGTACAGATGTTAGTACTGTTTAGTTACAACAGTGCTCGGTGATAGAAGAGCAATGAAATTTCATCTCTAATCAGTATAAGCTAGGCTGTGGAAGCTACTAAAATGCACTGTTTCACACATACCTGTGTCACCCATCCTGCTCTCTGCTGAGGTAATCAAAGGCTGGCAGAGTACTGCATGGGCAAATCAAATTATCTGCTGCCCTGTGTGTTCTGCTGCTCTTGGACCAATGCATTTGATGGCCAAAGCTACAGCATCTGGTTTGGTGTTTAATGTTGGTTAAAAAAAGCTGTGCTGCTTGTTTCATTGTTAGCTCAGTGATCTTCAGGTGAGATAGGCTTGAGCCTGGTACTTGCAGATTAATGGAGGTGTCAAATTTAGGTGCTTTGCTCCCAAGTAGACAGACAAGCCTGGGAGTAATATAGCCTTTGACTATAACCCTGCAAGTTTATAAGTGTTTTTAAGTTGGTGTGACTTACAGAACTTTTCCCTAACTTCTTATCCCCTACCCCCACAAATTCTCTGTTACGAAAATCAGTGTTGTAGAGGTTTGTCTTTCTCAGGGTTGCTGTGCCAGTGTTTTTTCAGTACATTAATCTATGAGTAGTTCTTCATACTGTGCAGAATACAAGAGAAGTATGTTTCTATGTTTCTCTGTCACAGGGGACTATGAATCCATATTGCACACAGAGTTTCTTCTGAGGAAGGTTAAAAAACAGCCAAGTGGAATAGGTTGCAGGGATCCTATAAGACAGCAAATCTAGCTGTCTTACACTGTCCTGTTAATGCAAAGCTTCTGTTAAGTTCTGCATGGTTTTGGTAGCGTATCTTGAGTGAAGCCAAGGGCCACATCTGCATCACCTCAATAGGGTAGCTTAGAGTAGTATGAATAGGTCAGTTGTCCTTATTTTTCTGTATTAATCAGTAGGTTATGGCTTTTGTCTTTGCTCTGTTGTACAAAGCTGGTATTTGAAGGATTAGTCTGGCTAAAATGGGTTTACAGTGGCTTTGTATAACTTGTAAGGACAGCAAAATTGAACTGAATCATAGCAATAAGAACAGCTATTTATTACCAGGAAGAAGTTTCTTCTTTTCCAAGAATATCTTAGTCAATCATTAATAGATTAATAACTTTCATTGAATCTTTCAGAAAAAAATGACACCCCTCACCTTGGTTTCTAGTACATGGAAATAAATACACCTAAAAAGTCAGTGTAGCTGCTTCAAAAGAAGAGTGAGAAGTTTGTTACATTTGTACATGTGTTCTGGTATAAAAGCATTCAAAGTATTTTTACTTAATAATAAAGATTTACTTAACTTTAGAATTTCAACACATAAAAGAAATGTGAAGAGCACATACACATGTAGCTGTGCAGATAAGAAAACTCCATGTGTGATATATTTACCTTTCTCAGTAATGTAAGTGCATAAATTGATCTCCCTACTAAGGTGCAGCAGATGTTCCCATCAAATGTGATTATTGTGAAAGGTGCTGAACAGTTCCGTTTTCAGAAGATGCCTGTGCTGAGTATAGGGCCATGTTCTGGTAATCCACACTGCTGCTTTGTGACCTGTTCCATGCTTTCTGTTGAGTGCCTTAGAAAAGCAGCTAACTGCTCCCCTACAGTGGTGCCGATGGTGTCATGGTGAGTTGGGAGGAAATGCAGGTATTGAATGGTAACAGCACATGATACTGATCCTGGCAGAGAGCTTACTGCTGACCCAGGGGTGTAAGACTAAAAGTGTTGATGTGTTGATAGCCTATTGATCACCAAAACCAAGAGCAGCAACTGAATGCTTTAGATACTACAGAGATAACAATTTTTACAATATTAACTATGTACTTGCATCACTACATAGTTATCTATAGAAGTTGGGGGCATTTGGGCTTTAAAAAGAATCTCAGTTACACTTCATACTTTGCTGGAATTTGCTATTCTTCTTGTTCAGTTTTCTGGCAAAGTTTTAAAAGGAAAAATTGGGTGATAAAAGGCTTAGAACTGAAGGGCCTGATCCTCTTCACACACCACTATAAGTCAAGACTGAGGTCCTTTAAATCTACATTTTTGCAGTTCGCATATTCATGAGATGCAAAGAAAACCTGCCCACTTGAAGTGGAAAAACCCAGCACCCTCCTTTTCTGGTTATTTTTTCTCACTTGTTCTTTCTGCTTCCAGAGAATGCTTGGTTTACAAATCCCAATTTGCCCTGCTTGGCAGCCGTGCTGAACAGAAGTGCATTTTTACAGACAGCTGGCAAAACACTAAAACGGAGTGGCAAGAGATTGTGATTGGCTCTACGCAGTACATACTGAAGTTTGAAAAGAGGTAGCTGGAATCTTAAGAGAGGTTAGGGGAAGGTTCAGAAATAACTTCAAAGGGAAGCACTATACACTGTGATGGCTAAAGAAAACAAAATGCAAACAACCAAGTTAAAATTGCTTTTAAAAAATATATTCCTGCCTTTGCAATTAACCTTCACATTACACTGGCTCTTTAGCTGTAAATTTTGGATGTTTCTAATTGCATTTATTCAGCTGTGCTTTCACACTACGTTTGACAGCTGGAAAGTACATATAATAGTGGTTACACAGAGCTTAGACTGAATAGTCCTGGAAAAGCAACTCTGCAGGTCTCTGGAGAAAATCTGTGCCAAAATCAAGGTTAATAAAGTGGGCAATGCTTCTGAACAATGCAATATACATCCTCTAAGCAACCAAGGCAGCCTTTGTGAGAGAAACAAGGTTCTTCACCCAGTACTAACCTGCAATTTTTCCCCTCTCCCTCTAGAAAACATTTTTCTTGTATCCTGTTGTGACAGGTCACAAGGGCTACAGAACAGCACACACATGTAATTGTTACAAAAGCTCATCTTAGTAACAAAATTATTTCCCTTTTTACTGTGGTATGAAAGGTAAGTAGAAAGATCACTGTAATGCTTTAACTGAAAAGCTAAACAGCCCCTCAACACATACACCTCTCCCTAACACAGAGGCCCTGAACAGCATTAATAATGAAGCCTTTGTATTTATCAATCAGAAAAAAAAGCCAACAAAGCAAGCAACTTGTGCTCATTAGAGCTGTAGAAGGACATCACTGCATTAACAACTCGAAATCCTGCATTACAGGAAAAAACACAATCTTTTCCATGGGTGGTGGTGGTCTGTTTGTATGTATGCGCACACGTGTGCACGTGCGTGTGTATGTTCCTGTTCTGTCCACATACTGTATTTTATAGGGACAGCTAAGGTCTCGGGCAGAGATTAGCCAAAGATGTTTGTCCTTCGTTGTTCCTTCATCATGACAGTTGCAAACTTAGTGCTGAGAAATTAAATCCTTGCCCGGTGAACATTTTAAATAAAAAGCTACTAACAAGCAAAAGAAAAATTATCTGAGAAGTCGCTGGTGAAAAAGGACCTTTTCAAGATAAAGATCAAAAACCCAATGTTTTTGGTGTTTAATGTATTCAAGCTTCTAATATTCACTGAAGCGAATTTTTCAATCAGCTCTGTTCAAATGCTAAAGTAACCTGTGTCCTAAGTAGGTTCAACAGGTAAAAGGTTCAATCCAGATCAAATGTATGTAACTACATACATTGGATTACCAATCCTCCTGTTCCCAGTACAGGAGCTGCAACAGTAACCACAAGACAGTTTTCTCCGGAAGGAAAAAAAAAAAAACCACAACAAAACCTCACAACGGAGGAGAAAATGCCTTGCTATGGTCCAGGTGGAACAGAGTTAAATCCACAGAGTTAAAGCAACCCTTACATGTAGGCCAGTTTAAATTTGGAAAAATAAATACCATCAGTTCCTCACTTTGATTCTGAGCACATGAGAGAGAGGTCTGAGGTTTCACATGTCTGCAGTCTGGGCTGGTAAAGGAAGTTAGAGAAATAGCAACAGAGAATACAATGTGACTGCTTGTGGTATATCTCATTCTCTCCCCTGTAAGATGATGAAGGGAAAGAGAATCAATTAAACTGGAAAAGAAACAATATGAGAACAAAACCCATATTTCAGTGTACAAAGATGCAGAGAAAATTTGTCATCTCTTGAGGGGAAAGAACAGCTTCTGTTCTTGTCAGAGGCAGAAGAAGCAGCAGCACAAGCTCTCAGTTATACGTATAACCACTATGTTGCATGTATAAACACATAATGCAGTTACATAAAACTGCGGAAGCTTTTCATTCTTCCTGGAAGCTGCATATGGAGTGCTTTTCTGCACTTGCAAAATGAAAACTAACTGACTTTGCAGGACTAACCCCAGGTTGGCTGGAACAGGAGTTGCTTTCCTGCACCTGTTCAGCCCACACCTGTAGCCCTGTTCAGTAATGAACCACCTGAAAATGAGCCAGTAAAGCAGGTATGAACTGTCTCACTAATATCACTGTGACCAAATAAAAGCTTCATCCATACTAGTACAACTTGTGAGGAAACAAAACAAGCCCTGCTAGCTTTGCTGGCAGAAGCATGCCTAGGCAGACTGACCGGGGGCTCCATCAGCTATAGCCCTGCACTCTGTGAGCAGGGGCAGGTGGACAGGATGAGGTGTACCAGAGCAGGTACAGCGCCATGCTTCAAAATGTGGCATGCTAGAGTCATGGGATGAGATACTAATTCCATGAAGTGCAGAGATTATCTTGCTTTCTAATAGCTGCCATCCAGAGGAAATGTTTCTGGTTTCTTTCAAACCTAATTCAAACCCAAGCATGTATCTGTGACCTTGCCTATAGGTTCATTCAACAACAGAACAAGATATGTACAAACTGCATTTAAGGTTCAGACAGCATCTTCCCAAAGAAGGCTATTTGTATACATACAGAATCAGGGCACAGGTGCCTACCTTTGGTTAGGGAATGAATTCCAAGCTTCACTTGTGAGAAATTCCCACTTCCTATTTCTCCTCTGACTCGATAGAAGCCAATTCTCTTTCCCAAGGTTAATTCTTTCACCACTTTTTCATTCTGGGACATATCCTGCATTAGCTTCTCTAATGGGGTCAGCCTGTGCTGTCTGCCCTCTTCATCTTCTCCATAGCAGTCTGTGTGCCCATCTTCTTCTCCACTATCCTCACGATGCCACCTGGAATAGCGATGCTTTCCAAGACTTCTTCCATTTGTATATCCTGTTGTCATAGTCTATAGGGTAATCACCTTCCCATTTAACAAGATGTCCTGGTAAGAAATTAAATGAAATAATTCTGCATGAATATGCAATCCTGCACACAATATACACTGTGACACACTTAGCAAAAACAAGTTCTTACCGAAAGTCCACAGATCAGTTTGGAAATTACTTCAGAAACAAATCTATCATACCTACATGTTGTAGTTCTGTCCAAAATCAGAGAAAAACCTGGAAGCTGTTTACATCCATCTCTCATTAACAGATTTAGTATGTCAGGATCGTCATCTACAAGGTAGAAGAGGCTTTGCAATCAAAACTGTAAACTTTGTGCAAGAAAGCAGCAAGTTTCTCATTGTCTGTGGAGCACATCTGACACATGCAAAAACATTTGACACAAATTTTCAGGCTTTTAGCTTGCTGCTTTGAAAAAAAAAAATTTATAGATAACAGTCAAGCAAGTAAGTGATTAACTACTCTGAATAAATCCAGATGGTTCCAGGTCATTTGGAATAGCTGACCTTAATAGCGCAGTTCTCCTTGGTTCTGGTGCCAGTCCAAGAACTGAATGTAGAGTTTGCCTTTGATTCATTCTTCAGCTTGTGAGGTTGTCACTCTGCCTTGAAGCCTTACTGTAAAAACTTTGTGTGTCTTCTATTTCCTCCTCACGGCAGGTTTAACAAAGCAGCTGATCCTGGAAGACGACAGGAAAAGAATAATCTGTGCACCAGGGAAAAGAAAGGCTGCACCTCAGTATCCCTGCAGTCACATGGCAGGACAATACAGGATTAAGTAACTGCAATGTCACGTTAACCCTCCTTTATTTAGCTGAGCTTTCTTTAACGCCTTGAGCCTTCTCAAAATTTTGCCAGACACATGGTATTCCTAAGCAGGCAGACGAAGAAAGTCGTTAAAACCTTTACATAACAGCCATACGCTTCACTTAAATTACAGCAGGGCACACAGACTATTTCACCAATTTAACTATTTGGCAGCACACATTCTAAATACAAAATACACTTACTCTAAATACACAAGCAATCATTTACCTTTAAAGCAGTACATAATTTCTTTACCTTTCTTCAGTAATCCTGAAAAACAGGAGTTGGTTAGCAGCTGCATGCCTGAGGGAGGTGAGCTGGGCACAAAAACTTCCAGGTAGCACTGGGGTGGTGAGCTTCCCTGCACTCAGCCTGCAGCACCACCCAACTGATGAACATGGGAGACACCTCACTGCCGTTGTGTACAGATGCACCAGATTGAGGAGGAGAAAATTAGACGAGTAACTTGATGCCTGGAGCTTAGGGAAGGCAGACAGTCACCTAAGGTGCGACACTAGAAGAGGTCACGTGATACTGCCAGGTGGAGCTGCCCTCTAAACCCTGATCTGCAGGAGAGATCTGCAGGAGAGAGGCCAGAAGCATCATATAATGAAAAGGCAGCTGGCAATGATTTAATTAAATGGGAATTGAAGTGGCACAGAAGCACTTGGTGCTCCTACAGAAAGGCTGAGGTGGTGGACCCAGCCTGCAAGGAGCTGCTTCTTGCCCTAAGGCTTTTATGAGTGACTTTACAAGTCACCTCACCTCTTTGGTACTATGTCCATAGCATGAGCACCTCTGCCTGGGGAAGAGGCAGAGAGCCTGGCCTCTGTCACAGTGTAGTCACTTCTCTGAGCCAGGGATGTTTCTCACTCTCACAGAATCACAGAATTGTTGGAGTTGGAAGGAACTTCAAGAGATCAAGCCCAGCATGCCCCTCCCCAGAAAGCAGAATCCTTTAGGCAGGTTACACAGGGCTACATCCAGGTGGTTGTGAATATCACCAGAGAAGGAGACTCCACAGCCTCCCTGGGCAGACTGTTACAGGGCTCTGTGACTTGCCCTGTAAAGAAGTTTTCCCTTATTTCTAAATTAAACATCTTATGTCCTAGTTTCTGCCCGTTGTTCCTTGTTCTGTCTCTGGACACAACTGAAAACAATCTGGCACCATCCTCCCTACAGCCACCCTGTAGATATTTGTAGGTGTGGATCAGGTCTCCCCTCATTCTTCTCAAGGCTAAACAGTCTCAGCTCTTTCAACCTTACCTTGTAAGACAGATGCTCCAGGTTGCAAACCTATGTCTGACACCGTTTACAACTGGAATAAGTGGAGAATGTACTTGTTCCATAACACCTTTGAACTTCTGCTATTCTTCTTGTTTTACTTCTGCTTGTAGGACCATTTTCATGGTTGACAGAAAAGTATAAAAAAAATTAAATAATTGTATCTTATTCTTTGGATCTAAACGGATTCAAACCTGTGTGCAACAACCATTGAGCAAACCCTGGAACTATTGGTAGGGCAGAGACTGAGTGGCAATCAAACTTTTCAGTATTCTTCCATCAAACCAGCCTCACTTAGCATCAAATGTTCCCTCTACCTGCTTTACTATTAGTGAGCAAGGAAGAAAAAATCTATGTGAAATGACAACACCCCTCTCCAATCAAACCAAAATACTATGTAAACCCAGACCTACATTCTTTATTTGTTTTTTATTTATTTTCTATTTTAACCTGTCATCTGTAAGAAAAATATTGACTCTTTTTTTAACCATAGCTTTGAAAGTTCAGTTATTCCAAGAAAATGTCAACAACCTAGTAGTTTCCTATGTTTAGAAGACAGACCTATCTTTATAAAAGATGAACGCCCAGAAGAACAGTCCAAAAGACCCGCACCACAGACCAAATGTGACACAAAAGGTCTCCTGTGCAGCCACATGCCTTGTTCACCAACATAGGCAAAGTAATAGCTCCACTTTCATACTTCTACTCAAGTAATATTGGCTCAGGGCATGGCTGTTATGGCCAAAGAAAATCAATGTTCAGTGTTTGCCCTGAACACGTTTTAGATTTGGGTAAGATGTTCTCAGTGTTATTTCTGCGAATGCCAGAGAACAGAGTGACTATATAAAGTACACCCCTCGAGTCAAAAAACCCCAAGATTGAAAACACCCAGTATAGCACAGTTACAGTCTAAACCGAGCCCTGTATGTTCCCAGCTCAGGTAGTGCACTGCCTGTGGAGAGTTTCCAGAAACAACTTGCCCTCTGCCTAGGCTCACATGCCACCTATTTCAAAGTGTCCCAGATTACTACTGTCAGTAGCACGCCATTCAGTTTGATAGTTGTTGCTCTATGAAAAACAGACATGATCAGTATAATTCTTAACTTTATTAATATTCCTGCCTAAGACACATCCTTGCCCTTCTTCCCCATGTGGAACATTAACTTCTAAGGCAGCCTTGTCCAAGGCAACATAAAATACTGCTCTACACACTTTTTGCATAGACCATGCAAGTACAAAGATGCAAGTGTGGAACCAGATGGAAATAAGGGTTGTTTAGAACACTGAAAAAGGGGCAAGTCCATGTACAGCAGACTGTATGTGAGCTTTGTTTACTGTTTCAGTTAAATGAAAGCCTGTTTGTTCAATACAAGACACATGCCAAAATACTGTAATAATCACAGAATCATAGAACCATTAGGGATCAGAAGGGACCTCAAAAGATCATCTAGTCCAATCCCCCTGCCACAGCAGGATCACCTAGAAAAAGTCACACAGGAACATATCGAGGTGGGTCTTAAGCTCCTCCAGAGAAGGAGCCTCCACAACCCCACTGGGCAGCCTGTTTCAGTGCTTCATCACATTCACTCTCCAGTAGTTCTGTGTCCTTCTGGAACTGAGGGTCCCAGAACTGGACACAACAATCCAGATGCGGTTTCACCTTTCCTGGGACGGAGGTGAGGCTGACCAGTCTATAGTTACCTGTGTCCTTCTTCTTATTCTTTTTGAAGATTCCAGTGACATTTGCTATCCTCCAGTCCCCAGGCACCTCTCGTGATCCCCACAACTTACCAAAGATGGTGGAGAGTGGCCTAGCAATGACTTCTGCTGTCTCCCTTAGCACTTGTGGGTGCATTCCATCAGGGACCATGGTTTATGTCCATCCAGTTTGCTCAATTGATCCCTAACCCCATCCTCATCAACCAGGGTAAACTTTTCTTCTGTCTCAACTTCCTCTGGGGCCTCAACAATCTGGGGCTTGATATCAGGACAGTCCCCAGAAGTATAGACAGAGGCAAAGATGGTGTTCAGTATCTCTGCTTTCTCTGTATCCTCTGTCTTCAAGGCACCCACCTCATTCAGCAGGGGGCCTGTACTGCCTCTAGTTTTTATTTACCTGCAGTATTTCTGTTGCCCTACATTCTCTCACTAGAGCCTTATAATCATTGCAAATGACCACCCCCTTCCATGATCTATAGATTTTCTTCTTCCTCTTCAGTTTGCCCAGCGGCTCCCTGTCTAACCACACAGGTCTTCTGGCTCCCTTCCTTGACTTCCTACCTGTTGCAATGCTTTTATCTTGGGCTTCAAAGAAGCAGTCTTTGAATGTTAACCAGCTGTTTTGGGCCCCTTTACCTGGCAGTACCCTGTCCCATGGGATTTCCCCTAGCAAGTGCTTGAAAAGGCCAAAGTTGGCC
>JAOXOE010000874.1:9851494-9870707 GCA_028565055.1 Phoeniculus purpureus | reverse complement strand
TGAATAGGCATCGTTCTGCTGGCCCACTAGCTGCATGTAGTTGGAATGGCCTCTTTCTGCTAGCCATTCCCCAACAACTGTCATTTAAGGTTTTCATGTTGCCAGTTTCTCTATCCTATTTAAAAACAAGCCCTCTGTTAGGGTTGGCTGTGCCTCAACTGTATAGCATTGAGTGTTAGCCATCAAACTGTGAAAATAACCATGCAAAACAAGATATGCTAGTATTCAAAAGCACCCCGTTTTGGTTTTGTTTGTCAGCATAAGGTAGTGTTCATGTGCTTATTCTTCTGCCTTGAGCGGACTCTCAAGTATTTGTTTCCTGACATCACAAAAGAGAATTGCCGAAATGTGTCTATATGCATATGCTTCAGTTATATTCACCCAGCAGAGCAGATTTACACACATTGGACTTGAGAAGGAAAAAGACTGAAGTAAAGGAATGTGCACTGTTAAAATTAACAGGGACTCCCATGCATGCTTTGGTTGTAGGTCAAAATGGAGAAGTAGAACTGAGAACATGTGGCATAATGGTGGCTGCTGTTTTAAAGCCATAAAAATCGCTGTGTAGTGAACTTCTAAGTGTTGAAATGCTTATAGCAAAATGTTTAGTAAATACTTGTCTTATTAATTTTGTTTTACAATCTTCTGTTCTTCAGTTGCCTAATCAACTGTTGTCAAAAACAGATTTTAAAAAAGATTTTGAAGATAGTCTAATCATGAGTTTTAGGAATAATTTATTCTACTTTTGTTCTTGGAAGGCCACATCTGTTCCAAACTTTTCCTACATCGGAGCACGGCTGTGTAACTATCTATCCCAACATCTAACTATTAGTCCACAAAGTGGGAATTTCCGACAGTTGTTACTTCAAAGGTCAGTATCATGTCATTCTAAGCTAGTTTCTTTCTCAAGTTACATGTATACCTATTTTGTGTGTAGCTCTTTACACTGAGCGATTAGGGGTATGTATTTAAAATGGAAGTTTAGATTGGAGATTATTAAAGTATAGGTATCTACTGGATATAAAATAAAGGGTTTTTTTAAATAATATTTTTAAACATGTAAATAAGATTCCAGGATTTTACAGGCTTTTGTTAACCAAATGTCTTAGACTGATCCCAGATCACAAAGCAAATTTGAAAGCTAGTTAACTTTAAAAGTAAACTAAAAGCACTTAATGTACTTGCTTTCTGACTCTTGTCAGCATGATTAAATTTATATTTTTCTTCAATTACCTTTCCTGCTGGAGTTGCTATGTAAGGTTTATTCATTGATCAGCTAACTGATTGTATATCAATGAAGTAGATGCATAAAATCCGAAGGATAAATTTCTTCCATTTTCAGTTACTACAGAGTTCTGTGCGTTTACAGATTACTAGATCAGAGGTTGTACCTTATGGAGAAGCTGAAATTACTTTTTTCCCCTTGTTCCAAAGCAGATGAGCCTCTTTGCCTTCAAAATTGTCACTTGTATCTTCTCTTCCTATCACTTATACTCCCCATCTTTCCTGTAGGCACTCTTAGGTACTGGAAGGCCTCTATATGGTCTCTCTGGAGTCTTCTCCAGGCTGAACAACTCCAACATTCTCAGCCTGCGTGCCACACCCCTGATCTTCTTCATTACCCTTTTCTGTACCTGCTTGAGCAAGTCCGTGTCTGTCTTATGCTATGACTCTAGAGCTGAATGAAAACTCCCAAGTATAGTCTCATGAGAACTGAGACAGACGGTGAATCACCTCCTTAAACATACTGTCTACACTTCTTTTGATGCAGCTCAGGACATCATTGGCCTTCTGGTCTGTGAATGCCCACTGCTGACTCTTACTCAGTTTTTCATCCACTAATATCCCCATGACCTTCTCTACAGGGCTACTCTCAATCCACTCATTGCCTAGCCTATGTTTTGTGCTTGCGATTGCCCTGAACTTTGTACAAACATGTTGCACTTCACCCTCTTAAACTTCATGAGGTTTGCACAGGCCTACCTCTCAAGTTTGTGAAGGTCCCTCTGCATGGCATCCCTTTCCTTCAGAGGTTATCAGATACACCACTCAGCTTGGTGTCATGAATTATATATACATCACTGTAATTTAAAGTGATGAAATAGATACTTTTACACTTATTTGGTGAATTCTTTAAGACCTTATAGGCAGTAAAGGAGGAAAGTATCTCTCAGAGCACATTACTTTATGGATGTTTGGCCATGTCAAACTTCCTAAACCAATATTCTAGTAATATGTTAACTGTCTTTTAATATCTACACATTGTTATTTGCTGTAATTTCATTTTGCTGTCTCACATATCTCAGTGCTTGGAAACAATCATGTACTCATACGTGATTAATGTATTCATCCAAAAGGACAGAAATACACTGTGTCTTTGCAAAGTTGTCTTACTTCCTTGCCAAATTATACTTACTGGCATTCAGCATTTAACAGTTTTAATGCAGTTAATACTAATTTAACATTCTGTTAAATAAGCAGTGTGTTATAAATATTGGGAAGTCTAAACAAAATCATATAATCTGTAATCATTACAGGTGTCAAACTGAGTATGAAAACAGAAATGAAGCTACCAAAGGAAGTGAGACTGTTCGGAAACAATTTCATGCCTTTGTGCTGTTCTTAGCTGAGCTATACCTTAACCTACAGGTAAGAAGAAAGTTGCACATCAAGTGATTATTCATAAGTTTTTTGTTATATTTAGGTGAACAGTGAAATTAGTTTATATTTGAGGTGTTCTAGATGGATAGGGGAATAAGGAAAAGAACTTCAGAACTGTAGTGTCCAAAAACTACACATGATCTTTAGAAATGTAAAATTTTTTTAATAAGTGTAAGAATTCATAAAGAGTCAATCATAAACAATGTCTGGAAAGATGTTTTTGTTACTTTCTTTTGACTGGTGAAACCCCCATATAACTACACCTAATCACACATGAAAACTAAGCAGATCAGAATCAATAACCCCTGCTATTCAGTATTCAGCCTCTAATAGGAGCTATTATCAAACTCTTAAGGTAGATGTACAAATCCTCAAAAGAGCGATTGAAAATGCAGACTTACAGATTCAAACTTCAGAAGTATTTTTAAGTTGTGCATGAAATCTTGTGTTTGGACTGCTTTTTATATCTGATATGTACAGAAAACTCTTGAATTTACACCTGAATTAACTAAGTGCTGTAATGTACTGTAAAATGTTTTTAATTGGATTGTTTAAATGTTTTGGTTTAAGCAGACACTATAAAAATGTTCTGCCACCATAAGGAAAGACAATCCTGATTCACAGAATCACCCTGGTTGGAAAAGACCCCTGGAATCATCGAGTACAACCATCTGCCCTACCTCAGAAGTTCACCCCTAAACCATATCCCTCAACACCTCATCCAAGCAATCTTTTAAGCACATCCAGGGATGGCAACTCAACAACCTCCCTTAGAAGCCCATTCCAGTGCCTGACCACTCTTCCTGTGAAAAAAATTTTATAAAATTTGTGATTAGACTAACTTCAAAATATTTTTCAAAATCTGTGTTTTATTAGGCAACTGAAAAACAGAAGATCAGTAAATAGTTGTCATAATTTTTTGTTTTAACTTGGCACCAACCTCTTCACAATGTCCTTTCAGGTGGTTGTAAAGTGTAGTGAGGTCTTCTCTCAGCCTTCTCCCAACTAAAGAGCCCCAGCTCTTTCAGTCTTTCCTCATAAGATTTAATCTCCAGGCCCTTCACCAGCTTAGTTGCCCTCCTCTGCACCTGCTGCAGCGCCTCCACATCTCTCTTGTATTGAGGTGCCCAAAACTGGTCAGAATACTCATGATGTAGCCTCACCAGTGTGCCTGGGCACACTGCTGACTCATATTCAGCCACTTGTCAATTAGAATCCCCAGCCCTCTCTGCCAGACTGCTCTCCAGCCACACCTCCTCAAGCCTGTAGTGTTGCATGGGATTGTGGCCCAAGTGCAGGACTTGGCAGCTGGCCTTACTGAAGCTCAGGCCATTAACATTGGCCCATTGCTCCAATCTATCTAAGTTTCTCTGAAGAGCCTCCCTACCCTCTTGCAGATGAACGCTCCTACCTAACTTGGTGTCATTTGCAAACTTACATGATACACTGTCTTTATTGAGATCATCAATAAAGACTTAAACAGGCCTTTAAATCTGCTTTTCACTTGCTATAAGTGAAAACGATTTGCAGAGAGTTTTGGACAGGGACAGTGGTTCATTTCTGTCGAGTATACAACTTAATTTTAAAACCTTTCATGTAATTATTTTAATATCTAAATAATGCCTTCTAGAAGTAAGCTACTACAGCTCTAGATAATACATAATGTAGTGTCGGGAAGGGTATGAGGTTATGGGGATTCGGTATTTCTTACATATTTGGCTACTTTGCTTAGAAATGTATTAGTCGAGATACAAAATGCTAGGCATGCATTATGCATGTGTCTGAACTGTAAGGATATTACCCAAAGTCTCTGTTTTAGCATGGTATTCCAACTAAAAAGCTTAACTAGGTAGATTACAAACCAAATCATACAGCATTCAAGAGAAAAAATGTGACTAAATTAATTGCTAAACCCTAAGTATTTAATTTTTTAAATGTGTTTATATATATTTTACAGATTAAAGGAACAAAGGGACAGGTAACACGAGCTGAAATTCTTCAAGAAGGACTTCGGGAATTACTGAATGCACTCTTCTCTAATCCTTTGGACAGTAATTTGATATGTGCAGTTAAACTGCTGAAGGTGAGACAAGTTTGTTTTTTTTTTTTAAAAAATCTTTTAACCTTCCTACCTTTGTGAGCAGTGGGGGAAACTTCACATATAAGGTAGTATTTGTAGGGTTTTATGCATTGCATCATTAGAGCAAGCTCTGTTTGATTCTTTAATACCATTATGAAATATACAGAATAACCCACTGGTCTAAAAGTAAAATGCAAGCTATTCTTGTGCATACAAGAGCAACAAAACCCTGAAGTTAAGGCTGAAATTAAGCAGTCTTTTCAGGTCTCCTTTTGTTGCTTCTGGTATGTGAGAAAACTCTAAGCAACTTTAACGAATGGTGGGACTTTGAGTGTGTTCTGTTTTCTAAAGGATTCTCAGCAGACAAGGTCTGTCACTTCTTATGACAAAGTTAATACCAGTTATAATGTATTGTTTCTGTCATTACTAGTGTAAACGTATATAGATTTGTCTTACATTATGAAACTGACCCTTTCTGGTCTTTAGTTTTACTTCTCTTAAAATTGTTAGCATTTATGCAAGGAGAACCTTTTATCTTCATTGGTCATCACTGTAGTTAGGAAAACACAGTCTGTTTTAGGAATTCAGGTTAAAAGATAAACAGTATT
Source organism: Phoeniculus purpureus (assembly GCA_028565055.1). Classification (NCBI taxonomy): domain Eukaryota; kingdom Metazoa; phylum Chordata; class Aves; order Bucerotiformes; family Phoeniculidae; genus Phoeniculus; species Phoeniculus purpureus. Next base: position 9,865,358 of record JAOXOE010000874.1, on the reverse strand, counting down.
TTCCTAGAGTTTAGTTTCATTTGTTTAGAGGTTACTGTGTGGTTGGTTCATTAGTTTTTACTCATTCTTCCTTACTCCCACTCCAATATTTTTCAGATTCTTCTGTTTTTTAATTCCAGTTCTGGGAACTTCTGTAGATATTTAAAATGGGGAAGAGAGGCTTTATGTTTTCCAATGTAAACCTTTAGTTTGAAGTTCCTGACTTTAAGCACTTTGCTTCATAGCAAGTGTGAGTTTTGCTTAATAAGTACATTCACACCTATGGTCAGTTCTTAATGTTGATTATACTTCCCTAAGGCAATGCCTACTAAAGCACCTTTCAAAAGGCAATACACAAATCAGGAAGATTTCCAGTGCAGCTGTTCTTTATAATAATTCTCCAGAGAAGGTGGAGTTCTCACTATGACTGTGAATAATCTTGGATTATTCATTTGGTTTAAGAGCATCTATATACATAGCAAGACTGGGCTAGCTCATGAAACATTGGTTTCACTACTGCATTAATAGATGTCTCGTGTCTTTTCCATTTAATATAGTGATCAGTATAGGTTTGCACCTGTTTGCTTCGCAGTATGTTTATTTTTAATTTAATGTTTTTCAGGCTATCATTTAATTATATAGCATCCAGATAGGACCATAGTAGAAACTTATCATGATGATCAAGGTGGGTGACTGACAGTGTCCGGACACCAGAAGTCACTGATCAGAAGAAGTTCATAATACAAAATAGCTGGGTTTATATACCATACAGTATTCATCAATAGCTACATTCTACCAATCATCTTTGTCTTGCCACATGCAAAGGTTACATGGTTGGTTAGTTCTGTTTTTCACTACAAGCAATTAACACAAGGCCTTCAAAGGAAAACACAGGAGTTCACTTCTGCCTCCTATCAGTTTCGTACCAGCCTCCTATCTTATCTACTCACCTGGTTCTACTCTTAGCACTAAACACAGTCCTGTTTTGCAACAACAAATTACATACCATCTCTAGGCATTGATCATTATCCATTCCTAAGTGCCTAGGGTTTACTGCTCATATCTCACACCTCCAACTGTTTCCTCTAAGGTGCAAGATTAGCATCAAATAGTGTCATATTTTCTAGTTGCCCCTGTACATCAACTGGCTAGGCTAAAAACATGCTGTCTTGTGTTTTATCTTTGCTTTTTATTTCTTTGTATTGTCAGCTGCTACTTTAAGCATTTTGGCTTATGTAATGTGCTGGCTGAGTAGATCAGGAGTTATTGTTAACTTGGATTGTAGCGGCAACTCCTACTAAGCAGTTGTTGGGCAGTGAAGTACCTCTTCATAACAAAAGGCTTTCATCCACAGAAGTTCTAGACTGTCTGCTGCTAAAGTTCTTTCAGTGGCATCTTTACAGATTTTATGTATTAAAGATCAAGCTGGGTAGGTCAGATCATCTTTAGTTCCTCATATATACTCAGATTAAATTCTTTGGCAAGACTGATGCCAGATGAGTTGAATGAGGTGTTGCTAAATTTCATTAAGCTGTTTCTTAGGTAAACTGGAGGTAAGACCTGCGAAATGTCTACTTTTTATAGCATATTTTTAAAGAAAATATGACAAATGTCACTGAAAAGTTGTTTCAAAATAATATTTCAAGAGTGAAAGGATTGCCTGTGAACTAGGTAACATAAACATTGGTTAAAGATACTATAACTGTCTGTAGTCTAAAATTACTTAGGAGTCTATGAATCTATTTAGCAAAAATATGTATGTAGTCAAGAGCTTCAGCCCTCTGGTAGTCAATGCATCTAAACATTATGAATTGTTGCAGAATCTCTTCTGTTGACAGTTTACCAAAGTTTTGCAATTTCTTTTAAGAAGAAAATTATTAATCCCTTATCTGTAGTTGACTGGCTCAGTTTTAGAAGATGCCTGGAAAGAAAAAGGAAAGACTGATATGGATGAAATGATTCAGAAAATTGAAAATGTTTTGTTGGATGCAAACTGTAGCAGGTGAGAAGATAAATCTATGTGCAGTGTTTTGGTTTTATGTTAAACACCTACTCACCTTTAAAATCTTAAAGAACAATAAACATGTCCAAAATATTTCTCTAAAAAGCTTCTATGTATGATAAGTAAGGTGCCATTTGGGTCACTTCCCAGGTTTTTTGGTTTGGTTTTTTTTGTTTGGTTTGTTGGTTTTGTATCATCTTTTAACAGATAAATGTTCCACTCTTAACATTTCTTTAACCTTTCAAGTCTTGAAATCTTCCATATGTGCTTTAGGCTTTACATGCAAATCACTGTAAATATACACAAATCACTATAAAGGCATAGTGGAATGTTCTTTTTCTTCTGGAAGCTATACCTTTGTTTAGTATAGTATCGCAGCAGTGAGTGGTTGGCAGATATGCTCTGCTTCTCAATTTGCAACTAACCGTGTGAATTGGGTTCTACAATTATCTTGCACTTCATCCTCAGTTTCTTGCAAACTTACTAAGAAACCAACAGAAGGTTCAGACACTGTTACCTGATTTCATGCCACATGCAGGTACGCCAACAAGTAGCTGATAGCATCTGTGGTGTATAACTGAGATGCCCTCAGGGGAGAGTGAGGAAAATTCAGCTTTGGGAACCAGACATAATTGAGACCACAAGGCAAGGCTTCAAAGACACAGAAGCACAAATCGATTTTAATAGAGTAAGCAAGTGAAAATTATATTTAATTATTACTTTTATGAGACTCTACCATTGACTTGCTTAAAAGAAGAAAGCAATTTTTCTTAATTTAGGAAATAAATAGAGGTTGACATCTGAAGTATTCAAGATGTCTCTCTGCAAAATTTCAGTGTAATTAAGAGGGGTAAACTGAGGCGCATAAATTAAATGGTTAAAATACAACTTGAAGCTCATACCCTGTTTATCCTAGCACTATCCTTTTATCAGAAAAGGCGTTGTCCTTCAGCCTGAACTGCAGGTTTTGCTTCTTGATCTAGCAATTTTTGTCATATGGGTCTCCTCACAGAGGAAGGTGAGGAGGGCAGCTATCTCATATTTGACACATAAATCATGTAGACTTGCAGAGGGGGGGAAAAATACCTAAAGTCTGGAACAGATTGTCCTTTTTAGAGCTTTTGACAGAGGAGTTAACTATCTAGTATTTGTAAGATAAGAGAAGTCTTGCTTAGCACAAAAAGCACAAAAACAGTCTTAACTTTTGTAGTGCTTTTTCTTTCAGAGATGTGAAACGTATGCTTCTGAAACTAGTAGAACTGCGATCAAGTAACTGGGGTAGAGTTCATGGAACTTCAGCACATACAGAAGCTACCCCTGAAAATGACCCAAACTATTTTATGGTAAGAATGTAGACACTTCAGTTCTTTAATATTAATTTAATTTGATACATAAACAATCACATTGCTGAAAACTAGAAAAAGTTAACTGTCTGAATATGTGTAACTCTCTGTATAACTTTCCTCTTAGAATGAACCAACATTTTACACTTCTGATGGTGTTCCTTTCACTGCAGCAGATCCAGGTACGCCACAAGCGCAGTATTCCTGTCTGAGTTGTCAGCCTTCTTTTAGAAGTTGATATAAAGTCATTTTTCAAATGTCTGAAAGTTGGTGCAACTCAAAAGACAGAGTTATGCCTAAATGCCTAACTTTGTGTATCACATGCCTTACTCTGCATTAAAAGAAAGTAAATGTTTAAAAGGGAGAGTATATATTTGAGTTTGCTCACTTGAAGAATGTGTCATAGTCCTTACCACTTGGTCTTTCCAGGAAGCCAGAAATCTTCACGTCATTTGTTTGTTGGTTGGCAGTAGCAAAAGGGTCTCCTCCTTCCTTGGTTTCTTTGTTTTCTATAACCTGAGAAAAATATGGCATGACATCATTTGAGGTAGAGGCACCTGTGACTATCTTTACAGCTCTCTGGTAAGATAGGTATCATTCTTAGAGGTCTGCTGTGTCCTGAGAAAGCGTTTCATCAAGCATTTTTTCTGTAATATGTTGCTGTTTATGTTTTCATTAAATAGGTTATTTTCAAACTACATTAAGTGTTTAATGTACAGGGCTAGGCTTGTATGTTAGTATCTCATTTTTATTTTGACAGATTACCAAGAAAAATACCAAGAGCTGCTTGAAAGAGAGGAGTTTTTTCCAGATTACGAAGAAAATGGAACAGATCTATCAGGACCTGGAGATCTGTATGTTTTCTTTTTGAGCAATAAGATGCTATTTAATACTAGCTGTTTTTCCTACAGACTTGGGAATGCAATGAACAAGAATAAAACTAAGTTATTTAGCTCTACAATGGATGTTTATGTTTGTTTAGGTGTAAGCAGTCTTATAATCACACAAGCTTGAATCATTTTGTATTTATCCAGCTGAGTGGACAGTTAAATTTCATGTATCTATGCATGTGTACACACACTCTCTTCTGATTTTAAAAATAAACTTGCAAGCAAAATGAACCACCAGACTTTAGGTGTTGATGGGAAACAACCTGAATTAGACTGCATACACACCCAAAGTAGACATGATTTAAAGTTTTCAGTGTTTCAAAAGGAGGAATTTAAGTTTCTCTCCTCAGGGTAAGTAGCATTTGTTCCAATAAATGGCTATTCAGTATTCCTGTAGAACAAGAAAAGCAACCTATTGGCAAAGGGGTAAATCAGGAGAATGTGGTCTTACTTTCTGACATTGGTTTGTAAGAACTTAATACGAAGCCAGTAAAAGAAATAGGGCTACAGTAAATTGCTCTGAGCTTTGTACTCACCTGGATGAAGGAAGATTTCCAGACAGCAATTAATGTTTTCATTGTGGTGCTTATGTTATAAGAATGCTAGCCTCCATCATTAGTTTTTGTTAGTAAATTAGAAAATTTTTACATCACACCTAACTGAGGGGAGTGGCAAGAACTTTGGGAGATTAGAGATGTCTGAAATCAACAAGTGCATACTGATGGGGGTGAGGGGGGAAACCTGCATAAACCTTTGTGATTAGAAGAACTAATCAAATGCAAAATTGAGACAGCAGTTAAACAGAGTAAAAACAAGGAAAATTCAGATGTGAAAGACTGAATGTACAAGGACTGTGGAACTTTCTCTTGTGGTTGTTAGCAGGGAAAAGGGTTCCGTGCATTCCTACTCAAATCTACACTTGTATGAGAAATAATTGAAAATGTAGTCTGCATTTTAATGCACAACACTGAAGAAAAAAATTTGCTCATGTGTTTCTCTGGCACTTAATGCAGTTTTGTGTGAAACATGCCATTTGTGGCCTCTGTGCTGATGAGCCATGCTGACTCTTGCTTGGAACTAAGGCACAGAACATAATAAACTAAACTCCTGAAACAAGAGCATGCTTTTTGAGAGTCAGCACCTACTGACTAATTTTTTTAATTCTATGCATTATTTTCAAGTTACAAATCAGTTGTTCTAGTCTATGGTGATGCAGCACTCCAGTTGGACTTAGACACAACAAAGAACACTCAAGTTACTTCCTACTTAACTGTGGGCAGAAAGAAAGCTGAAGTGATGCCCGTCACTTAACTGCTGTTTTTTTTGAAACTACAGTAGTCCCCACTCTGTCATTATGAATATGGGAAAGTGAGAATTCATGTCCTTTATATAAATGTATTTTTTGACTAGTGTGCCATCAAGACAATTGTCACAGTATTAGGATTAGGAAGCTGTGCAAATAAAAATTATGCTAATGTGATTATAATTATGTGCTTTTGCAAATAGATCAGTACAGGTTCATTATGAAATTTTGTATAGCTTGGATTGCATGACGGTATTTTCTGTCATCTCAAGAACTGTTTTTTAAACTACGGACAGCATAAAATGTTGACAGACACTGTAGGTGTTTGTAAATATCAATATTGCTTTGTTTTCGTTTTTGTAGGACTCATGATGTTTTTCTTTTTTCTCTCTGAGAAAATGTCAATTGCTATTTCTAAAGCTCCACCTCACTGCTGACTTCTAAGTGAATATCTCTGAAAATCTGAGCTTTAACCTCGTGATTTATTTTGTTGTTTGTGTTTTTAGGTATTTTGATGACGTGGATGATGAGATGGATCCAGAAATTGAAGAAGCATTTGAGAAGTTCTGTTTAGAGTCAGAACATAAGAGAGAACAGTGAAATATTACATGTTAGTGTTAGTATGTTAAGCCAGTTTAGGTATGGTTAGAATACAAGGGGACACAAAACATTTGTACCAAAATAATGAACTTACGTTTCTCCAAGTACTAAAATTATACAGTTTCAATTTTGTTTAACAGAATCTGCCAAAAATTGTAAACTTAAACCCTTAAAATGTTGTGTATATATAATAGTTTATGTACAGGTATATGAACAATGTTTTGGCTGCAATAAAAACTATCTTAAATTATCATAAATTAAAAACTTAACGTGGGAATTGTACCATGAAATCTCCTTTAAGGGAGAAGTAGGAAGGACAACTTGATCTAAATTTGTTGTTTGCGTGCTTGTTTATTGGGGATATACTGGGGATATACAGGATTTACTCATCCTGTTTACCATATACAAGGTATCTAGTGTTTAATTTATTTTGTTTTCCTTGAATATGATTCAAATGCAGTTTTTTTATGCATCCTTTGGTCAGTCATGAGTAGTGCTTTGTGAAGGGGTTTAGTTCTGTGTGGATTTTGTTTATTTCAGTTTTTACTTCCTCTTCCAAAATCCATGGACTCTTTTTTTAATAAAAATGTTATATGTTGATATGTGAAAAAGCAAGCAGTATTTTGAAAGTAGTGTGCTTTTAGGTTCTTTGATCCAGATATGCTTATTTTCAACTTCTACAAGGGAAAACTAGAAGCTGTTATGTTCTTCAAGACTAACCCATGCTTATTGAAATAATGTGCAGTGCTCGATATGTTAATTTTTATTTTGTTTTAATGTATCTAACATGTCTTGACCTTCAGCAATCCTTACTGCTGTCTCTGATCTTCTAATTTTCTGTAGTTTGATTTCAATTTTGTAGTTGGAGTAATTTCTTATTTCATAAATGTTAACATTCTGAAGTCAAACAGTCTTTTTTGACTCATGTTTTCCTAGGACTCTGCCACTGTTGCCAAACTCAGCTGTACTGTTTCACGTTACCTGCTACTGGTTAGACTGAGTAGACCCCCTTACCAAAAACAATTTTGCAAAGGCTAGGTACTATAAAGAACTCATTGTAAATACGCATGTGAATATTTCTGTTTATATTTCATTGCTAGTTGTTTAAGTAACTCATTCACCTGCTGCTAGAGTAAGCACTCACTGTTTTCTGGATGTTTAACACTTAGTAAGGTTGGAGTTTTGGAAAATAAAATATAACTAGCTATGTTCCCTTTGGCACTATTTCACTACCTAAGTTTTTTTGCTTTAAAAAAAAACCCTTGTTTGTCATCCTAGCTCCCCTTCATGTAATACTCCTTTACTTGAAAGTATAGAGTTGCAGAGAATATTATCTTTTGAATTTTGTTTTTTCCAGTTAATATTATCAAAGGATGATATTGTCAAATACATCAAAATATATCCTTTGTCAAATATAATATTGGTCATATATTAACATTTCAAAGTCTGTACACTAAAATCCAGAAACTAGTGAAAATTAAGTTTCTTTCACACACACATTCTCTAGCATACTTTTCATAGAAAACTTTAAATCCAAGTACAGGTAATACTTCCTGGTGACTTTACAAGCAGGTGTCACTTGGAAAGCATTTACTAAAACCTGAAAGTCTCAAGTGTTCATACATACGTGTTTTCAAGCGATCCTGTGTGTTAGATCTGAATCTTTTGTAGAGTGTTTCCTTATTGGTATGAAGTAGCTGTCAGACTCCAGGTGTATACTATCTCACCTCGCAGAGACAGTATGTCTTAGGTGTAGATAAGTACATCATGTCATCCTATACCAAAAGTGTTAGGAGCTAGGAATTTTGCATATGAAGCATTCAGATCAAGGTTTGCAACATAGGCTTTGCAATGTATGGAGCAACTTCCACAGGTAATACCTGAAAAATTGCTAAGTTATACTTGTGTTCAAAGTAGGGATGAAGTTTCTGGTCTCTGTGTAAAGCTTTATAAACCTAAAAATTGGCCCTAGTGAGTAAGGAAGACAGAATCTTTGCCTTAAATGACCATTTTTTTCCTACTTGAATCTAATAGAAGTTAGTGATGGTGGAATGACACGAGCAAAAGAAAGCAGCAGGTTTCACTCATAGCTGCTGTTTGTTGTTAGCTGGCTTTTAGCTGCTGGTTCTGTGTGTGATACAGATGAGTCTTGAGAAATTTAGCTATTTTAGCATTTGCAAATTTCAGATGTGGTGTGTGAAAGTGTTCTAATCTACAAATCTCTGAGCAACACCTTACAGATAAAGAACCCTGAAAAAGCTGTGTTTTCTTTGAGGTGTAATGGTATGTCAGTAAAGGCACATGAGCATGGAAACTTCTTTAGCACTGGTTCTAAGAAAAAACATACTTGGCATTTGAATTTCAGCATGTGACCAAGCGTCACATGTCATTAGAAATATGCATAGTATTTGTCACTCCTGACAAGTCAACTGTGATTTAATAAATATGTTAGTATTGAGTCTCATACTTTGCTTTAATTTCAAGCTGGGTTGCAAGAGGAGCTGCTTTGCATGTACTTTGGGTTTTTTTGAGCATTACATATTAAGAAATGAAGTTGGTAGTTTCAAATCTGCTAAGAACTTCTTGCTACTGGCCTACTTTTGTTGTCTTGTTTGTGGGTTTGGATTTTTTTTGGGAAAAGACATGCTTATTAAGTTTTTAAGCAAGAAGGAAGACTGCCTCAGCTACAACAAGTATCACAAATTATGTGTAGCTATTTATGATTTTTTTAAATAGAAAAATGGCAAAATGGCAGCTAGTATTACTGACTCACTCTGGCTTATAGTAGTCTTTTATTTCTCACTAGAACAGTATTTAGTACATTCTGCCTTCCTACTACAGAGAGTCTGTTCAATTATTGATAGCTAATGTTTGCAACTTCTCTCTGAATTATAGTTTGTATGAGGTTTATGCCTGTAAATCCTAGTATTTGACACATTGTGACATTCTCACCAAAAGCTGGTGAAGATACAACACTGAATTAATGATTTTCTGCCTATTTTCTGCCTCTACTTTAGTCTACATGATCTAATTTCACAGATCCTCCACTGAGGGTTCTGACTACAGTGGTGAAGCTGCCACCAAAACACAATGCAGGAGTCATAAATCATGGAAAATAACAAGGCATTCATAATGAAAATACATACTTTGAGACTTGCTTCAGGCAAGTACTATGCAGAATAATGTTAATTAAAAAGGGTACTGCAAACAGAACTACAATTATTTTGATGTATAGCTGTGTGTTGCCTGGATGTTGATCTAACTTCCACTTAGCTGAAAAAGCAGGCGCAGAGAAAGAAAAGCTGTACTGAAAGGTCTTCCATGCCTATACACTGATCTGAAAAACCCATACTTCCATATGTAAGGAACAAATATAGCTAAATGAGACCACAAAGTCTAGCGTGGCCTGTACAGCAAAGGATCTTGAATTACATTTAATTAAGTGCTTTAAGCAGGATTCTGAACTATGAACTGGCAAATCACTTAAACTAGCTTTGATTAAACTAAGTATGGGGGGAAGGGAAGACTGTATCTTCTAAAAAGGCAGCTAAGCATGATTTTTAAATTGGTGTTTGGAAAATAAATCTGTCATGCTATTCTGCTAGGGTTGTTGCAGCCCCCTTTCAAGCATGTAGCTAGATTTACCTGCCCCATTAATGTAAATCAGCAGTCACAAGAGAATTATCTGTAATAGCTCTTTGAGAGATGTAGATTGGAAGTCTGCCAGCTTGGTTCTGTCCCCTAAGCTGCCTCCTTGTTTTCTAGAAGAACTTGTGTGGGGAGGCCAGGAATGAACCTCTCACACAGCCATGGGCATGTTGCTTGTGGAGGCAAGAGATGGGTGTTGGTGCTGCAGCAGTTCCTGAGGTAGGGACACTGCTGAACAAGGTGGGTCTTCAAGAAATACAGGTAAATAAGTTAGTTTTTTGTAGTTTAAGCCTTTTTACTGCTACTTTTCATTTCTAGAACAGCAGAAAAGACCCACCTGTTTCTACTAGATAAAAAATCATAAGACAGTATTTCTGGTGTCTGGAAGGACAGGCTGCTGTGGGACATCTTCTGGACCTTCCCTTCATGCTGAAAGAGCCAGGTCAGCATGACCAATGGAAGAGAGATTGCACTTAAGCTTATTTTGCTATGAAGAGGAGCTGAATAGATTATGTAAATGGAAGATGCTGATCACAGGTGTCCAACCTCGGAGCTAGAATAGGTAGTAGAAGGTAGGGACTAATCTAGAACTTACACTGGAAATTGCCCCATAAACATCCTGAAATACTCTTCTCTGACTAACAGAATGCCGTATTAGTGAAAGACGCCCCAAACAAAGCATGCTATTAAAAAGTAGATCACTAGCATTTTAAAGGCAGCAAAGGTGTAGTTAGCCAATCATGTAGGCAAATGATACCAATATTCCAAGAGGTAAGGTGATTTTACATCCTATGGTTTGCATTAGGAACACTGCACTGCAAGGAAAGAGTGCTGGCTCTGTGCGGGTACCGCCTGGCACCCACCTCTGCGTAGACATCAGAAACACGTCATCGAGGGGCGGCCTCTGTGCACACCGCACTACAGCACCTGTAACGGCCACTGCTTCCACCTCTTCAACAGACGTGCCCGTGCGCCCCGCCCCGCGTTTCCCCGGCCCTGCCACCCCGCGCAGGAGCTCGGGGTTAACTCGTGACACACGCGGGGCGGGTCGTCCCGCAGTCCCGCCGCAGGCCGGCGCGATGGGCGCCGAGCGGATCATGGTGCTGTACGGGGACGGCTCCGTAGAGGTTCACTACGCGAAGGGGTCCCGTCTGCTGCTGTCGTCTTGCGGCTGCGAGTACCTGTACGCACCCGTCGCTGCTCACCCCCTGCAGCCGGCCGAGACCACTCGCCATCGGGTCGCTTTCGTCCTCAGTGCCTACAGGGTGCGCGGGGGCCGTTTGGTGTCCGGCCCGTGGGGACGGGGCGGGACGGGAGAAGGGGGTGCGCAGTGATGGCTGCGGGCGCGTGTAACGATGGGAAATAGGGGGTTGCGGGGGTGTCTGCGTCCTGCCCAGGAAAACCAGGGGCCTTGTTCCTCCCTGTGAAACGAGGGAGATTTCTGAGCCTTGGTTGAGAAAAGTGGAGGATTGAATCAGCTTAAAAGTTTATCACTGCGTGGAAAAACTCATAACAGCCTTCTGATGTTTTGTTTGGGGTTTTGTTTTGTTTTCTTTCACTCTCCTCTAGGAACAACTTATGCGAGCTTTAGATTTCCGGAACAAGTTTTCTTCTCGCCCATGTTTACCTTCACGTGTTATTCCTCTAGCAAGAAAAGAGGTGAGAGTTGCACATACACTACTTCTGTGGAATGAACTTCCCTAGCAGGCTGACAGAGTGGCCTTAGACAACCTCACCTGTAACGTCGTGTTCAGGGGAAGTACAGGCCGTGAAGAACTGAGTGACCTTCAGCTGGCGCAGTTGTCAGGATACTGACACTGTAATTTACACTTAGGTTACTTGTTCTATTCATATCCTTTGTAGTTGAATACTGAGGAGTGAGCTTAGTTTTAGCAAAACCTATTGTGTACATATGGTAGATGTTTCAGGTATTGTTTGTTTTCTGCACTTGAACCCTCTTTTCAGTGAAACCTCAATGAAATGGGGCAGTGTTTTCATAGAATCGTAGAATCAATAGGGATTGGAAGGGACCTCAAAAGATCATCCAGTTGAATCCCCATGCCACAGCAGGATCACCTAGACCAAGTCACACAGGAACACATCCATATTGTTTTCTAGAAGTTCTAAACACCTGCAACACAGACTTTAAGATGGAAGTACCTTCCCCACCGCAAGTCACTATAGAATCATAGAATGAGTCAGGGCTGGAAGGGACCACAGGATCATCCAGTTCCAACCCCTCTGACAAGGGGCTTTTCCCAGTGGCTGTCACGTTCAGAATACCCATTGAAAAACCTTGTGTGAGTTTCCTAATAGGGTCCTGTGAGAGTACTGGGGCAGAGCAGAAACACCTACTCCTGATCAGAATGGAAGACCATACAGAGACCTTATTTACCATTGCTGTTCCCACTGAAAACAGTGAAGTGTATGCACACAACTTACAAGCAATTTTTGAACTTAGAGACTGATACTTCATTAGACACATTGATGCAAATGAAACTGTCAACATCCACGTAATACCAGTTAGTCCTTAACAGCAATACTGTACAATCACTGCAAGACAGCAGATGCTGTGCTGTTAGCTCTAGTAGGTAACCCCGCCACCACTCTCCCCCACTGTTATTCTACAGGATATCTGGGTTTCTAATTTACGGCTTTCACTCTGTCTGTCTGCTTCAGTGCAGTTAGGTGTAACTCTCTCAGGCCACAGCATGTGCCTTATCCTGGTACTTGGTGCTTTTTTTCCCCGCCTAAGTTTACCAGCTGCTGAAGCAGGCTTTTTGTAGCTCTTGTAACTCTTGTCAGTAACTTCCCATCAATTTATTTTTCTGTGCTCATGTTTTCGAGGTCTTTGCTATTTCTTACACTTCAGCGGTCCATTATAATGACCTAACAGTTTCCAAGCTCCAGTTCTCTGGACATGTTCCTCTAATAAATTAGCAACAAGCCTAATGAGCCAGACAGAGCCTCATTCATGGCAGAGTTAGCCTAAGACCTGTGGCCTGTTAGTAGCCCAGTAAAAGTATTGTCACTGGTATTGATTATAACTCTGCTTGTATAGTTACATTGTACTACTTAGTTTCAATTTCAAAGAAAGAAGTACTGTGGTTTGCTTTGGCACTGCTTTGGCCACGTTTACCATTCACGTGAAATACATTCAGAAGAGTTTTCCTGTATTACTAACATAATGATGCTGCCATGTTTCGTTTTCATTGGACTCTAGGCTTTTCCAGTGCTGGGTGAAGGCATGATTGGGCTGAAACATCTGATTAAAGACAAGCCTGATTAAATTGAGGTCATACAAATGATGAGGACTGTGAATACTTGCTTGCTGGTTTTTTTCACTCCTTGAGAGGGTTTGAGTTTCTGTGTTTATGTGAGATCCAGTGCTTTACCTGGATTCTTCAGCTCAAAGCAGGCTATAGATACTTTCTTTGTGGTGATCAGGTGTAAGGACAGTCCAAAGCAAATACCTCATTCTAGGACAGAGCTTGCACAGATGGCTAGAAAGGCATTCCCTGTGTTGAGACAACGTTTCTGGTTTCACAAGGTTGTTAGTACATTTTCTGAACTATGTCTTCACTTTGGGAAAAACTTTAATCTGGGGTAGATGCAGTGTTGTTTGGAGTGATTTGTCAAGAATCAACAGATTACCTCTTCATTTTTGTGGAACTGGTAGCAGAAGAGCATACGCTGTGAAAACATTTTTTCATTTTCAACAGAAGTGCTAACTGAAGCAGCAGTCTGTCCTTGAACATCATGCCAGCAAAATGAGGCTATTCTTTAGAGACTTGCCAGATCTTGTATTGTAAAAGTCTAAAAATCTTAATTATATTTTAAATTCTTCTTCAGAAATATGTTTTATCCACATCTTAGCAGTAGCTGTGTAACTTAATCAGATGTGCCGCAGGAGTAAGATGAGGCACATAGCGGCAAAACATTTTCAATAAGTGTATTTCTTGGTAAGGAGACATAAATACTGGATGTGCAGTCTGTCTGGACTCCAGCAAGTCCTATTTTGTCCCCCACAACAACTTTATGAATAAACTGGCTGCCCATGGCTTGGATAGGCACATACTCTGCTGGGTGGAACACTGGC
>JAOXOE010000874.1:9812629-9851394 GCA_028565055.1 Phoeniculus purpureus | reverse complement strand
CATCTTTTACCATCAATCCTACTCTACAAGGTCACCCCTAAACCAGATCCCCCAACACTACACCTAAGCATCTTTTACCATCAATCCTACTCTACAAGGTCACCCCTAAACCAGATCCCCCAACACTACACCTAAGCATCTTTTAAACTCATCCAGAGATGGGGACTCAACCACCACCCTGGGCAGCCCATGAACCAGTATCTCTTACCAGTGAAACCAACATGCTGCAAAGTATGACAGCAGCATGCTCAAGCATATTCCCGACCTGTGCCCATATGGCAACTCCATAAAGCAGCAATTAAATACAGGAACTTGTCTTCTCGGCCACAGTACAGCCAAACTCTGCATTCACCAGCAACAGAGGGAACTGGATGGAATTTTCCCACAACTGCACTTACTAGAAAACCCCTGTTTGTGATACAACACTGTGACATCAATAGTCCTTCCACAGAATCACAGAATCAAAGATTATTAGGGATTGGAAAGGCCCTCAAAAGATCATCTAGTCCAATCCCCCCGCCACAGCAGGATCACCCAGACCAAGTCACACGGGAACAATTCCAGATGGGTTTTAGTCTCCAGAGAAGCAGACTCTACAACCACCCTGGGCAGCCCATTCCAGTGCTCTGTTACCCTCACTCCTTTAATCAGCTATCCAGTGAATCATACAGTCACACATTTCTGATAGGCTTCCAAGTACATCATCTTCGAAGTTCATAAATAATACCAGAAGAAGTCGCCCAGGGAGGTAGCTGAGGCCCCATCCATGGAGATACTCAAGGTGAGGCTCCACCAGGCTCCAGACAACCTGATCTAGTTGACAATGCCCCCGCTCACTGCAGGGGGGTTGGACCAGATCACCTCTGGAGGTCCCTTCCAACCCAGGCCACTCTATGATTCCATTAATATCTTCCTCTTCAGCCTCAGTGAACCTTCCCCATCTACCAAGTCCAGGGCCAAACCAGAACATCTTGGCTAAGCGACCAATTCTGAAGATGTTGTCTCTTCACAGACCTCAATTAAATTTTTACTGCATGTTTTCCAGCATGACACAGTTTTGTTTTCTATGAACTCTGCCTGAGCAACAGTCTGACCTAATAAAAAGAGCAGACCTGACAGAATTCAGTATAAATTTGTTGCTGATAAGATCATTCAAACGGCTTCCTAACCTCTATTTTTATCTCTTCTAATTTTAGCTGTTTCTTTGCTTTACATCAGTCAACTGGGACCTTTATGTAAGTTTTGTGTAATTTCACTGGGAAAAATACAACTATTTAAAGAAAGAAAATATATGTAGCAGTGTAGTGCTAAGACATGAGGAGTTCTGGAGGAAAAAGCAGGTGGCACAGTCATTTTTTTCAGTGCCAGATTTAGCTTCTGCCTGCTATCTGCTCACCTCCTACTGACTGAAAACTCCAAGGACTAACTCTAGAAGTAGAACGGTACGAAGGAACCAAAACTGAGTAAGCTCTTTATGGAAGACACGGAAAGGTAGGTGGAAAGAGATATATGGAGATCCCTAGGCCAATTTCCCTAAGTGACGAGAACAGCAGATCAGGTCACCCTTAGCCTTCTCCTCAACACAGAACTACACAGAATATTATGGGATTAAAAGGGACTTTGAAAGATCATCCAGTCCAATCCTCCTGCCACAGAAGGATCACCTAGATCAAGTCACACAAGAACATGTCCAGGAGGGTTTTCAACATCTCCAGAGAAGGAGACTCCACAACCGCCCTGGGTTGTGTCAACCCCCCAGTGCTCTGTGACCCTCACCATGAAGTTCATTCTCATATTGATCTGGAACCTCCTATCTTCCAGCTGACACCCATTGCCCCTTGTCCTATCATTAGATGCCACTGAGCAGAGCCTGGCTCCATCCTCCTGACACCCACCCTTCACAGATTTAACAACATTAATGAGGTCACCCCTCAGTCTCCTTTTCTCCAAGCCCAAGAGACCCAGCTCCCTCAGTCTTTCCTCATCAGGGAGATGTTCCACTCCCTTCATCATCTTTGTGGCTCTGTGCTGGACTCTCTCCAGCAGCTCCATGTCCCTCTTGAAGTGAGTGACCCAGAACTGGACACAATACTCCAGATGTGGTCTCACCAGGGCAGAGTAGAGGGAGAGGAGAACCTCTCTCGATCCGCTAACCACCCCCCTTCTGATCCACCCCAAGATGCCACTGGCCTTCTTGGCCACGAGGACGCATTACTGGCTCATGGTCCTAAAGGGTAATTAAAGGGATTGTGAGGCAGTGCCTGAATTTTTGCCATTGCTATTTTTGCGAGGGAGGTGGGCACGCTGGCCCGGGAGGATTTTAACAGCATGTTTTAACAAACCAGAACCTCTGAAGAGCTGCTGGGAAATGTAAAGAGCGAAGGTTTCGATTTACTTCCCCTCCAGCAACCCGTTTTAAAATATTCAGTCTTGAGAGACTTTTCAGACTGGAAGCTCTTAGAGATGGCAAAACAGGTAAATAAATCAATAAAGGGGAAGAAGAGAGAGCGGCAGCGTGGTAGGAACGCCAGCTTTCTGCTTGAGTAAAATCTGAAATACCGACGAGAACGAGCTCTTTGTACCTTGTCATTTGAATTTTCACTGGTGCAGCAAATATTCACAAAGGGATGGGTTTTTTTTGAAGTGGGTTAAACAAGAAGTCCCTAATGAAAAAAACGCACTAGTTTGAAATCAGTCAATTTAATTACTGTGTTTTATGAAGGCCATTACCCTTTGCTGATTACTAGGGTGATAAAATCTGTAAGCTTTGGTAGCCTCCATAGGGGGTGAACAGATCTAAGTAGAGCAAAGTCCAGTCATTATCACCCTGAATACTTGTGTTTCTCATTACAATATTCATTACTTTAGGTTACTGCGATGGCTTTGAGGTCCTTTATGTGTTTTATTCTCCTGTAGAAAACCAGTGTTATTACGATGAGAAGTTAAAATTGAGCGTTCATCTGCGTTTAGAGTTTAAGCTCCAAAAACTGTGTCTAAAGACATAGAAATCACAGAGCACTAGGGATTGGAAGGGACCTCGAAAGATCACCCAGTCCAAGCCCACTGCCACAGCAGGGTCACCTAAAAGGACTATGGCTGTGGGCACTCCTGTGCCCTCCTGGTCATGCCTGTGTGCTTTGTCCGTGCCCTTGCACTGGTCTGGTAAGACATGGACAAGGGTATGGGTTAGCTTGTTCTTTCAGCCCGTTTTGGTACCTAGTAAGCAGACGTGGGTACTCGTGTGCCTAATAACCATCTTCATTAGGGGAGTACTTTTCAAAAGGAACAAGTGCCCGGTGATCTAACTAATAGGACTTACTCAAGGCTGGTTGCAGAGGGCTGGAGCTGTTTATCTCCAGTGCCTCTGTGGGGCCTTTCCCTGCCCCCTCTGGCACATCATGGGGCATCCCTACCTCTCTTTCCCCTGTGCTTAGCACTAGTGAGGCCCCTTCTGGAGTGCTGGGGTCAGTTTGGGGCACCTCAATATAAGAAGGACATTGAGGTGCCGGAGCAGGTGCGGAGAAGGGTGACAAAGCTGGTGAAGGTCCTGGAAGAGAAGTGTGATGAGGAGCGGCTGAGGGAAGTGGGGCTGTTTAGTCTGGAGTAAAGGAGGTGAAGGGGGGACCTTGTTGCTCTTGACAGCTACCTGAAAGGAGGTTGTAGAGACGTGGGGGTCACTCTCTTCTCCCAAGTCACTAGCAGTAGAACAAGAGAAAATGTACCAGGGGGAGGTGTGGAGCTACTGGGAGAGTAGTCCATAGAAAATGAGGAACTTGGTGTGACTAGCCAAGGAATTCTGACCTTGGTGGCAGTGTGGATGATTCATGTTCTCAACAGAGAGATAGGAGTGCCTGGGGCCAGAGAGAGAGGATGAGTGAAGCGGAAGACACCAACACAAGCCGGCCACGTACTCAAGTGAAAAGTCAGAAGAATATTTTTAACTAGCAAAAGGCCAAAGTTCCAGTGAGTGGGGACAGTGGAGCCCATCAGGAGGAATTTGTGATGGGCTTGTGTGTGATAACAGCAGCTCCTGCCTGTGCCATAGTGTCTGCTGGTTCAGCAACAGGGTTTCTTCTGTTTCACCGTGAATATAAGTGACCATAAAATTCCACTTCAATGTCACTGCTGGGATATTGCCTATTATGAGGGGCACTGGGTGTGAGCTGGAACATAGGAGGTTCCACATCAATATGAAAAGGAACTTCTTCCCAGTGAGGGTGACAGAGCACTGGAACAGGCTGCCCAGGGGAGTTGTGGAGTCTTCTTCTATGGAGAAGTTTAAGACCCACCTGGATGTGTTCCTGTGTGACTTGTTCTAGGTGAAACTGCTGTGGCAGGGGGATTGGACTAGATGATCTTTTGAGATCCCTTCCAATCCCTAATATTCTGTGATATAAACTCGGACTGATCCATAAAGGTCTTTGTCTTCCATGTCCCTCTCCTGTTGATGTTAATGGGGAATGGGTTTACAAGGCCAAGCCCAGTAAATATGACCTCCAAGTATAAGTTTAGCTGTAATTTCCCAGGCCTTTGGATCCCACTGGGAAACTTTCGGACAAAAAGGCAGAAAGCTTCCTACTGCCAAAGGTTCAAGCTCTGTGTTTAAAAGGGGCTTCCTCCAGGTTTCTAAAGGCAGCTAATAAAAGTATGGCTTTGTGTAGAGAGAGAACAACATGATTCACTTGCACCTAGTCTAAGTCTTTATAGTGCTGACTGATGCTTCCCAGCAAACCTGCTCACCATGTCACTCCTCTGGTCTGAAGGCACCAGGTCTCAGCAGGCAGCTGGTCTCTAGTATTTAGGTAAGCTTAATGTAAATACTGGGATTGCATTATAGCCATGGGAAGACAGTGCCAGGGTTGAGTTTTGACTTTAACGTGTAAACTTCATTGTAGTGGCTCTAAAGACTGAGAAGCTGGTGTGTCAGTCCAGGAGCTGGGAATCTTTTTTGATATCTGCTCAGCTCTGACACTAGCATGCAAATATCTCACTTGGAGCAGAGGAGCTGTGCCCCAAGGACAGATTTTGGGCTGGGTCTGAAACTCTATTTTCATGGATCTGAAGGAGTCAGAGTCCCTGTTAGAATAAACAGGAGCTGCAGGTGCCAATATTGGTGAACAGCAAGACTTGACTTCAGCTGCAAACTCTTGGGTTCAGTTGGCAGTTGAAAATGTTGCTTCTAATGTTCATGTGCTTCTCTTGAGGGTTTGGGATGCTGCCAGGCTTGATATCATATTTGCCAGTGTCTTTTTTCTTGCTTTTAAAAAATCCACTCAGGTTGGAGAATACCTTCAAGATCATGAGTCCAGCTATCACCCCATCACTGACAAGTTCTTGACTAAACCATAGCCCTAAACACTATGTTTACATGACTTTTAAGTAGCATCAGGGAGGGTGACCCTACCACTGATACATCAACCCATTCCAATGCCTGATAACCCTTTCAGTAAAGAGATTCTTCCTAATATGCAATCTAAAGCTCCCTTGGTGCAGCTTGAGGCAAATTCCCGTTGTCATAGCTCCTCAGGTGACTGAACAAGTGTGCATGACTGTTGCTGGTAGCAATCATAATGTAGTTATTTTATTATGATTGGGTCAGTATTTCATTCAGAGCAGCTCAACCCATTCTTTAATATTTATAAATAACGATTTGGTTGCCCGCCACTCATTTCTCCAAGAACTTGGTGCTGTAGATCTTCCTTTCCTTAGTGAGAGTGCATGAGATCTTCTGGCCTTGTGAGCACCAGGCATAAACAAGTGACTTTACAACACACAAATGGCATCATACTTACAGTGCAAGGGTCTGGATTATGCTGCCATGACCATGTTTATTTCAATGCAGCAGATCTGGATTTACATAGATGATAAGACAATTTGAAAAAATATTTGAAAATAGCTGAAAAATCAGTCACCTGGCAAGTAGCCCTCTGCTGCATTAAAGTTAGGTAGCCAGGATGCTGGATCCAACTTCACTACTTGCATATTTTATTATGCTTAACATAATTAAGGAAGAGTCTGAAAAGTAAAGGTAGAAAGTATGGAAAGCTTGAATTCATTAAGAGCCAGAGGAGATCAATCCACAAACACTTCCATGATGTGTCTCATCCAGCAAACAGATGCTGTTTAATTTCTTCTGATCTCTTTTCCTGTTGAACCTCTTCATTATCTGTGCTGTTGCAGACACAATTCAAGACTGTTCAGTGTATTTCCTGAGTGTTTTTCAAAATAGAAAAGTGATGACTGTTTATTACTTGTGTGATGTTGGGTCTGAAAGCCTTTTCCTTGGCTCTTACTCATATAAAAGCAGAACAAAGGCAATGTGCGTCCATATTGCATACTTTCAACCGATTGCTCTAGACAGGCATGAATCCTCCTGAACTGTGGAACACATTCTCTTCTATTCAGCTCCACTAGCTGTATATTGGGATTGGAAAATCTGACCCCTGTTGTTTAATAGGAGGTGCTCTTCATGCTGTCTTCAATAACTTCAGGGATGAGAACAAATTCAATGAAAAAAAAATTGTTGCAAGAGGTTGTGTTTCAGAGGATTCCTTGGTGATTAGGAGGATGGAGCCAGGCTCTTCTCAATGTCATCTAGTGATAGGACAAGTGGCAGTGCATGTAAGCTGGAACATGGGAGGTTCCATATAAATATCAGAAGGAAAATATCAGAAGGAACTTCTTGATAGTGAGGGTGACAGAGCACTGGAACAGGCTCCCAGGGGAGTTGTGGAGTCTCCTTCTCTGGAGACATTTAAAACCCACCTGGATGTGTTCCTGTGCGACTTGGTCAAGGTGATCCTGCTGTGTCAGGGGATTGGACTAGATGATCTTTCGAGGTCCCTTCCAATCCCTAATGTTCTGTGATTACATTCTCCTGAAAAGGACACCATGTCATAGTTATTTTTCTTGTTGGATATTCTGCTTCATCAAAGCCTGGTGTGCTGCTTACGTAAGTTCAGATTTGAGAGGAGAATGAAAGACTGGACATTGGGATGTCACAAGAAAGCTTTGCAGGGGCTTAACATAGCATGAGCCAATTTAGCAAATATTTAGATTTAGTTTTCACATCTACCTACCTGGGGCATAATTAATTTCCAGTCTAACCTGTTTCTAGCAATACTTGCCTGTGTGGAACTTTCTAGTTATTTGGAAGCTTTTCCTCCTGAATGCTCGTAAATAAAACCAGATACTAGAAGACAGCAGAGCTCCTAGAGAGCCATTTTGCTTATATAGCTGTTCCTTCCCTGGGCATCTGCCACTGCCTCCAGGGAGCAGCAGGCAGTGAAACCATAGACGCTCCTTTGAGGGATTCTCACTGAGCTGTTGACAAGTTCTTCATGGGCTGTGGACAATATACCACTATGCACTTGTGTCACACCACAGGGCCCCCCATTGACGCTTATCCTTTTCGTTTGGCCTCTGACCTCCACCGCTTGCCACTTAGCGAAGCAGCCGTTCAGAAAAGAAAGCAAAAGTCAGACCGAAGGGGCTTTCATCTGCCTTGCGTAGCCTTGCTTGTACTTCTTGCTATTTGTCAAATTACTAATAATTAATACAGTTCCTGAGTATTTTCCTCGTTTTGTAATAAACCCCATTCTTGAGTATAAATGGGCAAAGCAGCAGCGTTTCCCACATGTGTGGGAAAGTTCCACGTGTGAACTTTCACCCTGACACCTTTATTATTTCCTCTTCCTTTTTTTTTGTTTTTATTCATAACTTACCCTAGACTGTTAAAAAATGTACAAATGTGAGTTTACAGGTTTGGTCTCTCCACACGTTAGTGATCTGTACTTGGGCTTCCTGAACCCAATCCAGATGTCATGTGTCAGTGCAGTTCCGACAATCCACGCAGCAGTGATTTTGGATGTGGGCATCTCATTCAGGAGTTGCTTGGTATGTAAATGCCAATCTTTGAAGTATGGGATGGAAATAAATGTGTTACTATGAATCTGTGACTGTAGAGGTACGGCATCCCAACTCTTCACACAAGAATAACTTGGGTGGCCTCCAGGTCTGGTAATTGAATTACTGGATGACAGGAACACTGAAGACCCACTGTCTTTAACCAGGACTCTGTGGTGTTGGGGTGTTGTGCAAAATCAGAATGAGAAATCACCTCCCATGACACATGGGTTGGAAAATAACCCGACAGGCCTCCTCAGTTCTCCTGCTTGAGCCCCAGTAGTGCTGGGATGCTACCCATCGTCCCGCTGCTTTTGGAAGTGATCATCAAATGAAAGGGTAGAGCTGGGGCGGGGAGATGTGATTTCATTAGAGATCTAAGGGATCATTTTTATTCCCCAGCATGTTGTGAGTCAGCATCAATAGATGTGTGGTGATTACAGACAGTCAAGACGCTGGCCTGTACATCCACTCTTCTGCTCTTGTGGTGGCAGACACTGGACCTTTATGAGAGCCTTTATGAATGAGCAGTGTGGGCACTTGGTTTACAGTGATCATTTACAAAATGGAAAAGTTTTGAAAATCTGCTCAAGACTTTTTGGAGCACAGATTTTGTTGAAAGCCAGCAGGATTTGAATTCTAAACCCCATGTAGAGTTTTGGGTATTTTCTCTAGCATTTGTAAATTTAGCCAAACAAAAATTTATCAAACCCATTTTATTTTGAAATTTTCAATGGAGAACTTTGGGAAATGACAAATTTAACTTTGAAGATGTTAGCTCACTAAATCTTCAGTTTTGGATCAGGGGTTTCACAGTTTTACCTCGTGCTGCTGACATCAGAGAATTGAGAAACTTCATTTACTTTCAAAAAAAAAAAAGGATTCCGACTCTTAACTGGCTGGAAGGCTCATGATTTCCAAATCTGTCTTGTATGTGAGGCTGCAGAGAAATCCGAGCTGTGATTTTATTTTCTTTTTCAAATACTTCTGGCAGGGCTATTATAAAAAGTGACAGCCAACCCTGAAGTTTCTCAGTGATGATTAAACATCAAGGCACCAGTGGTGAAAGGAAGCTGCTGGATATCCCAACTATTTCAGTCAACGCTGTAATGAAGTTACTTTGATTTGCTCCTTTGTTTCAGTCGGATAGAAAGAGAGGTCCACATTGAGCATTTAATGCTCTTGCCTGCCTCTCAAGGAATTAAGGTTGTCATTGCTTAAAAGACACAATCATCAGCCCACTAAGGCAGCCACTTGCAGCTTCATTCACACTGGTGCTCAGTGGATGCCGAGCGTTTACGTGATTTAGCCAATATTTATAACTCCCCTCTACTGAACTGAAATTCTTCCCCAGTTATTGATTCTTAACAGGTGCTCCCCACCCTGCCCAGCACTCTGCAGACTGTGGAAGCAATTGGAAAAGGTATTATGGTCAGACACTAAATACAGCACGGAGATTAACTTGATAAATGATCGATTCTGGCCTCATGCTTGAAATTTAAGTCAATTGTCTGGATGAAACGTGTAAATCTATCTCTTTCCAGACCTTTCAGTGCTCTGCCCAAGATGAAAGCGAGTGCATGGATAATCTTTTCTGGAGGTGGGTATGGGAGGATGATGTGAGGATGCTGTTCTTTCAGTAGGAATAGTTTCCTGGGATGTGGTGTCCACCTGTGCGCACACGGACATGGCAGCAGTAAGGGACACGGGTACTGTGGTGAGTGTTTCCTCTTAGAGAAGCTCTGAAAAGCCTAGAATTTGATGGCCATTTCGGGTAGAAAATAGGATCTTCCATCTAAGTATTCCCACCAATGTCCTGCAGGTCACATCCCAGTGTTTAGGGCACACAGACAAGAGTGATGGGCGTATTTATTCTCCTGATGGGCTGCAGGAGTTGTGCAGCAAACGCTTTAGTGGGAGTATTCTTTTTCTCAGACTTCTTGCCTCCTTTCTCTTTCTTGAACACAACTTCTTTCCTTCTTTTACCTTTTCTGGACGGATTGGACATTAAAAAAGTTTAATGCTTGTTTATTTTCCCATTGTTCCCTAAGTTGACGACTGGGCTGGTCATCAAAGCACTTTAAAAAGGGGAGGGTTTGGAGCCCCTGTGTGTATGAACTGTGTATCTGCACAGTTAGCAGAGCAGTATGTGACTGGCTTTGACCGTGGTCCCATCAGAAGCTCTTACCTTGAGGAATTCAACCTCCTACCTTTACAACCTATTCATAGTCCCTTTGGAAATTTTACCCACAGCATGCTAGGATGTTGGTTAACAGCAAATAAACCCGTGCGCTGACCTGCCCATGTGCTAATAATAAGTCATGAGTCTGCTTTTTGAGAAACTGTCACAAACGGTGGTTGAAAAAATAAATGAACGACTGAATTCCTACAGATAAGACCATCCAGATGGGACTGCTGGAAGGTAGGTTAATGACTTGGCCCTGCGGCCTTGACAGTCTTCCTTCAAAAAAGAGCTGGGGGGATGTTGTTCAGACGAGCCCACGGCCTCTATTTGTCTGAATGTGAACTTTACCATGGAGTGAAGGGCCAGCAAAAGGTCTCTCTGCCTCAGGCTCACATGGGACTTGACTGATAGGTAAGGTCTGTGCTAGCGAACCTTGTTTTTAGGGCGTAAACTAGCCCTCTTGGTGAGCTTTTGAAGAGCAGACAGATTTTTGATATGCTCCTGGTTCTTAAGGATATGCAGAGGCATATGTTTATGGGTCAGATAAGGGATGTGTGATGATCTTGTACCTTTTAATGAGTGTGCACAAAGACTGTGAAGCGGGACATGTGTCCATCGTTTTTTTGGAAGAATTGGATGACTTGAATTTCTGCCTTCTTTTGGGTTATATCACTGTAGTAATTAGCTCCACTTTTCCCATAATACTAATCAGTTCAGCATTTTCTGAGGGGACTTTCTGTACTGCAGAAATTACTTCCACTTGCACGGAACGTTGGATTTGCTTAAAACAAGAAATGACCGTTTTGGCCAGTTGACGTACCAGATACCGGGTACCTTGATTTGAAGCAGTGGCTAAAGAATAGCAACATTAGAAACAACAACAAGACGCAGCTATTGCCTCTGTTTTAGTAGCATTTCAGTTTTGAGGTGAATGTGGTGACTGTTGCTTTATGTCTCGGACAAAAACACAGTGGAGATAACAGCAGCCGAACTCCTTGGTCTTGGGAATTTCTTTCTCTTTTGGCTGATGGACAGTTGACAGAGTTAGATCCATGATTTCTCATGTCTCGAGAGTGCATTAGAGTTTCACAGCAGGAGATTTGTAAAAGGGAAAGGAATGGTGTACAGGGAATTAAAAGGTCTGTTAAAACTAGAGGGCTGCTCTCGTACGAGAAATGATCTTGTCTAAATCAATAAATGTCTATGGTCTGTGTTTTTAGCTGTGATTATTAGGACTGTCTGTGCAGTCATTGTGCTCTGAGCAGAGCTTAATAACACACAAAAAATGTATTTACAGCTATTTGTCCCGATTCTGAATAACTGTGCCTTTTGTTCTCTGTCCTTTACTATTCCCAAACCATAATGGAGACAGGTTTTGGCTCCGAGTCCAGGGAAGTTTTCCTAAGCATGCTTAACTCCAGGCACATGACCACTACAGTTAACAATTGTAAGACTTTCTACAGGCTTAAGCGGTTTGCTAACTCTGAGTCTCTTTTTTCCTGAGTATTTAGGAGCACATTACTCTTAATGGCTGTGCCAGGCACAATACAGAGCGTTCACTATTATCTGTCCTCCGTTGTCTGTTACTATACTCTCATCATTACCTGTGCTCATGCTGAACTGTTTGGTTTGGACCAGAACCTGTAGTAAAGGGGCATCAATGAAAAGCTGCTCTTTTGGTCAAAGTCAATGACCAAGAAAAAAATCTTACAAGTCCGAGACTATTTCTGCAGAAGTTTTACGTAAACACGTGGAAAGATGAAATATAGCTAAAGAAAAAGAACAAAGAGGTTCTACTCAAAAAGGGTGTATTTTTTTTTTTTAACTGTGGCATAACTAGTGCCCGCTAAGTCTTACCCTGCAGGGTTCTGTGGCTGTTACAGATTTTACCACAAAGGAGCTTAACTCTGGCACTCAGCAGCGACTAACTTTGCCTGCTCCAATCTCTTAGAAGAACTGTAGTGCTTTATCTTTAATACCGTGAAGTTGTGCAACTACCGCAGCAAAACCAGACTAATATTAGCAGTGAAAGGAAAATCTATTTTAATTTACACTCATCGTTAAATCAGTTCTAATTCCACGTGATAGTGAGGGAAATAAAATTCACAGGTATTAGGCGAAGATACAGTCACAGCTGAATCCTTACAAGAACATGAAACAGAGAACCAACTAGCTGGTTGTGAGGGGGACATGTTGTTTATGAGCTGTGGGGTTACATTTTATGCTGATCCATCTGCCTGTGGAAATCCTTTGCCATCCCTTGAAGACTAAAATATTGTCCTGAAGATAGAGGGGCAGGATTCAAGCAGTACCATTCTCCTCAGATATCTTCTGATGAGGTGTCAGCTTCCTTTTGGCAGAGTCTGGAGGATAGATAAGGGACTGTGGTTACAGGCACAAAGGGCTTTTATGACAAGGTGAGAAAGAGAAAGTTTCAGATTAGCAGGAATTTGTATCTTTATTGTGCTTTTAACTTAGGTTTCAAATCTTAAAACAGATTTCTGCTGGTACATTAACTCGTTGAACTAATGTCCTCTTGCTTTTTAATTTAATCACCCTGACTCTCTGACTTCGAAGTCTACTTCAAGTCTAGAGGAAAGTTCACAATCCGCTTGATTTGGCTATGGAAATGTGAGTTTGCTGCATGTGGTCACAAAGCAGGGAGACCTCTCAAAATAGATGAGCCCAGAATTAAAAGGACTATTATAAGTTTTGAAAGAACCATTGTACATTTACCTGGATAATGAATAATCTCAACTAACTCATCGCTGTTAAAGTAAGGACAGTAATTTTTAAGGAAACAAGAAACTCCAAAGGTAGGTGTTTGACTGAAAAGAAATTAAGTAATTCAGTAAAACAAGTACAGAAGCTGCAGGAGGTATTTCTTCTCCCTAACTCTGTCTCCCATAGATGCCTTAGTCTCTTGTTTTGTTAACTCCACAATGTTTTTTTAGATTTGCAAACCTCTTCTGCAAATTCAGGTTTAGGAACTTTAAAATCGTGACCTGTCAAAGCTCACTCTAAGCCTGAGGGATATATCACATTCCATAAAACTGCTAAGACTGTCCATCAGATCAGATGGAAATGTAATAAGTGCGGTAGTATCTCACCACTTAGGAATCGCGCTCAGCGGTTTGTGTGGCCGTCCTTCAAGATCAAAGGCACTGGGGTGTGAATTCAATTATTTCGCATATATAAAACCTTCCAAATCTCTCTCTCGAGTTCCCATGCTTTAGGTGTGTCCATCGCTGTTATGTTATTTCAAGGAATGGCAACTGCACTTTGGTTTTGTGGAAAACGAGATAAAAAAGTAGTAAGACTTGGTTTGGTGGAAAAACACAGCTAGAGACAGTGGAGCTGGTGACAATTCAGGAGCATAGATTTTAAATTCCCTTTTTCTAGGTGATTGAAATAATCCATGCAGACTGAGGAACTGTTTTCATTGCTACCGCTGCACCGCATAGAAACTGCAGAGTGGAAATTGGCAAAGACTGTTAAGGAGAAGAGCCCAGGTTTTGGACTGAACATTTTTATGAAGTGATAAGAAAGTGTATGGATCCAAATACAGAGCCTGATTCAGGCAACAAACCAGGTTCTTCAGGTGGTCCATCAGATCAGTCCATTCTCAGTGATAGTAGGGATCTCTGCTCAGTAACAAGAATTTCGTGCTTTGGGACAATTTCTACAATGACACAGGCAGTGGCCAATACTGAATAGACTTGAACTTCAGTTCTGGATGTGCCTGGTTAGTCCATGGACACATCTCCATCAGAAAGTGCAGAGGTTTGTCGTGGTCCAGTGCAGAAAACCACCACTTCGCTTTGTGGTCCAGGGAAACTGCTGGGTACTCAGATGTTTTTCAGAGAAGGACATTCCTGCATCTGGGTTGAGGCAATACTAAGCACAAACACAGGCTGGGCAGTGACTGCCTGGAGAGTAGCCCTGAGGAGAGGGACTTGGGAGAGCTTGTGGATGAGAAGCTCAACGTGAGCCAGCAGTGGGCTCACAGGGCAAACCGGATCCTTGCCTGCATCAGGAGAAGTGTGGCCAGCAGGTCAAGGGAGGTGATTCTCCCCCTCTGCTCGGCTCTGGTGAGGCCCCACCTGGAGTACTGCATCCAGTTCTGGAGCCCTTCTTACAAGAAGGATGTGGACATGCTGGAGCGTGTGCAGAGGAGGGCCACGAGGATGATCAGAGGGCTGGAGCACCTCTCCTATGAGGACAGACTGAGAGGGTTGGGGCTGTTCAGTCTGGAGAAGAGGAGGCTGCGAGGTGACCTTATTGTGGCCTTCCAGTATCTGAAGGGAGTCTACAAAAAAGCTGAGGAGGGACTTTTTTAGGCTATCAGGTAGCGACAGGACTAGGGGGAATGGAGCAAAGGTGGAGACGGGCAGATTTAGACTGGATGTGAGGAGGAAGTTCTTCACCATGATGGTGGTGAGAGCGTGGAATGGGTTGCCCAGGGAGGTGGCTGAGGCCCCATCCATGGAGGTGTTTAAGGCCAGGCTGGATGAGGCTCTGGCTAGTCTGATCTAGGGTGGGGTGTCCCTGCCCATGGCAGGGGGTTGGGAGTGGATGATCCTGTGGTCCCTTCCAGCCCTGACTGATTCTATGATTCTATAGTGACTTATGGTGGAGAAGGTATTTTCATCTTAAAGCCTGTGTTGTAGGTGCTTAGAACTTCTAGAAAACAATATGGATGTGTTCCTGTGTGACTTCGGTGATCCTGGGTGATCCTGCTGTGGCGGGGGGATTTGACTAGATGATCTTTCAAGGTCCCTTCCAATCCCTAATGATTCTATGATTCTGTATCTTCTATTTTTAAAATCCTTGTGTGATGTAAAAACTGAGTAAAATAAAAATTTACAAGTTCAAATCCAATCTACTGGAAACGTATAGCTTATTTGTTAACCTGGGAAGTCTTCGTTGATCTCATCCATTTCCAGTACAATATCATAGGGAACACCAGCCTCTGCCAGGAGTACGTTCAGCTGACCAGGCATACGGCCAGCCACAGGGTGAATACCAAACCTAACAGGAAAGAAAGTCCAACCCAATTAGTAAGTACTGACCACTCTGTTTTACATAGTAAAATCACCAGCTGTTACCTACAAAGCTGAGAATTTCAGAAGCATATGTGAATTAATAAAATGAAATGGTTAAACCTTAACAATACAGTAATTACTTTTCCAGTGTTTCAGGGAACTGGAAACACTGTGGGTGGGAAAGGAAACATGGCCCATAGATTTGACTCTTCACCTGGAAAGCAGCTGTTCCTTTTCTGCAAAATTAAAAGCATGACTGACACAATGTAAAAGAACATGCCTATATTCCAGTAAACTAAAGAAGCCAGGAACACACTTTCAAGCCTTCCATCCTAAAAAGACTATCAGTAAGTTGTTGGATCTGCCAAGTGGCTTTGGAAAGACTGCTGAACACTTCTAGCGACAGCACAGAAGGAACTCATGACCAGAAATGCCTAGGAACACCTTAGAAGCAGCTTACACCAATAAGCTTTTCTTCAAATCCTTTTGAAATTCATAGAACAATTTTACCATTTGCGGGCCATACCATACACAGTAAGCATCTGCATCTTCCAAGCAGTAGCATGTTTTAAACATATGCTACTGTGACAGGAACCTTCAGGCACTTATGAATAAGCCCTTCTGATGCAAAACCAGCACCCACTTTAAAGTGCTTTGCATATCCCTTACATCACAGAAAACTCAAAACACCACAGCGTGTTCCCGTGCGACTTGGTCTAGGTGATCCTGCTGTGGCAGGGCGAATTGGACTAGATGATCTTTCGAGGTCCCTTCCAATCCCTAATGATTCTATGATTCAGTATGAAAAGAGCAAAAACACTTTTGAAGCAAAATCACTCCTAGACCTAGAAATACAAACAACCTTATTGAGTTATTTCCTAAAGTATGTATGGCTGTCACAGTCTAAAACACCAAACATTAGCAGAGAATCTACTTCAAACACAAGAGGACACTTTGCTGAGTTAGGATAAAATGCCACTTTCTTATGATTTACCTTAGGAGTGGAAAAAAAAAAGGAAAAGGAGATAGAGAGAGTAAATGGAGAGCTAAGATGCTAGAGCAGTTTAAGCAAAACAATTTAAGAAACGTTTTCACAAAACACCAAAATTCAGAGAAAATGCACTGGTTTTGAATTACTATAATTTCAGACAGATGCATGGGGTGGTACTGAGAGATGCATGCACTACTGTGAGAGTAAAACCATTACAAAATTCAGAACGCAGACATTAAACTAGCTTAGCTGCAACACCCAACAACTTACTTTGGATAGAAGCAAATCTGTTTCTTGTGGTCAGATTGTACTGTTCTGCTGATCTATCGGCCCTGAATAAGCTACTGTCCTGTGCATTTTCTTTCCTGCTCTGGATCTATCATCAAGGGTAATGCTGACTCAAGCACACCAGAAATGACCCTGATGAGTAAGACTGAAGTAATACTACTACACATACTTCAGAAGTCACAGAAAATACCCAAGAGAAAACAGTAAATGCTTGGATTTCTGAACAGAAATTTCTGAGCAGAAATCCAAGTGAGTCAGGAATGCAATGAAAGGACTTCAGCATTCTTTGTAATGGAGGTAGACTGATAAATCAAATTGCCATAACAGATGGATTGTCATGTATTTCTATTTTCAGTTTGACTGTGGTGGAAATGGGTAACACATCACTGATGATCCACAAGTCACGGTTCAACCCACACAGATCACTTGCGAATTTATACTGTACAAATACATCCTTAAAAGGGCAAGTGAGCACTCCATCAGCAAGACCATATTAAGACAATGTAAAGATACAACAATTGGAACTCCAGCAAAGAAGAACATATGATTAATCCACATAATACCAGATATACTAAGATTTTAAGTTCTAGGTCAAACAGCAGGATAAAAGCTAGCTTTCAGAGGAATGCCTTTAAAGAAACAAAGATAATAGATTGTACTCAGCTAGTAAATATTTGAGATCCTGTTGTACAAGATAATACCCAGAATTAGAAAAAGGCGAGCAAATATACAGCACAAAACATTAACAGCTTGTGTTTCACACCACTCACTCAGTAATATAATCCATGTGTAGCACTGCAGTTAGTCCTTAAGTGTACCAAACTCAGTCACTTACAGTACAGTTGGAGAACTCTTATTCTGAAGTATGCTTGAGAAAATCCATCAGTGCTCTGGCAGTGAAAATAGATTTTCCAACAAAATTCTCTTTTGTTTCTAATAAAATTATTTGAGTGTCTTTGTGAACAAAGCTGCTTTGGCAATACACAAAAAAAAATACTTGTGAGGTTTCTATTAAATACTATATACACACACAATCTTATTTCTAGGGCTAGAAAGCCAAAATCCAAGCTGCCAAGAGAATGAATTTCACCTTTGACTTTACTATTCCTGGCAAGAGACAATGAAAGAAGAAAAGGACAAACTATCTTTGTTCAGGAAGTTATGATAGGAACCATCAGTAGTAAGAGACTTCTGACAGACTTTGCCTGAAACCATACACTGCGTATTCACAGAGAAACTTTGCTCATACAAAAGCTTTCTGAACAAATACTGACGTGATTCCCAGAAGTCTGCTTTAAAGAGCATGTTAACCAAATATGACAGTAGCCTCCCAGTACATCTTGAAACTGGATGTGTGTGTATAAAAGACTCATGAACGATAAGTGCTTCTCTAAGGATTTGTTTATTCCACAAGGTACTATCTACCCATACCTGGCATAAGATCTGCCTGTCCAACAGAAAGCAGAATTCAGGTAAGAGATAGCTAAAATCCGTGATGGCTCACAACACGTCTAATAAAAGATGAACTTCAATAGCAGCAGTTCTTCAAAGCTATGTCTTAAAGTAAAAACTGCCCAGTTGCTTTGATATGCTTTTAGTATTAGGTATGCAAGAACTCCCTTAGGGTAGCTGATTTTTTTTTTAAATCAAGCAGACACCTCACACTCCTTTTTAATGTCATGTAACCAGAAAGTAAGTTTTCAGTCTAAACATACTTGTAGCAGAATCGTGCTGCATCTGATTTGAAACAATCTTCTGGTATTCTACTGAAATACAGAAATTATCAGTTTAAATTTAAGTATTCTTACATGAGGGTTGATACTGGCTCCCTAATTCCAGGGAAAATTTCACTGTAGTTTATCACAGTTTATCAAATACATGTCACAGACCTTAGCTTAATGCAATAATCCTCTCAAGAGCCTAACTGCATGGAATAAATAAAAGCCCACCTCCACATATCATCACATACTAACTCTGTAAGGTCACTCAGAACTAAGTCAGCCCATAAGAAGCAATGGCATGTCTACAATAGACCCCAAGAAGCTATAGATGCATCCTTAAAAAAGTTGATCAAGTACAGCCAGGTTTGTTGGTTCTCTAGCTACACTTGAACTAACAGATCTGTTGGACTATTTGTCCCTTCATCTGCCGCACTAATAATTCAGAATGCACACATTTAATTTGAATATGTTAGAACTGGCACACATGTACATGCTTAGTGTCTTCCCAGTAAGCATCCTTTGGCTTCCTTGACACATTCTTCTTATGCTGCCATTCAGCAGTAAAAGTAACTTCCACCTTGTGTATACCAAAGCTAACCAGTGTAAACACACTCCTTATCTTTACAGCTCATCCCTTAAAATTGTTCTAGATTTTCGTGTAGATAAAGAAAGAATGTGTGTAAATTGTATAATTAAACAGCTGAAGTTTTTGTTATCAATGTATAGATACATCGTGTATGTATAGATATTAATGGAGAGATGTCTAAGTTGTACCCATCAACTTGTTCTATTACTCAAAAGCAACAAAAACAATGGAGAAAAAAACCTGAACTTTTGATTAGAGATCAGCCACAAAGATAACAATAGACGTTAAAAGATGCAGGTTCAAAACTAAATCCATATATTTTCCAAATCATAAGAAATTCCTGTTTCTATGTGCTCTACAGTAATTAGATTGTCCAGCACTGGAAGACAGAAATCCAAGTCATTCAATGTATCCACCTATAAACATTAGGTTAAAAGAAAAATTACCAAAACACTAACGTACCAGCAAATAATTTGGAAGGCTGTTGAAATGGTAACCCGCACTTCCCTCAACCCTGAGAGTTACCAGAAAAATGCCCTATTTAATTATGAGTGTAATTTATAAAATATATACTAAGCAGAATTTAGACAGTCCTTTCACCCTGCAATACATCCTGATAAAAAGGAATGTACTATTAAGCAAGCAAATCAGCTAAAAGAGAAATTCTTAGCACAGTCATATGGTGCCAAATCTTAGACAGTTAAGTTGCTGTGCACATAAATAGTGTCAATTACCCATGTGCATATACGAATATATATAGTTTTAAACTGTACCATAATACTATAAAATAATATATTTCTATATAGACTTACTATAGAATATAATTCAGTTACATAGAAGAAATCAGCATTTCATAACCAGGGATCGACAAACAACCCAGCACATGGCTGAAGAACCTTGGCAAGAACCTTCAGCAATTTACTCAGTTGTAACTTTGCAGAAATACACCACCAGTTGTAGAACAGACATCTTCACTCCAAGGCCAGTGGATTCTGGGTTCTACCTGATTTAGTCTATGAGAAGTTCTGTTGTTTTACTAATCCATAACAAGAGAAAGCTATAATGAAGACTCAGCAATAACCAGCTTTCTGTGTGATCCTACTAATGCATTCAAGATGTAATCGACTCCAAGATCATCTCATGTAAGCGATGATATTAGCTATGCAATACAATAACTAAAACAGTCTCAAGTTTCCAAACTTTCTCCCGTACTCCTAAATTTAAACCCTAGTCAAAGGTTATGCATCACGTTATATAATCTGCACTCCTCACTGAGAATGTTATGGCTATAGGCAAAGTAAATGAAAACAACTGCCCTTCTGGATCAATCGTTAGCCGTGAAGTGAAAAAAGACCATATGACAGACGCAATTTTTCTTGGCACAGTATGGGCATTACAAATTGATGACAATCGTATGTCCATGCTGGCATCCCTCCACAGCGGATGTGTGAGAGTGTCACTACATCTGGATGGTGAGTGTAGTAGGGTCCCGAGGCACTCCAGGCTTGCTGAAACCAGAGGGACAGCAGCTGCACTCAATGAACACCGTGGGAGCTCCACAAAGTGATGAAAGGCCTGAATTACCACAAACTGTAAATACAGACTTATTTCATTAAAATACTAGGTAACCACTGCAGGGATCCCTTCCTGAAATTGACTCATAAACCAGTTATTTCAAGGATTCATTCACGTTTCTCCCATGCAAAGCCAACATAAAAGGCAAAACCAGTATTTTTTTATTTCACCAAGGTTGATGAAAAATACAGCTTGGCCCCACAGAAGTGCTGAAAGGAAAGCTAAAAGCACGCGACACTGTCATCACATTAGAAAATAAAGGTTCTTCTGCTGCACATGAAATAGGTTCCTCAAAATTTTTAATGCTATATGGGTGCATACATAGCTGTCACTAAACATGCAGAACTAAGGTGTGAAGATAACTGGTCCAAGAACTGGATGTACCACATCACCCTTATTTCTCATGAATTCATCCATAAAGCGATTTTATATGCAAAATTGCAGTATTGCTGCTAAAACTTACAGTAATGCTACTATTATCCATTACAATACATGCTGTAAAACACTGCAAAGTCTTTTATGTGACTTTTAAATAATCTTGGAAAAAAAGCAGGACAATCAAAACAAAGCTGATTTAAAAAGTTTACTAGAATACTCATTCCAAAGGAAAGTCACCATCTAATTAAATAAATGCATAAAAATCAGAAATTGAGTATAGCTAATCAGCATATGTCTGAGTATCTTCTTTCAAACGAAAACTGAGCACTGCCTAATTTTAAAATATTAAGTTACTGTAATCAGAAAATAGTTTTCTAGTAAATCAGCAAAGGCATGATGGCAGCTTTCCAGTATTTTCAATATCTACAAAGGTCCGAAGTGAAGAAGGAAAGTACTTGTAGTGGCACCTCTGTTTTTTGGAGCAACAACATACATCCACGGGACTGATGACACACATTCCAATAATCCTTCCATGTAATACCCAAAAGACCTCTTAACAGCAGTCTTGCTTGCTATAAAAAAAACTTATGGGAACCCACAGTAGGGCTCTAAATTGCTTAAGAGATTGGAGTGCCAGTCACAAAAAAAAAGGCTGAGAGCTGTGATTCTTTTGCCCCACAGAAGAGAAAGCTCAAGAAAATCTAGTAATTGTGTACAAATACTGACAAAGAGGAATAAAGAAGACAGAGCCAGATTCTTTCAGTGGAATACAGTGAAAAGATAAAAAAGCAATGGTTAAAACCTGAAATACTGAAAAAATGTGTTTTACTCTCAAGGTGATCAGATATTGGAACAGACTGAACAAAGAGGTTGTCATTTCCCTCTATGAAGGCTAGCTATTCAAACTGGACAATATCCTAAGCAACCTGCTCCAATTGACTCTGGTTTGAAAAAAAAGTCTGCCTGAATTAGACAATCTCCAGAGATCTCTTTAATTTCAACTATTCTGCAATTCTGTGAATATTCAGGCTATGTTAAAACAGTGGCAAATTACTTACAACCTCAAACCTTCCTATGTTGACTTGGTACTTTCTGAACAAATAAGATTATAGAAATTTTCAGAGCACAACATGAGAGAAGATTTTTTACCACAGCCCTACAGCTTACAAGAGGCAAAGGCAAATCAAGCAGTATATCCTGTGAAAGCTGAAGTCCTGTGGCTAACCTAAGATCCCATGAACTGACTTATGAGGATTTCAGAGAATATGATAAACTGGAGATCTGCTTCTAACAGTGGTACTATGTGCAGCACATCAGTCACAAAATAGGAGGTTTTTAGCACCTGCAAGATGCCCCTTTATCATAAATACCCACTAAGTATCTTTTAGCTGTTCCAGACTGCAGAAGACTAAAAGACTAAAAAGGCTACACAGACTGGACTTTTAATTTAAGAAGGGCCTCTAACATTATAGTGTGGTTAATTCTTTCCAGCATTGTTTCAAACATGCAAATCAGAATCAGATTTTACTGCTTATATATTTTTTTACATATACAAACTTTACGTAGCAGTAAGCCTTACTTCTATTAATGCAAGTCAGTTATCCCAGTAAGGAAGTAAGTACAGCATTCTTGGTTCAGAGGCGGTTATTCGATCTGATCTTTTACTTCATAACGGAGTGACCCCACCAAAAACTTCTCCATACTACAGGAGGCTCTCATTTCCTGCCTAGGATCCTCCCCATTGCATCACTTTAACTACTCCCCAAGCAGATGGGTCCATTTCCTTAGGAAATCAGGTCTTCAAAAAATAAAATAAAGGTTTTTTTGCCCAATAAACAATCCCCTATTCACAGAGGGTTCTCTAGGCAGTAATTCAAGTATTTAAGTCCTGCACTCTATCCATATTGACTGCAAGCATAAAGCTAAAACTATTCTTCCTGTACTGAAGCCAGCTGTTGTGATTACTCCTCATAATAACCTATTTTCCTCTAAGTGTATGCTTTCACAGAGCTCTCCAAACTTGTCACCTTTAGAAAAAGCTGCTAACTGTTCTCTTGAATGCAATACAAAAAGCTATGCTCAAGTTTCATTTTAAACAAAACTTCATTCCTTGTTTTATGGAAAAACAGTACTATATCCACAGATGGAACACACATATCTAAAAGAGATAACTTACCTTCCAAAAATGCAAGATTTTTAATGCTGCGTACAGTACTACATTTTCAAATTGTCAATAAAGTATTAAATTTTTAAGCCATTCCTTTTAACCAAAATTCAGCAAGATATCAAACAAAAAAAAAACCTAACTAAAAAAAATCCTTATAAGAGTGGTTCTCCAACTGCTGGGGCTACTTTCAAAAACTAAATTTAACCAGAGCATAAGGGACTAAGGTATCTTTTACACTGATTTCTGGATATTCAGTTACAGGTTAGTAAGACTAGTGTATTTCTCCAGATATTACTTCTCTGAGAGAGATCAGAATAACAATGATAGCTGAAAAAATTTAAACCAAAACAAAAAGACTTGTAGGGGATTTTAATAGAAAAAAAAATAAAACATAACACCAACCAAAGCAAAAAAAAACTGGTATTTTTCATCAAGTACTTACCTTACAGTTTTCCCTTGTTCTCTCAACATCTTCACCAGATCAGCAATGGGGTACTGAGCTTTTGCTGCACACAAACCATAACCTGAAAGAATTCCCAAATGTCAAGCTATTTTTCCTGCTTCAGTGAAGACACATAGTTGAGGGTACCTTCCATACAAACAGAAGCTCTCATAATTAAAAATCAGTAAACATTATGTATGTGTATACACATATACACTAGATACTCTCCTGTATTTCTACTCTGACTACTGTGATTTACCTCTTCTACTTGGTCTTCTGACCACTAACAGTATAGTGTAGCGGTTTGGTCAGGCAAACTACACTACTACTAGTTTTGTGAAGCTACTATTACAGTTTCACAAAACTTACCTTCCTCTAAGAAAACAATATTGAAGACAGGTACACTGAAAAAAAGTTATTAAAAGGCAACATGTTCCTTCACCATCATTATCCTCAACGTGAGTTGAGTAATGCAAATCCAGTAGTTGAATATGGCTTTTAGCAGCAAATATGTCACTCTGTCTAAATTAATTCATCACAGCAATAATGCCTAGGAAAAAAGCAGGCATTATTAATTATTAATGGTGTCTAAGGTTTGAACACAGGAGCAAGAAGTAAACTCCTTGCAGATGTTTGCAGCTTTCCTGGAAACAAAGGTAGCTTCCCAGTTTAGAACCCTACTTCACTAATGCCATTTAAACTGAAGCAAAACAAAAGATGTTGGCTTTTACTGTTCTTCTCATTCAAGTGCTAAAACTAACACAATAGCTGTGTCATTCACTTGAAGGAAAACAAGTCCTGAGCTATTCCCTAATTCAGAAGTCATACTATCATATTAGGCTACAGTCAACATAGTAGTTTCAGACAATCCAAGGATCTGGTCTTCAGGATTTTTTCTACTTTAATTCCAGTACATATTACATACTAAGTTTTAGATGTTTTTCTACCTTCTTTTAATGAAAGAATGCAGAATTGAGCTAGTAAACGAGATGCTTAAATAAAATCATGTCTTTCAGTAACTTAACAGGTATTTTGTTCTTGGTACCACTGGTATTGTGGCAATGCTTGGAAACTCACATCACAACAGCTGTACACAAAATTAACTACAGCAAAATTTACACAAGACAGTCTTTGTCCTGAAGAATTTCACATCTAAATAAATAGGAAAAGTTTGAAGAGAAACACAAAAGGAAAAATAAAGTAGCATATACATGTGTTCAAAGAATAATTATGACTGACCTAAGAACAGAACTAGATCTCACAGACCCCATCAACGCTTGACATGCTGCTGCTATGCTGGAACTGTAAGACAAGCTACAGTTCTTTTTATTTTGGTTGAGGTTTTTGTTTGTTTGTGGTGTGGGTTTCTTTTTTAAAAATATATCTTCCAAACATCTTGTTGTATGAGGAAAGAATTTCTTACCTGGAGTAATAATAATATTATTGGCTTCTTTTATCATTTCAACTGCATTGTCCACATTGATTTCTGTGTGAGTTCCAGTAATTTCCATGGGCTTCCCACCAGCTGTTGATGTAGTGCCATAGCCCCCTAGAATCACATTTGCAAGGGAACGGTTCATAGCCTGAAAGACAAAAGGGTTTTTTTTAATCAGCTAAAGATGAAGTCCAAGGATCAAGGAGAAAAGATGTCCACAAAGTGGACATCAAAGTCTTTCTGACAAGTCTTTATCTGCTGGTTTTACCTGTTTATAACTCAAAACTTGTCCCTAAACAGGCTCCTTAAAACAAAGACACAGATTAACACAGCTATAGTCAAATATCAGCTTCTAACCACTACAACACATATGCAATGAGAGAACATCAGTGTTTCCTCAATACAAAAACAAGACAACAAACAGCAAACCCTCTCTTCTTAAAAGGAGGAGCTATAAAAAGAATGCATATTTGACAAGAAAACTTAATCATACATAAATGAACACTATTTATGCAAGGTATTTTCTTAAGTTCTTGAGTAATTCAACACATAAACACAGAATTGCTATAGGACAGCATGGAAACCATGTGGCTCTTACAACCAGTACAAAAAGCACAGCTCCTACAGCATCAAGGCAAGAAAGACAACAACAAAGCTAAGTAGCCACTCAAAACTAACCAAATGTTAAGTCAAAACAAATTGTGATGAATTGAAGGGGGCATTAACTTACTGTCTCAGTACCAAAGTGGAACAAGAAATCTTAAACTAGGGGTTTTAAAAGAGGAGAACATCCTGAAAATTTGTCTCTGTTAGGTACATAGCAGGAATAGCCACTGGCCAAATGTTTTCACTGGCATGTCTCCTTTCGAGCATGGTCCCAAAGCAATATCTGGCAATTCTGGAAGCTGTCAAAACTTGTAAGTGTAGTAAACAAAACTGAAGAAGGTAAGGAACAGGATAAATTGATTCTTTAAACATTTGCCGTACATTTGCTGTGCTAACTCCAAAACCACAGCAACATTTAAGAATGGGTCTGGGGCAACAGAAATAAACGATACTAAACATTCCTAACATGGTGACAACATTTATCAGCACAGAAAGAGTAAAAGAAGACAAGTCAAGGCTGAGGGTAGTAAAACATCAGGACAGGAGAACAAGAATGCTGATCTTACAAGAACAGAAGCGAAACAGAGTTACATAATAATCAAGGTATTAGCAATGTCAAGAGTCTTCTTAGGAGTCATTACCTCTCCATCTTTGAAAACAAAGTAGAGACACAGGAGAACAAGAGTGTTCTGTGCAAGTGTTCAGAGAAACGGACAGGATTACTAATAACACAATCAGATTTACACAAAGAGTTAAAGCTCAAGTTTGTGCAGACTTGTACATTAATAGCACCATTATATTAATGCAAGCCTGCTGCCACCTCGTGGAAGTTCCAAGTAGCTGCTCTGAAGAAAGAAGCATTTTTGCCTACAAACCAAAATACAAAATTACTCTAATTACAGAATCACACAGAACATTAGGAATTCGAAGGGACCTCGAAAGATCATCTTGTCCAATCCCCCTGCCAGAGTAGGATCACCTAGATCAAGTCACACAGGAACATTGAACCAAACTTTTTTTTTTAATGACTAAACGAAAAGAACCACAAATGAGCCCAAGAAATGATACCTATCCATTAAGGCAGATTGAAACCGTTAGTGTGTAAGCCATTGCAAAAATATACTCAGTTTTGAGTGTATTTCTGTCCAAATCCAAACAGAGAGATGACTGACATCTAGTCCAGTTTCAGTGAAGAATTTTCTAGTCTGTATACAACTCGCGGTTTCATTTTCTGATTACATTCCCAGCTAAAACACTGAATAAGGTTTTTCATTACTTGAAAAATAAAAATTTCTGCCAACTTCTTACCACACACATGATGTAAGAAAGGATGGCCCCAGAGGAGCCAATGAGTGCACCAACAATGGTCAGCAAGTTGTTGTTCAGTAGGAAGCCCTCAGCACACAAAGCCCATCCGGAATAACTGTTTAGGACAGTAATAACTACAGGCATGTCAGCACCTCCAATAGCTGCTGTTAAAGTGACACCCTGGAAAAGGAAAGAAAATAGTACAGTACAAGCCATGACTAAGGAGCACATGCAGAGAAAGAAGTCTGCCTGCAGCACTAGAACAAGCATTAAGTTGCTTAATAACTTATTTCAGTATTTTCAGTGTAGGAGACAACAAGCTGTGGTCTGAGGATATGATTTACTAATTCTGCCCTTTGGCAGAAGACAGGAAGGCACTCTACTGCCCATATCCTTGTGCTTTATCACATGTTTTTCCTCACAAAAGTATCAATACCAGCTCCACAGAACTGTTCATATCACTAAAAGATTAATACTAAGCAGTTTTCGCAATAATCTATTTACAGAATAGCAATATTCAGGGTAAATTTCACAACATTTGATGTGAGTGCTGGGGGGAAGCTGTACATGGAGATAGTAAGTTATCATGATAACCTGTAGATCCAGTGCTGTCTTAAGTATTTTAAGGATAAACTTTCCAAAAAGTCTGTTAAAATGTGTATTTGTTACATACAAGGCTCTATTAAGTCAGAGCTGCAAGAAGTAATTATATACACACACTTCCACACTCTTGCCTGTTCTCTAGAACAGATGTGGTTTATAGCTTGAGTTAGGAAAGTATACTACTGACTTGTAGTAAACAAGCTAGTATACTGCCTAGCTTGTATACTACAAGTCGGCATACAAGCACTACAACAATTGTGA
Source organism: Phoeniculus purpureus (assembly GCA_028565055.1). NCBI lineage: Eukaryota > Metazoa > Chordata > Aves > Bucerotiformes > Phoeniculidae > Phoeniculus > Phoeniculus purpureus. The sequence goes on along the minus strand of JAOXOE010000874.1, from coordinate 9,823,898 downwards.
TTCAGGATGGTAAAATATAATTGCTAAGAAGAAAAACTGCACATCAGAAGAACAAACTGCTTGTTTAATGTGTTTTACCTCCTCCCCCAACTTACCATTACGGCTGAGAGAGCTGACACGGAACCTAGGCAAGTAATTCCTGTAGCGTAACTAGGATCAATCATGTATGGAATCATTCCACCAATGCTGGCAGCCAGCAATCCCGCATTCAATGCATGTCTACCAGGCAAGAGGAGCGGTGCAGAATTCAGGATACCTGCAATCAAACACATACTTAGAGACCGAGATATACGTGCAGGAGTGCCTGTCTCTCTTGCTTTCAGAGAAGATTGAATACCTCAGTAAGAGAAATATTTTTTAAAGTTCAGGCAGAAAATAAAACAAATTAGTTGAAGCTGAGACCTTGTGTTGACTAAATATTGCAACAGAGTCAAACTTACTCTAGATTCTCAAATACTCCTGTTTAAAGTTGTTTTAATCATATCTCACCAAAGGGCTTCGCCTCCTGAAAAGGCACCTTTTAATTAAAGACATACTTTCATTCTGGCCCCGAGTCTGTGCCTGTTGTCTATGACATTCTGTAACAGTAACCTTTTAGATGGAACTTCTTCATACCGTATTATTTCAGTCTTTCAAAAACTATGTGCTTAGAAAAATACAGCTGGAGATAACCCACATATATAGCACTCCTGCTTTAAATTGCTTTAATTTCACCAGTACCCTCAGTCCCAGAGGCCTCCCACCACTTCCCACATTGGCAGAGACTTGAGGGGAAAAGAAGATTTGGTATTTGTGTGATTCAGTTTAAAAAACAATTACATACTCATTTCTACCCTTGGCTTTTTTGTTTTTCAACCAACACAGCAAAGAGTAAAAGTAATACAAGTTTATCTGTAATTTTTGATGTAAATAATTACTTACCAAGTGTCTCACATAAATTTAGCAGAACTCAAGGGAAAGAATGAACTGATCATCTCAGAACTATGAGTTAAAGTTGTGCCACCTACTACCTCTAGTTCAATAGTATAGACAAGGTTATTACTTCATATCATGCTGATAATGAAAAAGAAAGGGGGGGGGAAAAAGCAAAACTAGGAGTGTGGTCTGAAACAGGCAGTGAAGTTCAGCAGGGACATGCACACAAATCACTGAGGGCACAGAGGGAGGACAGATGGAGACTAGGAAGAAAAAATAACAAAGGCAAAATAAATACTACTTAGCAGAAATACATACTACTGACAAATCCTTCAAAAGATTACTAGAGCAGACAGCTTTCCATTCATGTCATGCTTTCTCCTTCAACGGCTGGTCTCAAAACACTGAAGAATGTAAACAGATATCTCCCAAATGAACTACTGCAAAGCTAGTAACAGGATTAGTAATAGGAGCCTCTTAGCTGGAACTTCTTAGTACAGGTATTATCTCAGTCTGTGCACTTACAAAACCAAAAATAAATGCAATAAGAAACCTTCAGATGCACAACAACAGGGAATTAGTGAGTGCTGAATTTAGGAAGCATATTTTACTAGAACAGTAAGAGGTAGCGCATGGAATTTGCATAGTATAAAAGTAGTGAACTGAAAATGGTTTAAAGTGAGGTCGTTCTAACTGCTACTGCAAACTATATTCCAAAGTGAAACCTTCCATGCTAAGAACAAAATACCATAAATATTAGCAGTGCTTATGGAGTCCAGCAATGCCAGGATTTCAATTTTAATGTCTGCTCAGGAACACAAAGTTGTGATCATAACAATTCAATAAAATCAATTAGACAAACAGTGTCAAGTAGTGTCTTAACAACACCGAAGCAACATTTATTTCTAGACAAGATGAATCAAGGGACATTTGCATGACCTCATAGTTAATCGCAGTAGTTTGTCCACACACTGGAGACAAACCTTTCAAAACTAAAGCTGTACACAAATTACACAAAAAGAAAAAAGTACACTCATACAAATCAAAAACAACATTTCACCTTATGCAAAATACTATTTCTTTCCAATTAGCACTTTAAAGGCAGAGCTAAGCTCTGGGAGAAAAAAGCCAAAAACTTTAACAAATTATTCTGAATTAAAGGTCTCACCTTGTAGTTTTCCATAAGCAACAAGAGAACCACTGAAAGTCACTCCACCAATATATGTTCCAAGGTATGCTACAATCTTCGTAAGATTTGCAGCTGGGTCAGTAGCAAAGTGAGGATATTCAATCATGTATTCTGCTACACAGGTCAGCACAGCAGCCAAACCAACCAAACTGTGGAAAGCAGCCACTAGCTGAGGCAGATCTGTAATCTGGATGCGTTTAGCAATTGTCAAACCTATTAAGAATTAAACACGGAAGGGAAGTCTTAAAAAACAACTAATCTGTTCAAACAGAAATTAATCTACCATGGTTCAGCATGCAATGAATACATACATGTACATGCCTGTTCAAACAGAAAATTCTGCTCTACAACAGAAATTACTAAAGCATTTGACCGAAAGCTACATATGCCATCATGGAAATTAGAGAGACTATTACAGCACATAATATCCTTAGAAGCTTTACGAAATATTGAGAAATTCAACACTTTCTGTGACTAAAGCAGTATGAAAAAAGAAGTGGCAGCATTCAGTGGGAAACTCAACAGAAGTACGCATTTGAGCAAGTTCATTCAACTCAGTGTACCCAGCTTCCTCATCAGACACTGTGTGGTCCTGCTTTTCCACAGGACACCCCATTCTTTCATTTTTGATAAGTTAATAAAAGCCATGGGACTTCTGAGTATGTTCACAGATTTGCAAGATAACATACACCAGCCATAAATGTAAGATACTCAATTTACCTGTGAGCTATACAATATTCTGCATACATACAGCTGCATAAATGCATGTATAGATCATATATTGTTATTTACCGTATCATATACATACCTATGGTACTACCAAGTGCCATTGCACCTGACATCTGTGCCAACAATTCGGGTGAGGGTTTCAGGCCACCCAGAGTTGCTGCTAAACCTCCGGCAACACCAATCATACCCAAAGCATTTCCAAGACGAGCTGTTCCTTGTGTTGACAGACCAGCTAAGGCACCAACACAACATAATCCTGAGCCCAGATACATCACCTTTAAAGTATAAAAAACAACACTAGGCATACATAAATCAGAGAAAAATTGCATAATCATTATAAAAATCTTTCTGACTAGTACACAAAAGGGCTGATTTGTCCAGAATTTGCAAGGTAGGTCTTAATCAAAGTCAAAAGTTGTGACTGTGAGAAAATGTTGTATAGGATACCAATTTGGTCAATTAAAAAAGTCAATTGACTTTACCCCAGTCAAGGACATTGGTTTATCTGTATTGTTAATACTGAAACTTCAGTCAAAGTGCATTTTTCATCAGTTCAGAAGCAAACAGTACAAACCCAAAGCAAAGCAGTCCTGTTCATTATAGAAGTAGTTTCAGAAATTGCTTACTGCACATCTGAACTCCTATTTTCAGAAGGATAAGCAGATTTAAATGAACTGAGGTCCATATATCTAGGTAACTGAAAAAAATCAGGTTACAAACCTCATGCATAAAAGTGTGTTTGGATTCCCTTTTCCAATACACATTGGTCTTTCTTATTATTAAAACAAATGCAATCAAAAGTTTACCAGAAAATGTGCTATAGGTACATCCTGTACATCCCTCTCCACTGATTCCATCCATATGTCATACCTACTTAACTGCCACACCAATTTTAATATTCAGAAATGCTTAAACCAAAAACTGATTTGAGTAGTTGCTCATAATTCATAATTAACAAAGTAATTCATAAATAACAAAGCACATTTTGCTTTACCGGAAAAAAACCCAAACCTTTTAAAATGTGTAGATTCAGCATTTGATAACTTCTGATTTTATATTTACTCCTCAGAGTAAGCAATGAAGAAGATTATGACCCTGTGAAAAGTGCGCTAATACCCACAAAGTTATCCTCTGACCTGTTCAATATTATAGCCAACATTGAGAGCAGCTGCATAGCCTCCTACAAATACACCACCAGGAAGTAGGTACAAATAGTTGTACTCAGGCGGATCCGTAGGACGTTTGAACATATCCAGCATTCTCTGTGTAACTAGAAACCCACCTGGACAATGGAAGAAAAAAAAAATCTGAAGAATTCTGAAACTAAGCATATGCCAAGCTATAAGAAATATTTGGTTAAACCATGTTACAACATAAGGTTAGCAAATGACACAAACAAAGCCTCTGAAAAGCTACTAATCCAGAAAACTATCAAGAAGCAAAAGGTGTCATCAGAGTTAGATCCTGCTGTCTTTTTTTTATAAATTTCTTTGAAAGATGTTTTTAAATGAGGAGTTGAAAAGCCTCAAGGACTTGCTCCAGATCTATAGTCTATGTTGACTGTAGGGTACAGCATTTATTACAACTGTGTCCTTATCCCCACACACTCTAGCAAAAAGTAGTATTTCTAAATCACACTACTCACTTTTCTCAACCTTTCAATTCATGATTCTGAGATTTACGAAGCTTGAGCAAGCAGAAATTTGTTCTATGCCACTAGTATATTTTTGAAGTAGCAAAAGAAATAGAAGTACAAATGCAGTAGCATCTTGCTATACACAGAGAAAGGTATTTCATACAATCTACACACAAAGGATACTGCAAAAATAAAATGCACATTTAATATTTCCCTAACAAAAGGTTGCATCACACAGTGTGGAAACCAGACACAATAACTATAACTATCATGAAAATTTGGGTGGGGTTCTTTACTGATGGATGCTCTCAATCCTATTCGCATAAGAGTGTTTTTATATCTATACAATTAAGGAGCTAGAAGAAATAGAGGAATTACACAAGTGCTTTAAAGCTGCCCTCCAGAGAACACCAAACATTCATACCCGCAATATTGACTGAAGAGATAAAGGCTGAAAGCACTGCTAGACTTTGAGAAGTGTTTTCAGGGAGATAGCCTCCTCCCATCAATACCAATCCACCAACTGCAGTTAGCCCTGTTTGAAAGAAAAAAGTGTTAGAGAACCTTAGAAGGCTCTATACCTACAGCAAGTTCCTTTCAGCTATCAAACTGATAGCAGTTAACTTAAATTTTGACCCTTAACTCTAGCCTTTACTATTTAAATTAAGATCACCATGGTCTTCTACAGCATCACCAACATGTTTCAGAAGGAAAAACAGTATATAAATATAGTTCTTAAGTACAGACACTCAAGCAGAGTGTCAGCCTCTGAGTACATGTTTACTAAAGGCGGCTTTTAGCAGTTGAAATAGATCACACACAAGATCTGTTATGTATACAGATGACAGATGTATCTTACATATATCTATGGAGTTATGAGTCTTATAGGTCACACACAAATTTCCACACACAACCCCCCCAAAAATAAAGTTTGAGGAAAAAAGAATGCAGAAAATATGAAAAACGAGTACTTTTCAGGGCAGTATTTTGGAGAGATGGGAAGAAACATACTTTCTATGACAGGAAAGACTGCATCACTCCAAGTAAAACAAACTTTAGAATTAGCAGGGTAAGAGGGAAAAAATTACAAAAATTACACAACACTACATTTGCCCTTCTTTCAAAACCTCAGAAAAAGTATGTTCTGGGAGTCTTTGCTGTTTATGAAAGTTGTAAAGTTGTACAAGGCTGTCTGGCATTTTAAAAGGCTTATCAGCAGGCTTGTCTGAAGTTTGAGCAAAAGAAGCTGTGTCTACCTCAAACAGAAGATAAGGAGTTGTGTCACAGTTACTTACCTGAGATAGCATTAGTCACTGACATGAGTGGAGAGTGAAGAGCAGGAGTCACACCCCATACTGTATGGTACCCCACTATTCCAGCCAGGCCAAATGTTGTCACCATTTGCGTGAAAGCAGTATTAGGAGCTGCAATGCCCAGTCCTAACATGCCAGCCAAACCTAAAAGAAAAAGCACAGCAACACTTCTAACTTTTCAATGGTTTCTTACATTTAAACTGTCAACAGAAGTTCAGTGTTGAGCTAAAAGCAAAATGGAGTCTTGTGCACAGACTTGTTTCAAGGTCAGCTGGATCATCTTTATCAGCCAGAAGGATCTTTTAATAGTACTGTTCATGGGTTTATTTTCTGTTGGACACCAATTTTAATACACACAGCTTTGTTATGCATGCACACAGAGCAGCAAAGTTGGGTTTCTGTACCAACACTGAAATCTGTCATTCTGTTCTACAGCAAAAATGTAGAAGAAACACAGTCATGATGAGATACTACTTGGAAGATCCAAAGCATGCACATGAAGAGAGGTTTAAAATTAAGAACACTCAATTAATTAATTACCTCATGCAGATGTTTTGATGCCCACTGAATACCAAAGACAAGATGGACCAATATTCATTCATCAAGAAATGTCTTATTCTCAGTACTTGATTAAATTGTGGGCATTTAAGTCCCATATGACACTAAAGTTTAAAGAAAGCAATGACATTGAACTGATTCTGCTGCAAAGTATAAGCAGAGTTCTTAGCAGGACTCCTCAGAATTTTAAGTATTTTACTGATATTTAAATATACTGAGTACCTATCCCCCTTCACCCCCAGAATTTCAGGGTGACTCTGTGTTAATTTTTCTGCATCTCTTTTTGCTGTGTGGGAAGATGAGCTGCACTGGCAGTGCCTGCCATTCTCCAGCAGAAGTACAGAGCTGAGCTGGCATGTAGGAACCCCCCAGCAGGCAGTCTGTCCTTATCACCATCATTTCTCCCTTTTTCTGTGCTGGAAGGAACTGTGAAAACCTAACAGTTCACACAGCTACAGGGTATGCGCTGCACTACCTCTCACCCTTCTTCCCAAAACTCAAAAGTTGCCACCCTGCAGTTAAAGCCAGGAGTGAACTAGCTCAGTGCCTCCCAGGAAATACTTATGTTGCTCCTTGCCGTATCCACGGAACCGCTGGGCCGAAAGAAAACCAGTGTGACAGAGCAGGGCATGCAGTCCCGTAGGCAGTGCCAGGTGTTACTGGTGCGCCAGTTGGTGTCTTATGGTGTCATCACCCTTTTAAGTCATCCTTACTGTCTCTTCCCCCTGTGTTTTTAAGACTCACGTCACTGAGATGGTTTGTTCTGTAGTCCTTGGGCTGGCTCTTCTCTTTGAAACACTGCTGGTTTGGTGCATGTATGCAACTGCTGACTGCAAGTGCAACACCAAAGGAACAGTAACTTCTGCAGTGCCTGTTGTACTCTGCCTTGTTTTACTCTGATCCCTGCAGACTGTCTTAACTGAACAGCTTTCCATTAAGCGTGCACATTTATTCATCTGCGTCTTGTTTAAAAGTTATGGACTTGGTACAGTGGGCTTGATACAGTTGTGTTAATGGTTGGACTTAATGATCTTAGAGGTCTTTTCCAAAATAAACGATCCTTTTCTATAGCCAAATTCATGTATATGCACAGCCAGCGTCAGTTTAGCCCTTTTATACACGGCTGGGCGGTCCATGCGATACAAGTGCATTGCTGATTGGTACAACACATCTGTCCATATGTCTTAAAAGCTACTGCCATTGGTTAAGTACGTCTGTCCACACGCTGTTCATGTGATAGTCAGTTTTCCTTCCACAACCTGTTGTTTTCCTTCTACGTGCCAGCTCCCTCAGAAACCTGCACATCGCTGACCTTGAGAAACTCTCTGAGTAGGCTTCAAAGCCCTTAGCTCAGACTCCGGTTAAGTTCACACATCTGGGATTGCTCACATACCCATTCTCTATGAGATATATCCCAACACTTAATTGTAATCTAGAAAACAATAAAATATGCATAAATTATGTTGCATCTTTTAAATCTCATACATTACAGGCTAACAATGCACCACAGCTTTCTCCAAGACATACATCTTTTTAACTTGTATTACCAAAGGACAAGAGCTGAAACCCAACTTTTTAATTTGTCTTTTTAGATTTAAAAACTAGGTTATATGTAGACATATATATAACAGTGATGGGATGTATGTGTATATTCATCTAACATTTATTTTTCTTCTAATGTAATACTGCAGAAAAATATTTATGACCAAAATATTATTTCAGCTATTCAAAAATATTATCATTAAATTTACATATAAAATTCACAGAAAAAGAAGAATAAAAGTAATTGTTCTTATGCTGTAGATGAGAATCAGCTTGCTTATTTGGTGTTCTTGATCGCAGGCAGCTATGTTTGAGATAGTCAGTCTAGATCCTTTTTAATCAGTTAATACAAACAAGCACTTTCTGGACACAGTTGAACTGACTCATTACAGATCTTTACTTTACTTTAGGCTAAGATGAGTTATCTAAGTGATAAAAGACAAGTGGTTTGGCTCTAAACTGAAAGAAGGCAGATTTACATTAGATGTAAGGAGGATGCCTATCAGTGGGAGAGTGGTAAGGCACTGGAGCACGTTCCTCAGAGAGGCTGTCCATGCACCCTCCCTAGAAGTGTTCAAGGCCAGACTGGATGGAACTTCGAGTAATCTACTCTGGTGGAAGGTGTTAATTTATATTTTTTAATTTTTGACAACACAAAGGAATTAAATTATTGTACTGTCCCAGGAATCATCTTGATCTTGGAAGTGAGACTGGAAAAGAGGTAGAGAGATTCTGTTCTGAAAAATTAATTGCAGCAATAAAAAGTAAAAGATGTCCCTATTTAGCCAAGGTGGTCTCCTTCCCCACCTACTCATCTTTCATCTCATGGGGACAGCCTGCTCCTGTGCCCTTAAGACTTCCTTCTTCAAGTTTCCTGGACTCCTATATCTCTCAGGGCAGCCTCCCAAAGCACTTTATCAATTAGTCTCCCGAACAGGCCATAGTTCGCCCTCAAGAAGTCTAAAGTAACAGTTTCACTAGTACCACTTCTTGTTTTTCCAAGGATTGAGAACTCAATCATCTCATGATCACTGTGCTCCAGATGACCTCCAACATTTACTTCTCCCACAAGACCTTCCCTGTTCACAAGAAGCAGTTCCAAGAGGGCATCTTCTCTGGTTGGGTCCCTCATCAGTTGTGTCAGGAAGTTACATTCCACACACTCCAGGAACATTCAGGACTGTTCTCTCTCTGCTGTGTTATTTTTCCAGCAGAAATCATGAAAATCTAAGTCCCCCATAAGCACAAGAGGCAGTAACTGTGAAACTTCTCCCAACTGCCTGTAAAAAATTTCATCTGTTTCCTTATCCTTGTTGGGATGGTCTGTAACAGACTCCCACCACAGTATCTCTCTTGCTGGCTGTACACCTAATCCTTACCCAGTGACTAAACTCTGTCCTCACCTGCGTTCATTTGATTGGCGTCATATGTTTCTCTAACACAGAGGGCTTCTCCACCATATTTTCTTCCTTGCCTATCCCTTCTGAAAAGTTGATGGCTATCAATTGCAACACTCCAGTTGTGGGAGTCATCCCACCAGGTTTCTGTGATGGCTACCATATCACAGTTTCTCTGCTGCACAACAGCCTCCAACTGCTGTTTATTGTCCATGCTGCATGCATTGGTGTATGAACATTTCAGGGATGGAGCCGAGTACACGGTTTTCTGTCATGCCACACTGTCTCACTGCTGCTGGGCTACTATACCCAGGGGTTTCACTAGCAAAGACTGTTGTCCCCCCTTCCCCTTTCATATCTAGTTTAAAGCTCTGTCAATGATCCCTGCTAACTCCTGCCTCAAAATTCTTTTTCCCCTCTGGGACAGGTGTATCCCACCTCCTGCCTGCAGGCCAAGCGACTCATATAGCAGTGTGGGATAATTACTGGGGGTGACTTGAAAATTGGACTTATATTAGAAATGGAGCATTATTCGCACATTAAGGAAAGTTCGAAGCCTCTAGGGCTGAGTACAGCTATTATGCAAGGAATCCCTTGCATTCACCTGGTCACATCTCACACAGATGCCATTTTCTGGTAAGAGTGACAGGCTGAGGCATTCCCTGCAGCTGGGTGTCTGCACAGCCGCATGGTTGTAGGTGGGTGTAGTCTGTGTCCCTACACTTTTTCTGCTGATTTTGGCCCTAGTTCCAACCATTTTTAAGTCAACAGAGATGACCTAAAAAACAAAACAAAACAAAACAAAAAAATGGTGGTGCAGTGCACACGCAGTCAGTGCAAGGAGCCTTTGAAATTCATGTTGTGGCAGCAGCTCCACCCACTCCTATCCCGCCTCTCTTATGGGATCAGCTGGGGTGGAGGGGGTAGGGACTGCTCCCTCCATGCTACACATTCAGCTCTCTGTGGTGAGCAGTAGTCCCTCTCACTGGGTTTTTTGCCTTGAAGTGCCAGGATGCTCTGGCTACGAGGGCTGACCCACCCTCTTAGTATAGTATCTTCAACACTATGTTATGATAAAGTAATTTTCCTATTCTTTCCTAGGTTCTAGGCATTTCTACACCAAGAATTGTAGAGAACACATTCCTAAAACTCTTTCTATAAAGTCACGTAAGAGTGCAGTGCAAGTGCACATAAACACAGATCAACTCACAGGTAATTGCTGGCGTCGTCTCCATACTCCTCTGATATGTAGGCTGTGATTGGTGTGAGAAGACACTTGAGTAAGACTTCTACCATGGATATTTCTTACTGGCTGGCTACTGAGAAAGGGATAATAACGTAATAGATGATAAGGAAAAGATTTTAAATATTAATGGATGAGGGTGAGAGAGGCAGGCAAGAAACATTGCTGACTGACACACTACTGGCTAACACTGTTCGCCTGGTGCTTGGTGGATATAGAACAAAGGTGATTACTGCTCCCTTCATCTCCCCATGCCTCTTAGACAGATGCAAGCTGCATAGAATGGACTGCTGGTTGAGCCTATATATATAAAGTCTACTTCAAATAAGATGAAATCCTTAAAGCATACAGATAAAATTCAGTCAATTTAGAAGAAGCAAAGTTCAAAAATTCAGTGTGGGTAGCTCTCTTGGTCTCTAGAGGACACAGACTTTAAAGAACTAGTGATAGAAAAAGAAAGAAAGAAAAAGTAATCGACTTGAACAGAAGACAGTGAGAGCAGAGGGAATGGAGATAAAGTCCTGGAAGATACTACCTACTTCCAAGCTTAGAAAAGATAAAAGGAAAGTCTGACTTTAAAGCAAGCTTACTGCAGAAAGTAAGTGATACTATAAACATGAATAGGAGTTAGTCACTACGAGAGCACTGACATGTATAATGTATGAGCCAGCGAAAACCGGTTCTACACCTTCAAAACAGATATTATATGTAGCTGACCAAGAACAAAAATCTACAGGAGATTAACAA
>JAOXOE010000874.1:9769299-9812529 GCA_028565055.1 Phoeniculus purpureus | reverse complement strand
AGGCAGGATTGGACATGGCACTTGGTGCCATGGTCTAGCCTTGAGCTGTGTGGTAGGGGTTGGACTTGATGATCTGTTAGGTCCCTTCCAACCCTGGTAATACTATGAAAGTCCTGTGGCCAAAACCAAAACGATTAATCTATTTCATTTTCTACGGCACTTACATACCACTTCATTTGGTACAAATCCTGTATGTCGTGCTCATGTAGTTTTTGCTTTTCTCCCTGTTTCCTCAACTCTCAGAACCTGCCAGTCAGCACTTGACTGTGATATTGTGTAAACCTGAATAATCCACATTAATAATAATAATTAAAAAAGAAAGTGAGAGATTAAAAAAAGTATTCCACTTTCAGATATGACTAATCTAGAAGATTCTGTCAAATTAATAGCAACTCAATATCAAATTCTCCCCCCTCCTTGCAAATATTTTTGTCTTTGTTCCAAAAGAGTATTATTTCAAGGAACTAAACTCTGGGAGGAAGCAACAGAAGGAGACATACTTCAAAGACTGAATTATAATGTCAGACAAGAGTTATGTCATCACTTTTCAGGACCTCTACGTAGTTCCACACACATTTGCTTTTCTGTTTTCTTCTTGGTCCCTCCTACCCTCAAAAAACTCTGTAATACTTAATGCTAAACTATTCCACTTCAAGCTGATATACATTCAAATCCCCAGAGATTCACATACTTTTAAATAGAACTGATCCTGCTGAGAAAAGGGTAAATATGTTCAAGCCCCTTCCTACTTACAAATACACACATTTCAGATCTATAGAACTCTCAGTGTTCTTTAATTAGGAAAGCCAGCTGGGATTTGAAAATTTCTTTGAAGGAAGCTCAGAAGCAATGTTTAGAAAATGTATGAAATCCCATCTGGTCTTTGAGCTGTCACTCAGGCTTTGAGTCTTTTGCCCCATACTCTATTCGCCATTCTTACTCTGGACCTGTGATATCCGATTCCTGTTTCTGTAATTTCTATCTTTTGTTCAGAAGTCTATTCTGTTCACAATAACACTATTCAGATAAGGCATGTCTTTGAGTTGTCAGCTATGCCTTTCTTTTTTCCCCTCCGTGTAAAGATCCCATTAATGCCTTTGGATCCTGTGATACAAATGTACAAAGCAAGAGCCCTCTGCTGAAATATTGCAGCTCACTTTTCAGTGCTGCTTCAGATAGCATTAGCAGGAAGTTTTTATAGTTTACCTTGCAAATGATGGAAACCACTCTTTGTTAAACAAAAGAATAAAAGGAGCCCAGAAAAAGATATATTTATAGTACATTGCTTGTGCATTATGGCATCCTGGCACCGGAGGAAAAAGGTAAGAGGAATATTCTCAGATAAAGCATTTTGCAAACATGACATATGCATGTTTTGACACTTTGCCCATATAATCATTATTCAGTTCAAAATGGTGTGCTTTCAGGGTTTAAAAAGCAAGAAGATCAGAGTAATGACCTTGAACTGCACAGCAAAAGACAAAGCATGTCTTTAGTATTATGTCTCCTCTCACTACAGGAACTGTAGGGTTTTTTACATACACATTGTCCAGCAAAATGGATCGGCGCTGCTGCAACGCAAGTAATAAATCTGTAAGAAACCCCACTGTATTTCAAATAATTTCAAAAAAACAATAACAATAAGAGGCTGATGCTTTGTACTCTACATCTTGAACAGAAATATACAGTGCATATTTATATACAGTGAAGTCCCAGGGTCTACATTTCTGGTTCCGTGCCAGTCATTTTCTTTGAGACTTTCAGCAGACCATGTATATCTACAGATATGTCATCTTATCTACCTGTAACATGGGAATGGTACGATTTGCATCAAAAGACTTTGTTTAGAGGTGTGATTTATTTGAAAAGTACTTGAGATTCTTGGATGAAAAAGTCCAGGGTCTGCACTCCAACTGCTTATATATAATATATGCTTATACCATTGGGTGAAATTCACAATACAGCAAAGCAAGTGACATAACTAACACCAAACATGTAGTTTCAAGTTTGTTTTTCAAATGTATTTAATATTTTCATACTGCTGTTAACAGAAGTAACTGAAAATTTGCTAGCAGACATAATCAGACCTGATTAATAGTTTAGGACATGAAGTAATCAAGCAGTCTTCATTTATAACCAAAATATTTTGGTTGTTAAAATGTAAAACTAAGATCACATTTGTTTAAACACTGACCAGACATTTTCCTATAAGTTTATTACATTTTAACCTAAAAGAAAATAAAAAGAAACAACAAAAGTTGCTATAAAAAGCTGTATCTCTGTATTCTAACTCAGCATCAGGAATCTGTTAATCTTGGCACAACTAATTGCAAGTCCAAGCAAGTGTATTTAGGGCACTTACTGTACTGGTGAAAGTCAGTGACTGATATTTTGTGGATACTGTCAATTCTAAATATCCGAATTTATAATTCAAAAGTCCATGAAAAACACAATTTGAGATGCACTGTGTACACCAAAGGCAGACTTCAAAACTTGCTGAACTTAGTTAGTCAGCTGCATTAGGAATGGAGATTAAGCCTAGCTTGAGTGCTCTGCTGAACCATTGGTAATCGTTTCTTGCACTTGTTCTTGTGGTAATCTGGTGCAGTCAGAGGTGAAAACATCACTCTAAAAGGTTTTATTTTAAAGGAAAATAAGCACAAATAAGCAGTGTTCTAAGCAATGAAATATTATTTCTTTGGCCTGACTGATCCACTTTTCTTGATCCTCTCTAGAACATCTGATCTCAACAGTCAGCACTACTGAGACACCAAGCAGAGGAAGCATATCTGCTAGTCATGGCACCTACTCCCTGACAGACTCCTGCAGCAGTTGTTGGCTGCACTTTTAGCTTTATCTAAGGATATGTCACATATTTAGGCTGTTATGTGATCTATCTTTGCTGCTTTCCTTCACTAAAAGCTTTCTCCATTCCTTGAACTTCTACACTTTTTTCACATTTGTGAATTAGGTGCTATATGACTTGCTCATGAAATAGCTGCATAGGCTGTTGTACACCCCCAGGGTGGGAACCAGGGCTCTCCCCATGTTTGTGCTCCTTCTGCTTCCAAGCTGGCAACACAGAAAATCTAATTGCTACATGGGCAAATCTAAGTTCTGGGACCATGACTTTTGTGGAGAAAGGTCAGATGCAGAAATGCAGTCTCTCATTTGCCTTTTCAATCCATATTGCTGCTTGCCATTCAAGAAGGAGTCTTGTCACATGTTAGATTCTTAAAGCTGGGATACCAAGAAACCTATTTCCAAGTGCTGATCTTTGACCTGTTGCCCCCAAGATCGTCAGAGTCACAGAAGGTGCAATTGTGTCTTGGTCATGTGTGCACAGCAGGTTTATTCATATCAAGAAGGATTCAGGAGTGCATTTGTTTTGTCATGATTACAGCCAAGGACCATTGGCAGGTGCAAGTCAAAACCTCAAAGGCAAAGGAAAGCCTTGCCAGTGATCCCTAAATGTGCCCTACTGCACTGCTGTGGAGAAAACTGTCTACCTGTGTATTTGGGAACATCTTAGGACCAATATCAGACACTGCTGGCTAACAAGACAGCACCTAGCTTCCTTGAAACCCAGCTTCATCCTTGAAACTATAATAGTTGAATATAATAGATTTACCAAAAGGCACTGAAATCAGAAAAAAAAAAAAAGCCCTTTCAATGGAGTCCGAAATTATAATCTGAATACCTGCACATCATTTTGTGTATGTGGTAGCTACAGTAATGTGTTCTGAAAGGTTTGGTCTTCTCACGCACCAGATAAGATGTTTCCACGGACCTTCTGAATCCATTCAGAGACAAATCCTACTTCCTAGATTTGGTCTTACTGGAAAGTGTTATGGCAAGTAGCAACTTTAGTCTCCAGCCTTCAAGCAGCTCCAGCCTACCACTGTGAACAAGGACATAATGATTAATATTAAGGATTGCCACAAAGGTAAAACGGTATTTACCTTTCCTTAAAGGGAATGTGGGTCCAAAATTACTTTGTCATTTCATTTAATATCAGTGTTCCTTGAAAAAGACCCTAAATTGCATCTTTCCTGTAAATAAAATATGGGACTTTTTCTAATATTTAGTATGATCAGAGAGGATTTTATTTTATTCTAGCAGAATGATTAATGAATCAACTCCACTAAATCTTTTACAAATATATGGAGTTATTTTGTAAATGTTTACAAACAAAAGGGGAAAAGACATTTGAGAGCATATTCCAGGGGCAGGTGATCTGAAATATTTACAATGAGTTGCTGGAAATATCTTAGAAAGCTGGAAATAGATATAATAATGGAATATGTACAATTCAGTATCTTGTCTTTTCAGCGGCCTTTCTGGTTGGAAATAGATTGTATCTGATACAGAGTGAATAATTTTTTACAAATTAATAATCCCAGGTTTTAAGCTCCTTTGATACTTACCAGACATCTGTGAGATCTGAACTTGATATTCACTGAATTGTGATATTGCTTAGTTCACTGAGTATTTTGGCACATCTCAGATCTGAGCTATGCTGCTAAGTTGTGATCTGGATGAGTGTTCTGGATGAGTGACCAAGTATGTGATGTTCTTGGAAGTACAGATCATGCCCTCTCAAAACAAATGTTAATCTGTTCTCTGCTTGGAAATTAACTCAAGAATTTATACATATCTAAATTGTTGTCTCAGTAAGATCCCACTGACATGCAAACCTGTTCAGATAAACTGGTTAGAAAAATATGCAAATCATTACCTGATTCTTAGTAACGATCAATTGAAAGTCTCCTTTGAAGGTTAAGATACACAGTCCATAAAAATGTTTCAGGTAGTTCAATGAATGAAGAAAAGGAACGTGCCAGGATGGGAAGGGAGCATCCTAAATTATAAAACAGGTTATGGATTTATACATTTATCAAGCAGAAAGAAGTTGCCAAGGCACAAGAGTCCAGTATCTCTTGGAAGTATTAGAGATCCTCTGGGAAGGTGATTTATGTACTTATTTTGCACAAAATCCAGAAGATAAGGACAGAAAATTGGAATTTCCCTCGTGGACTGTGATATGACCTGTGTAAGCAACAAAATAGACATATTTAATTGTTTATAAGATCACTCAGACACAGAAAATGTGTAGGAATATTTTATTTTCTAATCTAGCTGATGATAAAAGCAATAATTAGTAGGTGATGAAGAGACAGTGATACACTTGAAACACTATGCGCTTTTCACTACTGTGAAAGCAAAGAAATCTGCCTTTGTGAAAGAAGACAAAACCATGGAAAGCATCTGAAAGCACTGGTGTCCTTGATGGGTCCAACAGTTTTATACAAGTCAGAAGTATCTTGGGAAAAAGATACTGGAGTCCAGTACATTTATCTCTCCTCAAACAGGAATAAGGAGAGTCAAAACTGTTTAAATTTAGTGTCCATGAAAAAATGAAATAATTAAATGCAGAGGTTCTCAGTAGGTAGAAGACACATTTTTCAGATGGCAGGCTGCTCATGTTCTCTTCCTTCTTGCTTTAGATGGCCCAGGGGACCTGATGACCAGGATTATATAACATATTGACTGAAACATTTTAACTGGAAACTGTGAAATGGTTTGTTTCACAGCAATAATCAGCTGGGGTCTTTTGAGCCGTTAACCATGATCCAAGATAAGTTCAAGTTTTTGAGAAAAATTTGCTCTTGGGAGATTTCATGCCACTTGATAGCTATATTTGGTGCAGTTTCCAGTTTCAAACCCAGTGATATCCAAGCCATGGAGTGGGGTCATCTGCCATACATTTCCTTCATACACATGAATTTCACATAATATCCAGTTTCCAAGCCACTCCTAGCAACCTACTTGTTAAAATACATAATGGGATGTTATTTTTCACTTCTACATCTTTACAGTCATGCTTTCTGTGGTCCCTTCAGGAACAAATGATTGGACAGAGATGGGATAGTTATAGGGGAGCAAATACGTGTCAAAAACATCTACTGATAAGAATCTGAAAAATGTTGAGTCATAATCAGTGACCTTTCCTTTTTTACTCTCAAACGTACCACAGCAGGTTACTTCAAGTTCTAAAATGAAAGAACTTCTTCCACGCTACTTTGCTTCTCTATATCCCATTAAAAATGTCTACAAACAGAGCTGGTCACAAGTCCTCAGGACCTGACACTAAAGAACATACACACAACAAGGGCATGTAGTGATAGGATAAAAGATTATGGTTTCAGACTGAAAAAGCATAGATTTCATCAGAGACGTATTCATTATAAGGGCAATGAGGTACTGAAACCAGTTGTACAGATAAGTTATGGATGTCCCCTCTTTGAAAGTGTTCAAGACCAGGCTGGATGGGGTTCTGACAACCCTGATCTGGTGGGAGGTATTTCTGACCACAGGAGAGGCATGGGAACTGCATAACCTTTAAGATCCTTTTCAAAATAAACCATCCTGTGATTCTGAATGCAATGTACTTGGGAATGAATTATCAAATATCTTGTATCTGTGAGAAGAAAAGGAAAAAAACCCACTATAAGGCTGTGTTCTCTTTTATTCTTATTTCATCAAAACATTGCATGTAGGTTTTTTTTTTAAAGAGTGTTTGGGTAATAACCTCCATGTGGTTGGACAGGCAAGCCCAGAAGAATAAATCACATCTGATGAAATCCTAAATAATTCCACTTGCAGAGCTGCACATCTGGGAAAGACACAAAAGTGTTGCATCAGAAGCAGACAAAACCACATTCCACATTCACCTAAAATGTTGGGAATACCAGTCTGACAAAATCGAGTCTTGTTGGCTTGTTGGACCCCTTGGAGACCACTTGGTTACTGACTGTTGCTATGTATTGGTCTTTCCAGGAGCTATAGCTGACAATTTATCTGACAGAATAGACAATTTTATGCAGTAACAGAGAATCAAAATCTTTCTACCCTACCTTGTTGTCTGCCTTGTTCGCCTCCCTCTGTATTTTCCACATATTTCTCTTTGCATTTAAGTTTCTTCACACCATGTCTGTGGAAAATGAAAGCAAGAGTGGCAATTTTAGCCTTGTGGCTTTTGTAAGGCATTGCCTCTGGCAGTATACAAAATGGATTATTTACCAACATAACAATGGAAAATGTGTTCTCTAGACACTGGACGAGAAACTGCTAGAGTCATTCTCAGCTAAGAAGCAAAGTTTGGAAAGATAGTGAGAACACTCTTCAAGATAAAATCTTAACCCTGCTGAAGCAAAGAAAAATACTTTTTATCTCAACAGAGCCTTTTAAGTGGTTAGGACTTTAATTAGCCAGCACTCAAAACACTATATAAGGCTGGGTAATAAACCTTGTGACCTCAATTTTGTACACTTTACTTAAAAAGAAATTAGCTTTTTCTGTTTTCTCAAAATATATTAAAAAAAAAGAAGTATAAAGCATTTCTGAAAGCCAGAAATCCAGTGACATGAGCACTGTATTATGTTTCCCATGCAGGGAGAAACAATGCCAATACTCAGTCCCATCACCTTTCTGTGCTACAGGGATATGGGGAGAGGCTCTATATGGGGCAAACTATAAACAGTTTAAAAGTCTAGAAAAAGTGTAAAAAGTATAGAAAAAGTACAAACTACACTTAAGTAAAAGGCTCATGCAGTACCATAATGTGGTCTTACTGTTCTTCGAGTCTGTGTGTGTGCTAATTTTAGTGTTTTCTTGATAATGAGTTTTGCCTTTGGTCTGAGAACCCGAGCTTTCTACGGGAATCAGATTATTTTCATGGTTCTGTTTCATTGAAAGTAGCAACATCTAGGGAAAGATTTCAAGGAATTAAAAAAAAATTTCTCTATCTCAGTTTCCATAATGATGTTTTTGGTAGTGCATATCACAAGCTACACTAAATGTCAAAAAAGTCCTGCTAATAAAACATTATTCAGTTTTGAGGTATTTAAAGCACAGTTTAGTCTGCAGAAGACAAAGTCTTTTCAATGTGTTAAGGCCTCTGCTGGCTCAATCATTTGCAAAGATGTACGGGCCAGGTGAGGGAAAAACTCACAGGAAAACTGTACTGGTAAAGAGATATCCAAAAACTATGGCTTGGAAGAAGTAACTGAAAGATCCTGGCACTGTTTAGCTTAGATAAGAGAAACAGAAAAACAGAAAAACAACAATCTGTGGCAATTTGTGGAAAACAGAAAAAAAACAACCTGGCATTTAGGCTGTTGCTGAGAACGTTAGGAGGAGAAGGAATGCAGAAGGGATATTTGCAAAGGCACCAGTATAAACCTTCTAGTACTACCTACTGGCAATCCTTTACCTGGGAAATTATGGTATTAGCATCACAGGAGCATTTAAGAACAGTTTAGAGAAATATCTTTCATGAGTGGCTCAGGCTGGAAACGGACTGAATTACTTCTTTCTCTCTCCTTGCTCCAGTGTGCCATCGTTGTTAATATACTTTGACTCCTTCGAATTTCGTCAGTGTCTCTCTGAATAGCAGAATAAAATATTCCTGTACTTGTATGCCACAGGAGAGATTGAACTAAAGAAGACCCAGAGCAAAACACATATCCAGAGTATTAGGAAGCCAAAATCCTCAGCTGTCATAAGCGATCCCAAACAGAGATGGCACATGGTGGTCACTGTTGGGCATCCCTTGATAGAAATACGTGCAACAAATGAGCAGACATAATTTATGCAAACTGAGGAGCTGTCACAACACTAAATGGAGAATCTTTCACAGGAACCTGATACAAATGTCACTCCTTTGAAAAAAAGGACTGAAAAGTGAACTTAGCCTACTTTTTCAACTAGCTTTTCTAAAAGACACTTGGCATTTGTTTGCGTGGGAAAATCATCAAAAAAAGGTTCCCCCAGTTCCAGCAAATAAAAGAAGTTAGATGAGACTTTTGCGGTTTTAGAATAGTCCGGACAGCTGTACACACCTAGAAATTATTATAATAGCCTACTAACCTATGATTACCAGTGGGTGAAGGCTTTCTAAGAAAGGAAGAAAGTGGTTAAGGATAGGATAAGCAGATGTCAAATAATCTATTGTTCCTTTTCTCTTGTTTTATTTTGACTACTGATTTACTGCAACTTATGAATGTGCCAGAAGCTATAATAATAATTAAGACTTCTAGTTAGAAAGGTGAAAGTGCCTAGAAGCTGCAAGAAGTATCTGTGCTACTTTATGTAGGCTCTGTGTTATAAGTCTCATATATTCTAGATTATGATAAAGTACAGAAAAGCACTAAGAATGTAAGATCAGACACTACTCTCAATAGGCAGCCAACATCTGATGCTGGGGATATGAAGTGATTCAGGCAGGGTAAAACACTGTAGTTTTGAGTTTTTAAAGAATAATGTAGTATAAAGCCTGTTCCTTTTTTCCAGAAAAAGTAAGAGAGAAGCAAGAAAAGTGCTGTTGGGGAAAACAAGGACCAGAGGTAGCAATTATGGTGATTTAAAGGAGGTGACAGTACACAAGAAAAATTAACAAATTAGGTTTAAAAGATCCCCCAGAGTGAAGTTGCTGAACACAGTTAAGTTCTTGCAACAAATCAAACGATAACTTGGATATGAGCTTCACTAAATGCTATACTTAACAGCGTTACACACTTGGACGCTATTCCCAGATTTTCTTTTTACGTGTCTTCCTCTGTTTTGTTTTCCACCCTTGTTTTCAGGTTAGAAAGAAGTCAAGGGCTCAGCTTTGCAGGGCCCAGCTACAAGTCAATAAGAGCAGCAGCAGCAAACCCTGCAAGCCCTAGAACACCATCCACAGTTACATCACAAACTAAATGCACTACTAGGATTATCTGTTGTTTAAAATAGACGTCTTTAGTATGCTATCTATGTGAATAAAAGCATAAACATTTCAGCTATCAACTCATCAGAACTGCTTGAGCAAGCATAAAATATCTTCTTGGCACCAGGTAGTCACTCCGTCCTCTTAACACAATTTCTTTCTCTCAAACTTACTCTTAGCCACATGCTAATGGGTTCATCTTAAGATAGCAAAACGACGCATGTTTTTAATATCAGACTTCCTTGCATTGGTGAGAGCTACAGACTTTTTGCTGACAAGAAAGTTTTACAACTACATGAATGGTACATCTTCATTTAGGAAAAAAATTAGGTGAGTAGGAATTCTGAATCACAAATTATGCCACATGAAAGATTAAACTGACCACTTTGCAAATGCAAACTAAGTACGATGAAAAACAAAATTAAAGCCTAGCTCTCCCCAAAGTGTTTTTTTCTAGACAGTCATAATTCTTCGCAATTTGGTCTATATTTCCACATTTATTTTCTCACTTCATATTTTATTTTCCATGTTTATTATTAAGCAGGACTGACAGAAGTAAATCATCTAAGTTATTTTGATTTGACATATTTTTCTCCCTAAGTCCTGGGGGGAATAGCAGTAAAGTGTTATTTAATTGTTTAAAAGAAAAAGACTCAGCCTCTAAAGCCACAGGATAACCCCTG
The DNA here is from genome assembly GCA_028565055.1 of Phoeniculus purpureus. Taxonomy (NCBI): domain Eukaryota; kingdom Metazoa; phylum Chordata; class Aves; order Bucerotiformes; family Phoeniculidae; genus Phoeniculus; species Phoeniculus purpureus. Next base: position 9,802,077 of record JAOXOE010000874.1, on the reverse strand, counting down.
CTTAACTGGTCACAAAGTCTACCAGGCACAGACAGAAGTACTCACATGATGATTACTGATAATGATTGATTGCTGCACAAACTAGAGCACAATCCTCTTTCTGCTAGTAAAGATCTGTGATGACAGGCTCATCTTAAGGAAACAAGATGTCTTCCCTTTTCATCCCCAAGAAAAATCAACATGAGCTTCCTCTGCTCTGGCCATCCACCAGAAAGTCTTTATCCATGACTTTTCCCAGTTCTCTATGCAGGCAAACATGTATGATTTTCAGTCCACACTTTCTAACACCAGCATCACCCCTTCAACTACATTCATAAGTACACACATATCCTCTTCTCTTAAACAGAAAACAGAAAAATTAGATGCAAGTAGGAAGAGCAGATTGCTCACTAAATCTTTCTTGCTGAAGACAGCAAAAGAGCTTAATGAGCACCTTGGCCGAGAGCCCCATACTGGCTTGAGCCGGCTGCTCCAGCGACGACAGCATCAACGCAGTTTTATTCTCAGCTCAGTCAGCACCTCTCCAGCACAGGACTTCAATCATGCAAAACTTTACATTCAGACTGCAAGGGGCTGTGGATTCCTCTCTATTCCTGTGAGTGTCACACCAGAAAAGGTCGGGGAGAAACACAAGAGAAATCCACGCCTGTCCCAGGTTACTGCGGTCAGACAATTCCTTGTGGATTTGTATCAGATTCCATTTAATGCCATCCATTTATATTGTCTCTTTTTTCCCCTCTGCCACCAAGGTTCTCTCAACCGTTCTGCTGACAAGTCGGCCTTTTTCTGATGTCTCCAAGAGCCTGCATGGACACGGTATCAGATAAGCACAGGGATGAGTGACTGGGTTAACTGATAAAGTTGCTAATTAAAGCCCTGTTTTCAGCACTCCTGAAAAATTAACTGGGTCAAAATTTAGAGCACAGGGGAAGTTTTACTTTAAACAATGTACACTGCTTGGTAAATAAAAGGCTCTAACAATTTCAAAGAAAGTTGTGCCAAGAAACTTGCAAAAACATTTTCATCCTCAGAGAATTATACGAACGGTGCGATTCATTTTAAAGCTTTGTAGGTATAAATTTGTGAGTAAACACTGAAGCCAATTCACTAAAAACACTCCAGCACTGAAAGCACAGTCATTTTATAATCTTAATCATTCATTTCCAAATACATATTCATGACATTTTAAGATGGTCAAAAATCAAAATTACTGGAAAATTGGAAGTGGGTTTAAAGAAATAAATTTCATCTTCTCCAGTATATGGTCAAATATCCAGTTATTGAATGGACTGTAGAAATGAGATGACGAAGCCATATTAGGATGGCTGTAATTACGGTAATGCGTATACTAAATGCACAAAAGGTGTGTGGCTCTCAGGCTGAGATGACTGAGCCTGAGCTGAGTCGCTGTGTAATCCACAGAAGGTTTGCTGCTTTTCTTTCTGTCACCGGCACAATTAGAATCACAGAATAGTTTGGGTTGGAAGGAACCTTTAAAGGTCATATAGTCCAACCCCCATTGCAGTGAGTAGAGACATCATCAGACATCAGAACCCGATCCAACCAGGCCCTGAAAACTTCCAGGGAGGGGGCGGACCTACCACCTGCCTGGGCAACCTCTGACAGTGTTTCTCTACCCTTATTGCAAAAAATTTCTTCTTTATATCTTATCTAATCTAAATGTCCCAAGTGTGTACACACCTGTTTTATTGCTTGCTTGTAGTATTCCCAGATGGAAAGTCACGATGACCTGTTTTGAAACACTGTGATGAGCTAAATGAACTTTCTGATAAAAAGCACAGAGGTTTCTAAGCATGTTTTTGATTTAAATACTGCCACAGTGATTATTTACTGCGAGGGTAACAGAACAGATGGTGAACACTTAGAGGACCAATATTTCCACATGCAGTACATCATGACTTTCATTAGCACTGAGGTAATAATTATAAATTGCAGCTTGTTTGCTTACTTCTTTTAGAAGAGAATTTCTGTTAAAAAATTGAATGGTAAAAGATTACGAACAAACCACTACATTTTCTACCTTGACCACATTTTGTTTAATTTCTTCAAAGTTCATGATGTAAACCAGGACAGGCAAGCCATTATGAGAGCACTCACTTATAATCTGTAAGTTTAATTAAATATGGATGATGCAAAAAACCTAATTGCAAGTCCTGACCTGATCCCAAAATTAACTTTAATCTGGATTATTTTTTTTGTCATATTACAGGGACTTTATAGAGGAGTCCAAATTGGCCCTGCCTTTACTGATGAATTCCAAAGGTGTTTGGTTTTGGGCTACTCATTTAAGACCAAACTTTAATTTACTACAAAGTGCTTTCTAGGTACTATCAATAAAGAGAGACAGTAAACCAAATGTCATAATTAATATATTTATTTTTTATAATGACAGGTCACAATTGCTAATTGGAGCAGATAAACTATTTCCTTCCGGTTATACTGCAACTGTTTATTGACCTATATGTGTCACACTTCCAAACCATATAGAGATGCTTGCAACGCATCCATGGTGTGTTTTTGTGATGACACTATTTCAGAGAAAAATTAAGAGCCACATGTCACTTTCTTCTTCTCAGTGTGTGAAAGGTAGAGTCATCAAGGTTGTCTTCAAGATCTAAAGCTATTTTGCATCATAGATACCATGTGCTAGGCCTGGCTTAATAGCCACTAAGAATGGAATATCTTCTTTATCCATGAAGCAAATACAAAACAAAATCAAAAATAAACTAAACTTGCAACACAAGGTCTATTACCTAATTTTTCTGTGAAATGAAGAACACCAGGTGGGACTTCCTTACGACTGTAATAATTTCTCATTCGCACACATAGCAACAATATTGGATTTCAACATCCCAAGCTGAATTTTTACTGAGAGCCTGGTAACTATTACAGAAACACTTATTTTTCCTTTTCTTCGGCTCTCCCTCTATGAACAGTGTTCAGCTTCCTTCCTTGCTGGTCCCTCTAGGAGCTTCATGTCTAGGAGCAGCCTGCCTTTGGCCAAGAAACGTAAATTTTCATTACACCATTACTTCTACAGAAGCCAGGTACAGCAGCAGCTCTTAAGAGTTTGGACCTGAAGATAACATGCAGCAGAAAGTCTGTTAGAGAAACCTTCACAAGAACAGATACCTAAAACCACTAAAAAACCTACTGAAAAGCTACCGCAAGGATTAACTGAAAGGTAACTACAGCATTAATCCTATATCCCACCACTATAGACTGATCCTGTTCCTAAGAGTATGCTGAAGACTGAAAAGAAGCCTGGGGCCCCAGGTAATTCCAGAACAGGTTGCAAAACTCCTTGTTAGAAATGTAATGAGGAAATATTTCTTCCAGTTCCACTGAAGTAGATCTGATCTTGCAAGCCCATTAGACACTCATATAGCCCAGCTGAAGACTGCATGAGAGACTACTCTTGCAATGGTTTGAAGTAACTAGCTGTGAAGAACTAGATATGCACTCTGCGGGTCTGAGAAGGTTTTGGCTGATGTCTCTAAACAACACATAGATGTGATACTGAGGGACATGATTTAGTGGAGACCCGGCAGTACTGGGTCAATGGCTGGGCTGGTCTTTCTCCACACAAACCCTTATCACGTCACAAAGCTCTATTCTCAGATTTTAGTCTACTTTTTAAGAATCTTTTAATGTACATAATTTATTTATGATGTCTATATTTTGCAATTGTTTTCCTCCTCGTCTTCCACACTGATACACATATCATTTCTTCTTTCTGTGCTTGTTGTTTCCTTCTTAAGAAAGCTGTCTTCAACTAGAGCCAATAAATTTGAGAAGTTGCTTAGGGATGTGAAGGAGAAAGGTCTGTGGAGACTTCTGTTATCTATTTTGTACATAGAATGTACAAGAGAAATAATTTGAATCCAGAGAAAGAAAGGAAAGTGAGAAAATCAATAAAGCAAAATGAGTTACAGACATTTACGTGAGTGGAGACACCAGATACTAAGGCTATCTAGATTAGCAAATTCTAAAAAAGGAAAAGGAAATTCTACAATATGAATCTCTAGATATCGCAGAGAATAGCACACCCAGCAAATGATGAGGAATGAAACATACACGGTGAAGAGCAGACATCCCCTAGGAGAGGTGCCTTCCACCATAGAACTGGACACCATTTCCCACAGCATTCTCATGAGAAAAACTGACTGCTTACGGTTTGAATGTGTGTGCTGTTTGCGGGAGAAAAACCGTCTTCATGGTTGGGTTCAAAATGGAGTAGTGAATGCGATTAAAAAAAGTCAATGTCTGGTCACAAGTGGTGTTTCCCAGGGTTCAGTACAAGGGCTTGTTCTCTTTAACGTTTTTGTCAGCAGTCTCGACGAGGGGATTGAGTGCTCCCTCAGCAGCTTTGTAAATGACACCAAGTTGGGCAAGTGTGTTGATCTGATTAAGGGTATGGAGGCTCTAAAGCTGGATCTGGGTAGGCTGGATTGATAGTCCAGGCCTAGTTGTATGAGGTTCAGCATGGCGAAGTGCCAGGTTCTGCACTTGTGTCATAATGATCTCATGCACTGCTTCTGGCTGTGGGATTTGTGGTTGGAAAACTTCATGCTGAAAAAGGACCTGGGGGTTTTGGTCAACAGCAGACTGAATATGAGCCAACCATATGCCCAGGTGGCCAAGAAGGCCAACAATTTCCTGGCAATTATCAAAAATAGTGTTGCCTGCAGGAGTAGGGGAGTGATTGTCCCACTGTACTCAGCATTGTGAGGCCACACCTTCAGTACTGTGTTCAGTTTTACTGTGTTCCTCACTACAAGAAGGAATTGAGATGCTGGAGGTGGCCAAAGAAGGGCAACAAAGCTGGTGAAAGGTGTGGAACACAGATCCCAAGAGGAATGGTGGGGAGAACTGGGGTTGGTTAGTCTAGACAAAAGGAAGTCTCTGGGGAGACCTCATCACTTTACAACTACCTGAAAGGAGGCTGTAGAGAGGAAGGTGTCTGTCTCTTCTCACAAGTGACAAACAATAGGGCAAGAGAAAATGGTCTCAGGTTGCATCATGGGAGGTTTAGATTGGATATCAGGAAAAATATCCTCACTGAAAGGGTTATCAAAGTGCTGCTCAGAACAGCAGTTTGAGCAGGCTACTCAGTGGTGGATCACCATCCCTGAAGCAATTTAAAAGACATGTAGATATGGTGCTGAGGGTCATGATTTAGTGATATTCTGGCAGTGCTGGGTTAATGATCTTTAATGACTTGATGATCTTAAAGGTCCAACCAAAGTGATTCTGTGATTCTTTTGCAGTGCATTTTCAGGACCAGCAATAGCAGATGCGTAGAGCATTTTAGCAAATCTTTGCCCTGTCAAAAGTATATTGGCACAGATGTCTGCACTTGAATGCTTGTACCTAGCTTGTGGTACAACTGCCCTTTAGAGAAAACGTTACTTTCCTCTGCCTTTATACCTTGCCTTGGATCTAGCTGGAATTTCTACAGCAGCAAACTCTTTCTGTTCCAATATTGGTAGAAGCTTTGAGGAAGAAATGCCCTGCCAAATTTGAACAGAAGGCTTGCCAAGCAGAGCGCTTTGGAGCAAGAAAGCAAATCCTGGCAACATATGAAAAGAAGAAGAGACAAAGCACTGTAACTTTGATGTCTCACATGCAGGCCTGGGGATTGCTTTGCAAGAGCAATCATTCTTCTCTCAACAGTGATCCTTATCTATGAAGAGGTTGGACTATGACTTTTTGCAACGCTATGTCATACTCCATCTCTTTCCCACTGGCAGTATGCGGCTGCGTCCAGCTCTGCACACAGGCTGGACAAAGATGTAAATCTATCTCCTACCATTACTCTGCACCACACCAATGTATTAGAAATATGAAAACTACTGTCACCACTGGGAGTTACCATTTTATTTGTGATGATGTTTTGACAACTGTGTGCATCAAATAGGTAGCTAGAATAATCTGCTATTTAAACAAATGAACTCTTTTCTTTCTCTGTTTTCATCTCTCCACTGAATATCTAGTCAATTTCTGACATACCTTTTTGCCAGTGACAAGCTCGCTTCAAAAAAATAGAAAACCTGCAATTCTCTGCTTTCCCTCAGACCACTGCTCCTGCCAGAGGAGCTGTGAATAAAAACCAGCTTTCACTGACTTCTCAAACATCTTTCATGCTTTCTTGACTCCACCAGATCTGTTTCACAGATGCCTTCCTGGGTAAGACATTAGTATCGCATCCTCTCCCCTACACAGTGCTGCTACAGTTTGATACTATCGCTTGTACAATTCTACCATCTCCTATTTGATTAATTAGTAGGATGTAGTTTGTCTCAGACTGAAATAGTAACTTTACAACATATTCTATAAGACCAAATAATGAGCCAGCTGGCTGTATTTTCTCATGAAGCAATCCAGTTGTGCTTTCTTGTCAGAAATTGAGTCCTGTACTGTGTATCACAAAATCACATCTTTTACGGTGTACCACACAAGCAGTCTGTGATCCTCTGGTTTCCAGTTCTCTACTTTGTATGTACTCCACACAACAAAGGCCATACATACAGCAAAATGTGCCCACCTTCCCAGGACAGCAATGCTGCCTTCAGCAGGGTTACACTGGGCCTGATTTTATGCTCTATAAACAGCAAGATGCACTCCTGGATCGTAGAGATGTCTTCTTGTGATGGATTTGGATCAGTGCCTGCAGGGAACACATTAGCCACTTTCCTTCCAGCAGTAAGTAAACAGCCGTATGTGACGCATGGCCTCCAAAGGAAGTCCCTTCACAGTCTTGTTTGTACTGACAGCTGCTATTTACATGTCTTTGAGAACGGCAATGAGTGTGACACTGTCTCGCTATCCATATAAGTCAGCAAGGATGGAAGAGTTATAAATCAGGAAATAATATTTCTTGCAAATAAGCCCAGAGTATTTAAAATAATCCTAAATAAGACAGCATGAGTGTTTCTCAAAATAGCAGTAGAGAGAATGGCTTGCCTGGAAAGCTGGATTTCACTTCATCCAGATGTATGCAATGGAATAATTTTTGTCTTCTTACAGCTATTATAAAGTTATCCATCTTAGCTTTCACCATGGAAAATTACCAAGCTCAGGGGCTAGTCATGAATGGCACTAGAATCAATTTAATAGAGACAAAAATATGTCTGAAACAAAACTGATTTAGAGACAGGAATGATTTATGATGCTCTTTCCCCAGTATCAACTGTTCTTTCCATTGTAGTCACTTTAATCTCTGTAATATCAATATCTCGTATCCGTAATGTGGCACGCAGCTAAGAGAAGGCTCTATGACTTATTTGAAAAGACTAAGAGGAAAAAATTCACAAGTATTGGGGTTGCTCTCCAAATATGAAATAAGTTTTTAGGTTCTGGTTTGGGGGACTTTTTTCCTACTAGGCTTGAACAACATTACTGGAGCCTTTTCACCAGCCGAGGAGAAAAAAAAAACCCTTGCCTTCTGTGTACTTAGCACAGCACTCAAACAATTTCGATGTCCCTTTTAGATGACAGAACTCCCCATAAAGCCAAATAATAAAGATAGCAAAAGAGTATTTGCTTTTTTTTCCACACTGGAATCACACATTTTAACAAGTGTTCCACTGTGAAAGCACAGCAGAAGCTGAGAAGTAAACTGACACTAGGGAGAAAGATGTTCACCTGTGACCCTCTCTAGGTTTCCAGCCTTGGTCCATTCATCTCAACTTAGGAAATTTTAATCTTCTATTTACGAGTTCTGCAATGGAGTTCTAAAATACTACTGCAAAACAGCATGTTTGGATCATCACAGTGAATTGCTCCCATGGGGGTGTTTGCAAGTGAAAACTGAAAGAACATTTTAAGTGCTTTTTCCCCCAATTCTTTGATGCGAGTTAAGCTGTTTAAAAACAATGCCAGACTTAGCATTGGATGGAGTCCTCCACTGAGTAGAGACCAAATCATGGGAGATGTAATAAAAAATTCAGTCCTTTGATAAATTAAATCCTTGTTCTTTCTGCTCAAGCAGCCAGCAAGGATCTCTGCAAAAGCCAAATATAGTAGCAGCATTTCTCTGTGATGCAAATTCATCTTCACGATGATCTGGATGAAGAAAATCTGAGAGATTTTCAGTTAGCTACAAAATTAACATTTTGAAAGAAGTCATACTGAGGTGAAAAAGGTCGACAGAGGAAGGAGTTATAGTACTGTCCCTGAAAGCAAACGCATGAATTCTGGAGAACGTGAGAGCTCATCATCCTCTCCACTGGCTTGGACAGCACCTGAATGGTAGGAAGTGTGTTAGCAGTTCACTCTCAGCACTTGTAAACATGTCAGGAAGTTGCAGTATACAAGCAGCAATTATGTTTTCTGGAAATGGTAAAAGAGATGCCTGGCTGGGGGAAAAAATTATGGTGTACTTGCACTGAAATCAAGCAGGTTCCTCCTCTTTTAATTTGTAGATGAGAAGTGTACCTCTGCACTGGGATTGGTCCAGCTGTCAGAGGAACGACTCTTTCTCTGGGAAGTCCTATTCTGACAAACCTTTTATTCAAATCCTTGCTGTGCTATCTTCATGAATCTAGAGGGCCTCATGCTCACTCTCCTGAATATTGACAACACTCATGCTAGCGTATGCAGACCTCAGGGCGAATTAACAGTGAGAGAGCAGTGAAGATCTATTGATGCCAGATAATTTTTCTTTACTGGAAAAAGAGGGCTTCTACCAGTAAGTTCAGTGCTTTGACAGATTGTGTAAAGACAGTGAAGAGAGGAGTATGCAAACTAGACTGCTTGTAGTTGAAGTATGTGAGCAAAAGAATGACCACGATAAAAGTTGATTGTATGAGTAAAAAGGACAAACCACTACCACATGCCTGAAGTAAAGGCAGGAAAAATATTGTCCAACCCAGGACTCCCAGGAGAGATGAGATCACACTAAGCGGGGGAGGAGGGTACGTACAGGATGTTGTTTTGTAACTGTCTAGTGTTTTCCAGAGTAAAAGTGATTGTGGCTTGGCTTAGCCCAAGTTCCTTGCCTGCCCACTACTTTATCCCTGAAGGCTAGAAACAAGAGCTCCACCACCAGATAGGCTCTCTAGAAATGCACCCAAGCTGCATGATGCTGGGAATATCTGCTGTCAGAAAAGACTCTAGAAGGCTCGACTTCTCTGTGCAGATGGAGCTGACTGCCCAAGAGTCTTCACAAGACTAGACCGCCCAGTACCCAAAATGCAGAAGTTCAGTTAAACTGATGTGGTCGTCAGAGGTCCATTCTCACAGAAAGGAAAGTGCTCCACCACAACATTCTGCTTCCAAGCTATGTCTTCACTCTAAGCAAGTCAGCTTCTCTTTCTCATTGAACATACAGACTAACAATTGTGTGACTCCAAGAGTCAGGAGCATTTTCAATAGTATTTGAAGGGGCCTGTAGTTTGCTGTGTTTTCATTTGTGGTTAATTCCTTTTGCAGGGACAAAACTCTAGGAGATCCTTGAGCACTTTCTAACTTTTCTGGCAGTATATCAATCCAAGCTGCTTTGAGAGACTATTCTCCCTCCTTTACAGACTTCTCATCTCTTATGATCTATCTGTTTTCCTGGAAATTCTGTTATCTCAGAGGATTCATTTCTTTTGCCAGTAGTACTTTTATTATCTTTCACACTTCACTGTATAATCATTCCATTTTTCCTGTGTCTAACATTTGATTCCATGTCTGTATCTCCTCCTTGTTCTGTATTACGTTTCCTGGTTCTCATTTCACAAAGGCTTCTATGTTTGTTAGTTTTTTTCCAGTCAGCTCCCTTGAAGGACTCAAGCCAACAATATCCTGACTTGCACCAGAAACAGTAGAGTCAGCAGGAGTAGCGGAGCAACTACCCCCCTGTACTTGGCTGTAGTGAGGTCACACCTCTAGTACTGTGCTCAGTTTTGGGCACCTCGATACAAGAAGGACATTGAGGTGCTGGAGCAGGTCCAAAGACGGGAAACAAGGTTGGTAAAGGGTCTAGAGAACAAGCCTGATGAGGAACACTGAGGAAGCTGGGGCTGTTTATTCTGAAGGAAAGGAGGATGAGGAGAGACCTTGTTGCTCTCTACAGCTCCTTGAAAGGAGTGCCTTCTTACAAGTAAAAAATGATAGGACAAGAGGAAATGGGGTCAAGCTGCGCAAAAGGAAGTTTGGCTTAGGAAAACATTTTATTTACTGAAAGGTCATTAGACATTGGAACAGACTGCCCAGGGAGGTGGTTGAATCACCATCCGTGGAGACATCAAAAAATCATGAATATAAGGACCTTAGGGACATGGCTTAGCAGTGGGCTTGATGCTGTTAGATTAATGGTCAGACCCGATGTTCTTAAAGGGCTTTCCCAGACTAAAAGATTCTATGCCTGTATTAAAGGTCACATCAACTGTTTGTGAGCAAAGCTATTACCTTGCCTTGTATGAAAGAAACAACTCTCTGAAAACCCTTTATTCTTATTTTCTAAATTATGACTCAGTTTTTTATAATATATTTTGATAATGTTATATGTTATCAAAGAATAATATACCACTGTAGGCCCCGTAGTTAGGACTTTAAAGTTTGCAGACTCAAAAATATACACATTGCAGGGTTTGGTATTTCCATCTTTCTGTGTCCTTGTCCGGTCTCCTACAAAACAAGTGTATACTACTGGAAGATCTTTTCCTTTTGAATGCTATTTCTTGTTTTCTTTGCTTTGGGCTCCATCCATCTCTGTTACTTTTCACCTGTACAGGTGCCCATCTCTCTGTGCCTGGACATCAACTATTTATTTCTTTGTTATTGATGCAATTTCTTTAATTACAGCATAGAAAGAAGCTGTTGCAGTATCTTATTTTACAAACTGATCTGCATTAGTAAATATCTGCCCAAACAAAGTAGTTCAGGGCAAAAAAGTGTCTTACTCTTTTTTTATAACATACTACATTAATTTACCACTATTACACAAATTAAAGTTTCATTTGTAAAATTACTTCTCAGAGCTCTGAGAAGGGTCTTCTGTTTTCTTACGTCACATCCACTAAACAGCTTTTAACAGTCATCACTTTCTCCCTACCAATAATTAAAATGATCTCCAAAGCTCATTAGGGTGATCCATTTCTTTGGCTGCCAGGAATGTCTCTGAAGCCCTGCACATGACATGTGCCAGTCTTGCTGCAATCCCAGTATCTATTGACCTAGAGACCAGAGACAGGCTAAGGACAAGATAAAAACTGTGCAATGTCCTGTGTCCACCTCTCATCATTCCACACTGACTGGAAATTAAAGGTCACTTGGCTGAGGCATCCAGTTCACTGATGGGGCAGAAACATCAAGCAATGCAAGATGTTTTTTATCCAGCTTACTTCCTAAAAGTATGACAAGTGAACTAAATATTTTGCTAGCAAGACAGATACCATAGAATCATAGAATCATTAGGGATCAGAAGGGACCTTGAAAGATCATCTAGTCCAATCCCCCTGACACAGCAGGATCACCCAGACCAAGCTGCACAGGAACGTATCCAGGCAGGTTTTAAACATCTCCAGAGAAGGAGACTCTACAACCCCCCCTAGGCAGCCTGTTCCAGTGCTCTGTCACCCTCACTGTGAATAACTTCCTTCTGATATTTATATGGAACCTCCTATGTTCCAGCTTATACCCATTGCCCCTTGTCCTGTCACCGGATGACATTGAGAAGAGCCTGGCTCCATCCTCCTGACACCCACCGCTCACATTTGTATTTCTATTAATGAGGTCACCCTTCAGTCTCCTCTACTCCAAGCTAAAGAGATCCAGCTCCCTCAGCCTTTCCTCAGAAGGCAGATGTTCTACTTCCTTCATCATCTTTGTTGCTCTATGTTGGACATCCTTTAGCAGCTCTGTGTCCTTATTGAACTCAGAGGCCCAGAACTGGACACAATACTCCAGGTGTGGTCTCACTAGGGCAGAGTAGAGGGGGAGAAGGACCTCTCTTGATCTGCTAACCACCCTGCTTCTGATCCACCCCAGGATGCTATTGGCCCTCTTGGCCACAAGAGCTCATCTCTGGCTCATAGTTATCCTGCTTTCCACTAGGACCTCCAGGTCCCTTTCTCAGACACTGCTCTCCAACAGGTCAGTCACCAACCTATACAAGTACCTGGGGTTTTTCTTGTCCAAGTGCAAGACTCCACACTTACCCTTACTACACTTCATTAAATTTCTCTCTGCCCAGCTCTCCAGCCTGTCCAGGTCCTGCTGAATGGTAGCACAGTCTGCTGGGGTGTCAGAAACACCACCCAGCTTTATGTCATCAGCAAACTTGCTGACAGTGCACCCTGATCCCTCATCCAAGCCATTACTAAATAGATTAAATAGGACCGGTCTCAGTACCCACCCTTGGGGGATTCCACTATATACAGGCCTCCACCTAGACTCTGTCCCATTGACCACTGCTCTCTGGCCAGTTCACCATCCACTACCCAATCATTCAGGCCACAGTGCCTCAGTTTGGCTGTGAGGATATTGTGGGAGACTGTGTCAAATGTGTTACTGAAGTCAAGATAAACCATATCCACCACTGTGCCATCATCCATCCACCTGGTTATGCCTCCATAAGAGGCTGTCACATTGGTCAAGCATGACTTCCCCTTGGTGAAGCCATGCTGACTGTCCATAATGACTCTCTTGTCCTTGATGTGCCTGGAGACAGTGTCCATGACAAATTGTTTCATCACCTTTCCTGGGATGGTGGTGAGGTCTATAGTTACCTGGGTCCTCCTTCTCACACTTTTTGAAGATTGGAGTGACATTTGCTATCCTCCAGTCCCTAGACACCTCTTCTGATCCCCATGACTTAGAAAAGATGATGGAGAGTGGTTTAGCAATTACTTCCACCACCTCCCTTAGCACTTGCATTCCAGCCCATGAATTTATGTACATCTAGTTTGATCAACTTATCTCTAGCCAAATCATCAAGACATATAGAGTGCATATGAGGATAGTTTGCATAGAAGAACAGGATATATCATTAGGACCACACCATGCATGAAATCACCTAAGCAAGTGATGAGACGATATAAAGGGCTAACATACCAATTAATCTTTATGTATTTTTACTCACTGTTTCTGGACTGAGCAAGAATTTAAAGCATACAGTTGTCCAAAAGCAAATACATTGAAAAGTCATCACAACTTGTCTACTGCTCTCACCTAGTCAGCTGAAGGCAATTTTACAGTCCTGTTATAATCCTTTAGATTAATAACGGAATGTTTTTGCCAGACAGCACTTTTAAAGACAATTACAACAGACACCAAAGAACAAATATTTGATGAGCATTTATGGACACAAGAGCATGTAAAAAAGAATCGACTGCAAATCTCAGTCATGTGTTACTACATTAAGGCGAAGTTTTTCCACATCCAAATCAAAGAAGAATGCAGCTCCCTTGGGCAGTTAAAGGATACATCCAGCATCGAGGAAAGGCAGAGCAAGAGCAGTGTGTTTTCAGTAACAGGAGTCAGTTTCCAAACCCATTATCAGCTGTGAGCTGTATTTTCATTTCCAAGTTGCTATTTTGAGTCTTGTTGCACCCTGGCAGTGGGTGGAGAGAGGAGCACAGAGGGAGAGAGGTTAGAGCATAAAGTGGATTTCTACATATGCTTTTCACTACAAATATGCACAAACAAACTTTATTGTCCGTTCTTTGAATGCCTCTCAATGCATAGTCAACATAGAATTCCATTTGCTCCAGTGGATGAGAGAATGGGCAAAGGGCAGGGAGCATTTATACTACACTGGAAGGTCACCCATAATAAACCACCAAATGAGAGAGTTGCACTGCTAGGGATAAAGTTCAGCACCCTGAACCAGTGCCATTTTCCACGCCACAACATATCCCTGAATTAATTTATTTAAGCTTTTAGCCAAAGACATTTCAAAATGAGAAAATACAGCTACAAAATCTTCTCACAACCCAGGGACTAAAGACTACATATTCTTAATATTAATTGGCTTATGTCTATAAGACTAACAAGAACATCTTGCCTATGACTACAAGACTAACATCTTATTTTTACCTTTTGTAAGAGAAAAACATATACCAGTAATTAAGCTCAGAATAATTGAAGTAAAGAGAGTCCATCTCCCAATGTAGCAGGACATGATCATTAGGAGACTATTTTAATTTGAAGCAGAGAGGAAAAAAAAGTGAAAATTTCTTATGATAGACCTGGTAACACTATGTACTGGCTGTTGGTAATGGCTACAGACACAGTTTTCTTCCCTGCTGGATGCACAGAAGATCTGTGTCCTTTATTCAAAGAGAGATAGTTAAAAGCACTGTATTACATTCACACAGCTTGTGGGCTACCCTGACTGTAACAGCTGCCCAGAGCTTCACTGATATTGTGGGAGCTACCCTTAAGAGATACAGCATCATAGCAATCCCTGTTTCCACCATCACTTTACACTTGTTGAAGAATTGCTTCATCCTACCTTGGAAGAATTCCATATTAAGAAGTGAAGCCAATTGGGGGTTTTTTGCTTACAAGTCACACGCTATGTGACATGACACAAAGCAGGAGCGAGTCATAACTGATGGCAAATTATTTCCAGCAATGTAAGCAAAGGCTGGTAGTTCTCAATGACATTGTATTTGCACTAATCTACATTTACCTCCCATGGACACTGACAGGTTTTCATCTAACAGAGTAGTATTCTTTCATACTACATGGCCTCTTTAAATTACATGAGCTGCTGTACATATCAAGCTGCTTTGCCTGATAACAAAGAAGTTTGCAAACAAAAACTCTTTTTGGTCTTTACAACATACTATGCATTTTTCTCTTTCATCCCTGGATATCTGTAAAGAAACTGAATGAACACACAAAGAAAATCAGTAGAGCATAATATGGCCATTAGATCAACCGTAGAGTGTGCATTTATAAACCTGCCACTCAGATATTAGACCAGACATGCTTCTCTCATCAAAGGCTTCAAAGTCAATCCTGAATATTCAACTGACTTTCCCAAGATGGGAAAGGGAAAGAAGGAATATGATGTCATATAATGCCACATCGTATATATAACACCATGTCAAGTACAATTAGCCACATTACTGAATCCAACTGCTCCAGCATCAAATTCTCTAGTAAGTTCCAATTGCCTTGCTGCCTTACAATTTGCTGACAGAAAACTTTAAGGCATCCTTTCCATATGCATTAGGCCTGCTCTGAGTTCATTTACAGTTTCAGTGAGATGTAATGTAGCGCAGCTTAGAGCATCAACTGGAGAGTTGTATTCCTAGGGCAAGTTACTACACAATATTTGGCAAGTTGCTTAACACTTCAGATAATCACTCTTCTAAACTTAATATCACTGTATTTGCTGTAATGCTGCTATATTTGCTGGAATTACATTTAGGCGTTTTTGTTCCCTTGTCGATAGCAGCTACACTGCTTGCACAACAAATAAAATTATCAGTATGATGAATTTGCCTACTCAAAGCTCACCCAAACATCTGTCACACACATTGACCTCATCATAAATGGCAATGAATAGATTATTTTAAACTCCAAGTATGGAGTAGAAGCATGTAGGGGTGTTAGCTGGCAGGATTCAGAAGTCTATACGTACAGTAATCGCTATGTGCATACACACATATTCATAAGGCCTGCTTCCTAGAATGGCAGCTAAGCACCTTCTGCTGATGGGAAACAAAGAATAATTCTATCACTTGCCTTTGCTTTCACACATGGGTTTTGCTTTTTGCTTTATTAAGCTGTTGTCTTTATCCACTAGTCTGTCATTATATTTTTCTCTCCCCTATCCTTTCAAGGAGGGGAAGTGATAGAGTGGCTTTGGTGGGTACCTGGCCGCAGCCAGGGCCAAACTCTAATACCTGGAAGCACTGCATAAGTTCAAGTGTGGCCCATCACATCTTCCTCTTTGAATGAAGGCGGAGCAGCTTCCTTTGCTTTGACTGCGTTGATGGCAAATGTGCAAGACGCTGCCCGAGCTTAGTGGGAGCCGCGCGTGTGCATCCGCACGCTCTTCAAGCATAAAGGCGATTCAGTGTGTTTGGATAAGCTGCAGTGGCCAAGTTGCAGCCTGTACGGTGCGAAGAAACAAACTGTGGCTTAAACACAGAGAAAACTTGATTCGTAACCTCGGCATTAATGACAGTAGCTGCAGTGCTGCCACGTGGCTGAGCAAAGGGTCTGCTTTTTACGAGTGGATGTAAACAGAACTACGTGTGTGTGTGTGACGCTTTGCAAAATCCCCGAGCAAGCATTGTGTGTCCTTTTTAAAAAGTCAGTGAACTCACAGGTGCATCTCAATTTTTTCTCCTAGTGTCTGTTATCACTCAGTGCCTTTTTAGTACCAACAGCATCTTGGTATGTTCTGCCTGCCTTAGCCATGAAGTACTGTGGTAAAAGGGCCTAGAGCCTGCCCATCTTAACGTGACAAAAACGGACTGTCACAAGACCATCTGGTGTTATCAAACAGGCAATCTGTGCTGTCACACAGCCTTTAAGTAGCCTGCAATCCTTTTTTTAGCTGAAAAGCCGTGGTGATGGCTGCAGTGCAAAAGGAGGGCAGGCGAATGGTCTGTTGCAGTTTTAATAGGAAACGTTTTGTGTCCACTCTTTTTTCTTTTTCATATGAAGACTTCTTACCAACAGTCTTCAATATCACAGAAAATGGCAATGTTTAGGAAAAAAAATCAACGTGCTTGAAGCCTTGAAAGGAATTTAGAACATACTGTTTACTGGATGTTAGCAGCTACTTGAAATTGAACTTTTTCTGTGTGTATACATTACCATCCTCCAATCCCACAGGAATTATACACAAATATCCAGCTCTACTGATGGAAAACATGACAGAGTGCATTTGGCAAGGATTTTTCATTCAGAACTGACTTCAGTGCCGGAAGGTTTCGAGACTCATGCAGAATTGTCACTCTGGCACCTACCCTTCTGCAAATCATCAATGTAGCTGAAAAAGCTTCCTCATTACACCACTTCTTTTCATTTTCTTACCATTTAGTAAAAATTTCCTCTGGTAGCTGACTTAGCTACGTTAAATAGCCTCACACACCATCCTGTCTCAATTTGAATGGATTTTTATTCTCAAAACTCAGAACAGTTTTGATGAGAGGAAGAATGGCCCAAAACAGTGATATTTGGCTTGTTATAATTCTGGATATTCACTGTGTCTACAGGGTAAGTGAGAGGTCTGTACAGCAAATGTAAGTTGAGCAAATCCTTGGCTTCATTACCTGTCATTCACAGAAGCCTCATAGAAAAACGTGTCCCAAGCCATTAAATTTCAGAAGTTAGCTCGTGCAACGTTTGGCTGTGAATCGACGATGTGTAGGATTATTATCCATGATTTGGCTTATAATGACTTTGCAAGAAATTACTCACAACATCTGTCACACAATAAAGGATCTTCAAAATGAGACATAAATCCATACAGCCATGGTCTCAGAGAACATCACAGTCTGTAGGGTGTATACATACAACTATAAATATGTGTGGTGAACTCATTTTTAACAGTGGAGAATTAAAGAGCACCGAATACTTTTCCAGGTGCATTCAGGCACTTAAATACAGACAAATTAGAAGCACACCAGGAATTTTCATTTCACAGCAGAGAGAAACAGGCTTCCCAATGCACTATGCAGAGCTAAATACTCATGCAGGTATACCTTATAGTCTGACAAGGGACTTTGTCCCACACGTGACCCACCCACAGAGACTGCAGCTTGCACTCTAGGACAGGGACATCTCTGAGTGACTACCACTCGCAGACAACCCACTTCAGAGGAAAGGCACTAAGAAACAGTGAAACAAGAAAACCTGAAGAAGCAAAGAGCAGCAGAGAAAAATAAATAAAGACTGCAGAAAAAAGGTTATGCACAAAACCCCAGACCTGCTATGTCACCCATCAGCTGACCAGAGTAACTGGGACAGATTCAATTTGACTCCCAACAAGCGTAAGGGAAGTCAAGTCTGAGAAAAGGGGAGAGAAAACCGTTTGGCTAAAGCAATGCTGTGATTGCTGATGTTCTGGTTTTTCTCTATATCCAAATCAGTGACCAGAAGCTGATGTTAACTGGACACAGATCAAGTAAAAACACCCTGTGTAGGGGTACTCTTCACAATAGCACCCAGTGAAAGGACAAGGGGCAGTGGACATAAACTGGAACACAGGAGGTTCCACCTAAACATTAAAAAGAAAAAAAAAGATTTTTATTCTGAGGTTAACAGCATTGAACAGGCTGTCTAGAGAGGTTTTGGAGTCTCCTTCTCTGAAGACATTCAAAACCTGTTTGGATCTGTTCCTGTGCGATCTGCCTTAGGGGATGATCCTGCTCTAGCAGAGGTCCCTACCATTCTGTGATTCTGCAGTGATGAAGGCTCAGATGCTCTCAACAATAAGGGGTGCACCTCCACAGGGCAGCTGAGCCCAGCGAAACTCCCATTCCTCCGTATGGGAGCATGTGTCCCTCACCAGTAAAAACTGATCAGGACCTACAATACCTGGTTCCCATCAGGTGTTCCTGTCAACAGTTGCCTTTAACTATCGCAACACAAAATGTCATGAAAACTGATTAGTAGCCAAGCCAAAAGCCACAGGACTACTTCAGAATATTAATTATTAAATTCAGAGGGAAAAGGGAATAAGGAATTATATTTGGTAGTAAAGCCCAATATTAAAAATTATAATATTATTAAACACAGGAATATTATTAAACACAGTTAGGTGATTGTCATGTTACAAGTGAGGTTTTAGCGTTCAATTTTGTCTTCCAATACAGTCAGTAGTAAAACATGCTTTTACTTCGATAGGAGGTGAATGGAGCCATTAAGTGGAGTCGAATTGTTGAGCCATATGGTCTCTCTCCTTGTAGTTTCCTTCATGTTACAGGTATTTGTTTCTGTTTTGTGTTTGTATTTACATTTTCTTGGCCCTTTTAGTGCCCTAAGGAGCCATTTATAAATGGCCATAACACAGTAACCCACAATATTACAGCCCTATAAATTATTCCCTCAGGGATTAAAAGAGCCTGGGAAATTACAAACACAGACTCAAAACTTTTATTTAGCAAAATTTGGGCCATATTAGCAGCAGTGCAAAAAAAAAACAAACCCCACCAGTTCAAAACCTGGAAAACTACTTGTCTTACAGACAGATGTCATTTCATGGGCAACACATAACAAACATAAGAGCTAACTAGGGCTTCTTTTGCATCTTGCTAGATCCAAGCTGATGTTTTATTAATGGGGGAAGTTAGTTTTAAGTAAAAACAGTGACTATTGCTAAATGGAAGTGTACTCACGTATTACGTAATCTACAAAACGAAACATTTAAAAAACAGGAAATGAATAAAGAACATCTGAAATCTTACACTTGCCATACAAAAGAAAGAGAAAATAGAATGACTTCTACTGCAATGGTACCCTAGAACAACACAGTCATGCACATTCAATGACATGTGGACTTGGTGCTTAGGGAGATGGTTTAGTGATGACCTCTGATGCTGGATTGAAAGTTGGACTTAATGATTTTAAGGTCTCTTCCAATAAATGGTATTCCATGATTCTGTGATTTCTTTTCAAAGCTCCTTTCTGAGCCAAGGACATAATATTTTTAATCAGCAGGAAACTGAGGCACAAAGCAACTGATCTGGATACATACCTAGCTTTGTATATCCAGCGCAGACAAATGATCACTCTTAAGATCTAAAGTGAAAGGGAGTCCCTGACATCCCATAAAGCTGTATTTGCAGCCCACAAGAATGCAAGCAAGATGTTGGTAAACACACTTGAACTATCTAACTGAGCTTCCCATGCAGTTTGTTGGAATCAGAACTCAAAGATACATAACCGCAAGATTAGGAATCAGCTCGGGATGGTCCCAGGCCTCATAGTAGGGGGGTGCCACTCAGTAAAAACCTCACAACCAGCTTACACAATGTCTACCGTGTGATGCTGTGGCAACAGGAATAGCACGTACACAGAGCATTCTGTTGCACAGCTGAGTGCCCCACAAACCTGAAAGCTGAACTTGGGCATTTGGCCAGATAGTCTCTCATTATATTGAGAAACAAGTCATATGAAAACCTGAATGCAATGCCAGGAAAGCTATGACAAAGATTGGCTTTGGCAGAAGGTTAAACTAAAAGCTCTTCTCAGAAGTTTCCCAGCATACTCTGTAGCCTTTTGGGATCCAGCAAGATCCCAAAAGAAGGTGGTATGGCCATCAGTAATCTCCATTTTAAAGTCTAGTCATGTGATAATAGTTTCTTCACAAGAAGATTTAGAATAGAGATGTAATCACAAAACACTTCAAACTAATGTTTGCAAGAAGACAAATGTCTCCATGTTAATCCCAGAAACAATAACAACAAGAAAATGCCTTTGTCAGTTGTTTCTAAATGTTTTTCTGACCTCTTAGTCCTAGAGATTATGAATTTCAGATGGATGCATTGTATGCCAAATATATTAACTCAAATAATTGGTGCTGTGGGGACCCACATTTCTGGGAGACAAAATTCATCAACAGACTGTGCTGCAGGACCTGATTTTGGCACGTTCCTTTCCCAGAGGAAAGAAACTTAGAACTCACCTTAAATGTTTTATGTACTACATTTGTGGTTATATGTTTAGCCAGAAGGCTAAAGTACTGCTATCATAGGATTTGAGGCATATTTTGTTCCCTCATTTTTCTGAAAGGCATGAAAAGTGTATGAGAAACCATGTTTTTCACTAGGATGAGCTGATGAAGAGACAGTACATCCGCTGGAAAAATAAATGGAGCTGTCTGTCCACCTGCATTTGCAGGGAGACTGCAGGGCAACATGTTGGGATATGTTAATTCTCCACAAAATGCAAAGAGACAGTTCTGACTCATGTCAGTGGTGAAATAAGGTCCAGAAGTAGAAGGAAAAGACTCATCACAGTTTCTCAGAGAATAGACTTTGGACAGAGTAGGGAGAAAACAGGCTGCTTAAGGACCAGATCTCTGCTAAATACACTTCTCTGCTAAAGCACTCTAAACGTTTTTTCTGGAGCATAACAAAACATCCCATTTGTTTTTTCTCCAGAATCTATTTGTATATTTCTCTTGATTTTCCTAGTTCAGCTTTGCTAGATTATTTGATTGTTATGACAGGCATGGTACTGTTTGCTGTCTCTGAAGCTAAGCGGCCATGCAGGGAGCACATCATATGTACCCTCTTCCTTTTCCACCCGTGAAACCAGCACAGAACCATCCAAATCAGCTCCTGTGAAAGGCCCCAGATAACCTAACAGTCAGATCTCCCTAGTGAATGTACCAGCTGGTTTAGGCCACAGACAGGAACTACACAAGCAGTTTCCCTAATATGGCCACATGTATTAGTAATGCAACTATAGCCACTCAGAGCAGACTTGAACCAATTGAAGGTAAACCAGATCCACTGAAGACCTTGATGCTTATCGATGCAGTACAGTCCTCCTTAGACTAAGAGTAAAAAAATGTCCTTAGCCAACCCATAAACCATTTACTGAATCTGAAGCATAGTCCCTTCCAGATAATTGTTTTGTAAAAATGCAAGCTTTTACATTTACAAAAAGGAAAGCTAATGAACATCATAAATTTTATAGCATTAAAACTTCTGAACCTCTTTTCACATTAATTTTCAGTTGTATGTTTGCAGTAAAATGCTCATCTTTTCAGAATCCATTAGTCACATTGCATATACACATATATTTACACTCTTTTCCTTTCACTGTTCTTTACCATCCTGTTGCAATTGTGTTGTTACACCATCTCTGTCCTCCTAAACCGGGTAAATACTAAGCTTTGTCTTTTGAGCTGTGTTCCTTCTAGTAACAGTGTAAACAGCATCACAGTTTTATTCTAACTGAATGGAGTTAACCACATTTGAAACAGCCAACATCCAAAATATGAATGAGTTCACTGCTAGCAATCTTAGTTTAATACCTGCGGGCTAAAATCTTTAGTTTCAATCTCTTCTTGCTGTACCACATTCAACTCAAATAAAGTCTTCATCTTTTACTTTGGTCACAAGACAGCTCTAGCCACTTGCTGCATTTCATTAAAAAATAAACCTGTTTTATTGCATTCTTGCAAACTGCCTTTGAAGACACAAACCCTGCAAAGATCATTCTCTCTTGTGATGCAATCTGGTAGTACTTTCTTTACAGAATTTTCATCCAAACCTTCTATGTCAATACTTCAGATTTCAACAACGTTCATAACCCATAATGATATAAAATACAAGGAGTTGCTTGCAAGGTGCAAAATGTTCCATAAGAGAAGATAAAGCTTCAAGACTTTCCTGCTCGGGTCAGTTCTGGTTTATCTCTACCTGAGATTTTTTTTATTTGCACACACTCTCTTTTATATATTATTTAAATAGACAGTAATCTTACTGCTTTTGTAGCAGTATGAAGTGTAGGGTAATCTCAGTTCATATTGTTCAAATGCACACGATTTTACATGGATTAGCATAGGATTTCACTTCAGCAGCTGAGGAGTTAAGCGTCATAGTTCAGTGAACCTTTCATCCAGCTTTTATGATAAATTAAAGAAGAAAAGTAATATCTCAACTTTCTTAAGGTTTCATTTTAAGTGGCAATTTTGAGGTTTTGCTTGAATAGCTCATTCAGAATGGTAATATTTTACGCAGAGTACACATTTCTAATGTTCCAGTTAGATTTTAAGTGTATTTTTTGATTTCTTCCAAAGTAAGGAAACATTGCTTCCAGAAATTATCATTTATTAGACTGATAAGTCTTTAGAATGTACAAAGACGGGAAAAGAGGTGAACGCTGTATTCTTAAAAGTCTTCTAAGGAATAAAAGTCACTCAGCCTCTACCATGATGCTTGAATCTGCATTCCTTTCTCACAAACAGCTTTATTAATCCGTGTCATTCCTCTGGAAATAACTATTTTGGTACCTCAGAAGCCTAAGTCACTGGCTCGTTAGATAACATGCCATAATGCTGAAAATACTTAGGGGAATAGCTGCACCTTTATGCAATGTGCAGAACAGGCTATGAACCAGGGCTCCCTTATTGTCGCCACTGCTTTACAACAGTTTGATTTAGCTTCTCCTGCAGTATCTCTCTGCTGGTAACTAAATATCTTAGAACAGTCTATATTGACTCCAGAAACAGCTGTTGAGGAGAAAATTCTGTATGTCAAGCCCAATATCGAGCTCATGGCTTAGCTCAGAAATTGGACAGAACCCAAGAATTTGTTAGGTTTTCTTCCCCTTTGCTCTGAATTGTCCAACATCCCCCCTCACCTCCTTCTCCCCACAAAATCCGCTCTGCAATAATAAAATTTAATGTGCAGAGTGCTTACTATATCCTGACATTTTCTTAAAGGAACAGTGTCAACATAACTTAGGCCTTAATGATGGATTTAATAAGAACTTTTTAACCAACACAAAGTTAATACAAAATTTAAGATAATTTTAAAGTGCTTTATGAAAAAGAGCAGTTCACATTTTAAAAGGTCCCTAGTGTTACCTTTCTAAGAAATGTCTCACTCTACAAAAGCTAGCCAGTGAAATTGAATAGATTCTCTGAAAGTCCAACACGCTGGCCTGTTCTCACTACCTAAGCAGGGAAAAATGCAATGAAAAAACGCTTAAAATATTTTTCAGTTTTCATCTTCTAATGCTTTGTCTTATACTAATCACACATCATGATCCATAATTAATACTGCACACATCATTTTTTATTACAGCACTTACAACCTGGTAACAGCCCTTTAAAAGAAAATCATAGAATCGTAGAATCATAGAATCATTCAAGTTGGAAAAGGGCCTTTGGATCATCAAGTCAAGCCATCAACCCTACTCCGCGTCTTCACCCCTAAACCATATTCCCCAACACTACACCTAAGTGACTTTTAAACACATCCAGGGATGGTGACTCAACCACCACCTTGAGCAGCCAATTCCAGTGCCTGGCCACTCTCTCCATGAAGAATTTTTTCCTGATGTCTAATCTAAACCTACCCTGTTGAAATCCGAAGCCCTTCTCTCCGGTTCTGTCACTAATTACCTGTAAGAAGAGATCAGCACCCACAACTCTATGAGGTCCTTTCAGATAATTATAGAGGGTGATGAGGTCTCCCCTTAGCCTCCTCTTCCTCAAACTGAACAGCCCCAACTCTCTCAATCTCTTCTCATAAGATTGATTCTCCAGGCCCTTCACCAGCTTCATTGCCTTTCTCTGCACTCACTCCAGCACCTCGATGCCTCCCTTGTACTGAGGCGCCCAAAACTGGACACAGCACTCTAGGTGCAGCCTCACCAGTGCTGAGTACAGGTGGACAACCACCTCCCTACTCCTGCTGGACACAGAGTTTCTAATACAGGCCAGGATGCCACTGGCCTTCTTGGCCACCTGGGCACATTGATGGCTCATATTAAGCTGCCTGCCAATTAGAACCCCCAGATTCTTCCCCGCGCCTGTAGCATTGCATGGGATTGTTGTGACCAAAATGTAGGACCTGACACTTGGCACTAGCGAAACGGATACAGCTGTTGAGGACACAGCATCAGGAAGCCCTCTAGAATGCTGCATCACACTTTGAGTTACCTACATTCATGAAGGGAGAAGAGGATCCAGTTCCCTCCTTGCAACTGAGACATTTCCTCCCTTTTTCTGAAAGTCTGTGCCTGGTACTGTTAAACAATCAACATTAACTCAAAGTGGAAAAAAAAACGTTTTAAGTCCACAATTCAGGGAATTCCTTGGAGACATCCCTTACTAGTATATGGTCACGCCACCCTGAAAAAAAGCCTGATCTTGACTTGGAAGATAAGCAGGATTTGGCCAAGTTTGTACTTGGATGGGATGGGAAAGACAAAGACATCTCCTCATGGCTTGCATCTTCTTCCAGAGTGGGTTTTCTGAGCAGTAAATTATTTTATACAGGCTGTTTGCTGACAGTGTTCGTGCTGATCCTGCTTTAAAATAAAGCATCTCTATAACATCCAGAGAATATCCAGAGAAGTGTTCCTGTGCGACTTGGTCTAGGTGATCCTGCTGTGGCAGGGAGATTGGACTAGAGGATCTTTCAAGGTCCCTTCCAATCCCTAATGATTCTTTGATTCTATGGAATACAGTTTCATTTGGCCTTTGATTTTAAGTGTCCCAGGAGAATTCCCAGTGGACTGGGAACTAGATATCACTCAGCTCAGGCTTAAGATTGTCATAAGGAGATAGGTATGATTTTCACACTTATTACAAAAAAGACAGGTTCAGAATTTTATTTTTAAAAGTGCAGACTCTTACGAGATTAGAAGCTACTATTAGGAAGCAGCTAAGTAGGGTTGTTTAGGATTTGGCTTGAACTGGTTGTGAACTTGGTTCCTTGTGGCTAGTTGTGCATCTCTAAATGAGGACAGCAGAACAAAGAGTCCAGGCCAGATGTTGACAGAGAATTAGCAACACCTTCAGCTGTTTGGGCAGAGGGTGCTCTGTAACTCCCCTAACTCCTCATCTGACTGATGGCCCTTGGATATGACAACAAGCTGAAGGAATCTACCAAAGCTTTAGCTCTGTTCCGAAGAAGCTGGTGGTTTTGTCCGGGGTTTTTCCATTTGTGGAGAATGCACTTTAAAGAAGATTTTCTTCAAATAATTCATTGGTATGCAATAACAGAATTCTTGGCACAACAAAGGAAACCTGCTTTAAGCACAACAGACCTTTCAACGTTGCTACATGGTAAACTAAACGAAGAGCAACAATCAAGGCCAGACAGGTTTCACAGATCAGCTACTCCCACATTCTCATCAAGCCTGAGCTCCTAGATATGTTCTGGTTTGCCTTTCTAACACAAATGTGGCAAAACTTTATTTTCTCTGACGAAACTTGCTGTGCTCCCGTTTAGCAGAGTAATTTTCCTAACACCTACAGGTTATCACCTACTAGTGCTTTGGCTTGTATGAGCATAGGACCACAATAAAAAGGTCACAGCTTACACGAGGGAAAAGAAAAACGTGTGTTACTGCAGTTTTTCTAAAGTGGAGTCCTGGAAAAATTCATGTAAACTGTGCATAGCTGTAATGTGAAAGGGGACATTTGTTTCTTCAGAAATAATTACTATGGTGCAAGAATTGTCTTGGCAGATAAACAGAACATACTTGCCTAGTGTGTAAATAACATTTTCCTATGTAAATCTTCAAGTGAATAAGTAATTTTCTGAATAGCAATAAAGACTCCGTCTCTTTACCTTCTGTACAATGACTGTCAATTCTTAATCCTACCTTTTGACCTCAGTGATTTCAGCAGAAGTTTCAAATGTCAAACCAAAGTGTATTGCTCGTGAAAAGAAATCTGCTGGCAAAGGTAACTCTCCTATTGAGGTCACATCCTAGAGTTAGGAGTGTGGGAAAACTGATAGCTTTTTCCCTATTTTCCTAAGAGATTAGTCATGTAAATATTTTCTAATTGCCAAAAACACTACACATGACTCTGCCTATCAAAATGTATTTGAGTGTCTATTACGCAGTTTCAGTAACAGGAATGCTTGCCTCTTGCAAATTGTGTGCAAAAGGGTCTTTCCCCATTGGCTGACCTGGGAAGGAATGAAACCTCTCTAAACCATAGAGAAGTTTCTATCTGGATAGAAATTCTCCTGAGCTCAAAACACAGAAGGCTGGTATTTCTTGAGACACAGTACACATTTCCAGCAGTACACGCGGTTCAGCCATGTGTGCAGTAGTAGTGTACTGGTTGTGTTAATCACGAATCACAGAACATTAGGGATGGGAAGGGACCTCGAAAGATCATCTAATCCAATCCTCCTGCCACAGCAGGATCACCTAGACCAAGTCACATAGGAACATATCCAGGCAGGCTTTAAACTTCTTCAGAGAAGAAGACACCACAACCCCCCACTAGGCAGCCCATTCCAGTGTTCCGTCACCCCCACTGTGAAGAAGTTCCTTCTGATATTTATATGGATCTTCCTGTGTTCCAGCTTGCACCCATTTCCCCTTGTCCTATCACTGGATGATATTGAGAAGAGCCTGGCTCCATCCTCCTGACACTCACGGCTCACATTTGTATTTATATTAATGAGGTCACCCCTCAGTCTCCTCTTCTCCAAGCTAAAGAGGTCCACCTCACTCAGCTTCTCCTCATAAGGGAGGTGCTCCACTTCCTTCATCATCTTCGTTGCTCTATGCTGGACTCCCTCCAGCAGCTCCACACCCCTCTTGAACTGAGGGGCCCAGAACTGGACACAATACTCCAGCTGTGATCTCACCAGTGCAAAGTAGAGAGGGAGAAGAACATCTCTCGGTCTGCTAACCACCCTGCTTCTGATCCACCCCAGGATGGCATTGGCCTTCTTGGCCACACATCATGTGCTTGGGACAGGCTGAAGCCTTTAGCTGGATTTTCTTTGTTGAGCTCAGTCATGACAGTTATTTAGTGAAAGGGGGTCATTCACATATATGTCACACAGTTGATGCCAAAATCTGGCTCACTGCGGGTAGAAGGATGGGGAGAAGAGAACTGTGCTCAGCTCAGACAAGAAGTTACTCTTTTACACTAAGACATGGTCATCTCGCCAACCTTAATAATTTCAAGACTTGGACAGCAGATGGTCAGATTGCAGATAAAGGGGGTTTTTTTCAAATTTAGTGGCAGGTCCATCGTGACATGGAATCCAGGGCTCTCCCAGATGTTAGCAGGAAGCATAAATCTACCCACAGTTACACAATTGCCAGAATTCAGTAAAAAAAGTTCCATCTTCTTGCCTATCTTCTTTGACAAAATTACTTCTATCTACACCATTTTGCCTGGATTTCTTTCCCTCTACTTATTTTGTGAGTTGTCAGTGCAGGACCGTTTCACTATTCTGTGATTATTTGCTGAACAAGAAAGGAAAAAAAGTCTTTCACTTTTAGCCTACTGGGAGCTTAAAATATAGAGGCATAGAACTTTTCAAAAGAATGAACAAAACAAAGTCTAAATGAGTTTTTCTACAATCTTTAGATAGATTTTGATACTCTGCAGGTGGGAACCACTTAGTCTTGTCTCATAACTCATGAGTGCGTCCACCATACACTTTAAAAGAATTAATTAATATATCATCCTGCAGAACGCTAATGCATATATTATTCATTCTGCCTCGGCTTGTTTGAAATGTTTGCATGAAGAGGAACTCTAGTAGGTACTGTTTCATTTCATCACTTACAGCACCTGCAACCTGACTGTGGTAAAATTTACAGCCTCTGGCTTTTCTGTGATTAATATACTATTGTCCTAAGAATCTGCTGTACTTTTGGCACCATTATTTGTATGGGTTCCTGTTGGGTACCGCTGTTTGTGACTTCATGTATCATGAATTTAAAGCTAGTAAATGATTCATTAAAGTATGTTTTAAATCTTGTACAGCAGACATACGAGACATTCTATGAAAATTGCAAAAGGGCTCCCTTGGAAGGAGCTGGTACAATTCCAAGCAACATAAGGTTGATCTGCTTCCATCTATTCATCTGTGACATAGAACCAGGTAATTTCCCAGAATAAAAAAAAAATCCATAGAGCGCCTAGAAAATTAAATTAATAAAAACACACAGCAAGTTCTCCCACAATTTTCAGGCAAAAAAGGAAAAGATAGAAACTCCACAACACACTGACCCTGACTCCTCTTTGCTCTTGTAATTCTTCATTCACGTGAAGTAGAAAGTGGCACCAAAAAATGCAAAATAAAACCACCTGGAACTGTTTGTTTGTGGTGGAATACACACTGCTCAGAAGAGAGAAGGCAAAAAAGGAAACAGGATATGAAGCTGTAATAGACGCCACTATTTGTCTGCAGCAGCTCTCTGGCCTCCTTAGATGTGAAGCACAACATCATGCACAAACCAATAGAGCCATAATACAAAGCAATTAACTGAGAATACGGCTTCTTCTGAAAATTGGATGGAGACCTAGCACATGGAAACTTACCTCTATGAACAGCAGTGGTAGAAATAACTCTCTCTCCTTCGCTGAATTCTATCAGAAAGATTTGATTTTTCATAGTATACCTGTTACAAGAAATTAGTTGAATTGAGTGACTATAAATGAAAAGTGACTTTTTTTGCTTCATTTCCCTATTCATCACACATGTGACGACAAAAGCTCCACTCATATTTACAATCAAATACTCAGTGCCAGAAAACAGCAGACAAACTGCTTCTTGTAATCTGTAGCACACTCCTTCAGGTCATCTTTTACCAAAGTTGACCAATGTGTTTAACCATGAAAACAAAATCAGCAAAGGTTTGATGCACACACTACTTGAGTTGTATGTAATTCATAGTAAACAGAAAAAATAAATATGTCATTAATAGTAAAAAAATATGTTGTATCTGTATCAAATATGGTTTTATAATAACCATACTGGGGCAGCCTTTGCTGCTGGAAATTTAAAACTAATAAATACTGTGACAGCAAACCTCGCTATAGAGTTTTGAGATGCAACAAACCTGAACAGAGAAAGTTTTTACAAAACGTGTGATCAAACACCAGACATGAAAACACTGACTGACTAAAAGACCCTCGAAACAAGGCAGTCGTCTGACAAAAAAGCCTGCAAAGTTGGTAATCAGCAGTCATTCTACCATGCCAGGACCCTTAGTTTTAATAGCAGGTGATCTCTGATTATAAGAATATAACTAGAAGGTAAAAAAATCACTACTTCAGTTTCAAACATACTAACAAGAAGTTACTGTAAATACTAAAAAGTTTTGCAGAGTACTAAATAAACCTTTAATACAGCAATTTATCATAAACAGGTTAAACAGTAATCTAAATTTACAAAGAAAAGCATATTTTATTATGATTGTTAACAGCAGTTGCTGGGTTTTATGTTGGATACATGCTTGACCGTCTATTTTTCAAAGTCAGATGCTCAGAACTTCATAAGATGCAGTAACAAGTATTTTTGTTTTGAACAAAAAGCTTTGGCCACAAATAAGCAACAGAACTGATTTTTCACTGGATGGTCTCTTAAATGTTGCTTCCCAGATGACAGGGGATGGCAAGACCCTCTAGTATTACATGGCCTTCCCATTTTTTTCAAGACGTGAATGAACTAGATACTCTGTGATGAATGTTCACTACATCAAGAAAATAATTGGGTTTGTTCCTTGGGTTTTGTTCCTTCCCACCTTTTCTCTCTTTCGTTTCTCTCAGTGCCTTGGCTGCATCTTTCCTTTTTCTTCCTTGCTGTATCTCTTTTCCGTATGCCCATGTTTTAGTCTTTAGGACAAGACTACACACAGAAGACCACAGAAGATCAAAAGCACTATTGTGAGCGCCATGTTCCTATTGACAGAGTCGTGGTTGAAGTCAATGCTGGTGCTACAGAGGGGGTGGAGGTTTGCATAGCAGGGCCAGGAATAGGACTTTTCTGAATGTCTGTGTTTCCCACTATAAGAAAAGACAACTCCCAAACTGCAAACTGCACTTCAGTAACAAAGCATAACAAAGACAGAAGTCTGTTACAAGTACCTTGTAACAAGATGTGATTTCAAATTAACCTCTCTTAATTTTAAGATGAAAAAGCACAAAGCAGACAAAGAAAAATTCTGCTGCCTATGGTCACCTAGGCACCATTTCCATGTTCACAGCAGAAAAGCAAATTGTTTTCTCTGACTCCAGACTATTAATTTCTTACATATATTTATGTGGAACAAGTGACATCCAGTGGCTAGTACAGTCAATTACTGTTTGACTCTCAAAGACAGGCGCTCCATCATCTGTGTATTTCTTCTGCCCTTCCTCTGCTCCTCATTTACTCTGACTGCCCATAGCAAGTCAAACGACTTTTCTGTCAAGGCCCTTAGTAACAACAGCACAAAGGAGGGGGACATGAAGACCAGAGCACGTTTAAATGAGGATGGTGATGCCAAGGTTTGCCATCGTATTTGATCGCAAAGTTGCAAAATGATGTGGCGTGTTGTAATCCTCAAAAAATCAAAACAAAAATCAGAGAATCAGAGAATCATTAAGGTTGGAAGAAATATCAAAGGTCAAGTCCAACCACTAATCCAATGTCGCTGTGCCTACTAAACCACCTTCCAAGTGATAGGTCTATGTGGTTTTTGAGCACCTGTGGGGAGGGGGGAGGAAGCTTACTTGCAATGAAATTTGCTACCTGCCTGACACATGAATAAAATCTCAAAGTGTTGCACGATATACTCTCAAAAAAATGCACATTAACATACTGAATTTAGTTCATAAAGTGTTTCTGAAAAATCCCAATGAGAGACTGCTAGGACTGGGAAAGGAAACACAGAAGCAGCATTAGACAATGTTTATAAACAACATTCAATCTCAATTTTATGAGCTCAAAAATCAAACGTTTCCATGCTAACTGACTTAGCATAGATAGTGTAACACAGAGACCTAGGAAATCTTCTCTTTACTCTGATTTCACTGAACTTCTCACAAAAATATCACATGGGCAGAACTTATACTCCAGGAAAGATCTCCAACTTTGACATTCTGGAAAGATCTCAAGAAAATTTAAGATCTCCAATGACAGTCTCAAGCACAAGGCCCAGTCATCTGCCAGAGACTTACCAAACCTTTCTGTTGTTACCACTGATACCAGAATCCACTGAAAAAGGATGCAGCACCGAAAAGACGCTCAGGTCCCATCAAAAGGCAGCCACTAACAAATTGTGATCTGCAAACTGCTGTAATATATTGCATGATTCCCAAATAGTTTTGGGATTGCAGGCACTTATTTTATTTTATTATTAATCAGCTAGAAACAGGCTGCAAAGCTGTTGAGTAGTAAAACGAATACTATAAACTAAATGATTCTGGAACCAAAAGAAGTATTTTAGTTAATTTTAAAGAAGTAGTTGATAAAACATTCAAATTAAGTACTCAGGTCTGAAAGGTATCAGATTCTAGAAAATACAATACACTACTGTAAAAACCTTGACATATTTTCTACTTTAAAATATACTTTATACCTTCTATTTGCTGTAACTTACTTACGGTAAGACACTTAGTATTCTTTCTGCCCTAATAGTGAGATGCATATAATCTATTTTAAATTCTTGAGAATTTTCAAGACTTTGCAATTTTAAAATTAAGTTAACAAACACTAATGTTAAAGATGAGCAGTTATTTAAGAATAAATGCCTAAAGGTATTGAGATTGTTTTAATATTACATTAATATTTATTAATTTTATATCCCATAGATAAAAGAAATTTTAGAAGTTATTTAGAAGAAATAATGTAGGACCAAATAATCATAGAGCCATAGAACTGTTTGAATTGGAAAGAATCCTAAAGATTACACAGTTCCACACCACCTGCCATGGGTGAGGACATGCCCCTGTAGACCATGTTGCTCAAAGTCCCATCCAACCCAGCCTTGAACACTTCCACAGGGGGCATACACAACTCCCCTGGGCAACCCATTCCAACGTCTCAGCACCCTTACAGTAAAGAGTTTCTTCCTAATTTCTACTCTAAATCTACCCTTTTTCATTTTAAAGCTGTTACCCATCCCTTGTCCTATCCCTACAAGCACCTGTAAACAGTCCCTCTCTAGCTGTCTTATGCTGGAAGGCTACTATAAGGTTCCTCTGGACCTTTCTTTTCTCCAAGCCAATGTGGTGGGTTCAAGACCACAATTAAAGACAAGAGAAAAGAAAACAAAGCAGTTGGATAAATTTGCCAGACAATGGATAGCTTAGGGAAACTGGAAAAGGGTTTATTAACTCTGTAACTGTGTACAGAAAAG
>JAOXOE010000874.1:9737154-9763348 GCA_028565055.1 Phoeniculus purpureus | reverse complement strand
GTTGGTATACATTGCTCCTGGACACAGAGGAGGTGATCCTTGAATACTGACCAGCTGTCCTGGGCCCCTTTTCCCTCTAGGGCTCCATCCCATAATACTTTGGCCAGCAGATCCTTGAAGCAATCAAAGTCTGCACGCCTAAAGTCCAGGGTCGTAAGCTTAGAGAACTTTCTCCTGGTTGCCCTGAGGATCTTAAATTCAACTGCTTCATGATCATTCCTAATATTTTTCTTTAGAAAGCATGAATTTCATTAAAAAATTAAAGTGTTTTATTGAATATGTAAACGAATTTTAAAAACACAGACCATTATTAACCTAATTGTTTCTGTTCCATAAAGGTCATACCACACCCTAAGTGCTCTTTTTTCCCTAGTTTAGTCCTCCATCGCAAGATTGCCTTTCAGAGACATAACATTTACCCCTTTCATTTATTTTGTTCTGTCATAAAATTTCCCACTCATCCAACTTTAGATTCTGATAACTTTTTCATGACACATAACCTTGCTTTTCCTGCACCAGGACTCATATTTGCCAACTTTTTTTGCCCTTCCAAGGATTTCTTGGCCCACTTTTCTCAGAGGCAGCAATGCCAGGCTAGTACCACTTCTGTGTCCTCTTGCTTATTATGCACTTATTTTTTTAACAAGTTCTCCTTCTGCTTCTCTTTTTTTATTTTAGTCTGGAAGTTATGAAATCACTAACACCACATGTCTTAGCACTGCCTTTATATTTTCTGCTGAGAATAATAATCATATTTTGTTTTTACAAAGTGTTAGCGTGGTTAGTGTGTTTAAAATTGAACAGTTACCTTCTTTTAATAACCTTTTCCAAATGCCCATGTCACTTACTTTCCAGTTCTAAAATCAGGAATATAACACTTTTTTTAAAAAAGCAGAACTGATGTCAGTTCTAAAATAACAAGTCAGGTTTTGTTTAAAATACTAGATAAGCTCTCACGGGGAAAGTATATTTTTAACTTCTTCCAGTTATTTGATAAATCTACTGCAACAAACAAGTACTCTGTGTCCTCTGCAGGTATCGGCATGCTCCTGAGTGGTGCTGAGCTATAGATAAAAATATGTATATTGCAACTGTACTATTGGCAGTGTCTCTGCCACATGAAGTTACTGTTAGTCCTTCTCCCACAGGAACAAAAAATACTCATTTTTTATCTTTAATAAAAAGCCTACGCGGTCCCCATCAACCAAAAACCTTTTCTTGTCCAAGGACATAAATCAGACAGAGGTCTATCATCCTGCATGTTTGATCACCCAAATACAACACAGAGTCTAATTCAAAAGGTGCTTATCAGTCCCAGTCTTTAAAACTTTTTGTGTCACTCCCTGGAACTTCAATTCTAGTAAGTCAAATGTCTGAAGCTGTTTTCTCCTCCCCAGCCCAAAGGAAAAATAAGTGTAAGCGGAAGACAGGTATAAATACCAAATCTGGAGTGGTCAGACTGCCAGACAGCAGCCTAGGCTTTTCTGATGCAAGAGTTTTCTAGAATATCGCAAAAGCAGAAGCAGTTACACTTATATGCCTCAGGGTATAAGGGCTTAAAAATGAGCAAGCAAGAACCTAAACCTGAAGACAGCCATGTGTGATGAAGTCTCCTTTTAAAAATACCGGTTTGGCTCTATAATTGCTTATCAGCACTGTACTTCTACGTGCCTTTGCACTCAAGTGACTATGAAGGCCACTCTGAGCTCTAGTCTGGGAAATGGCTAGTGAACAGGTGGTTCAGCTACCCCAAAAATACACCATTATTGTAGCTGCATGTACCCAAGTCATCCCTCACCAGAAGCAGGAATAATTACAATAATGTCCATGAAGTTCCTGATATACTAAAGGAACAGTTTAACAGGTGGCTGTTAAACTCTTTTACCTGATGCAATTCTTAATAAAGCCTAAACTTGGTCCCAAGCTTCAGCTAAAAGTAGTATAAAAGTGCAGGAGGAAGGAGTACTCCTTCTTATGCCTTTTTTTTTCACATCATGAAATACTACACACTGTTGGACCTTTTTGACTTTTGCTCTAATCCAGCACAACAGTTCTTATGTTATGAAGTGCAAGCAAGAAGAAAAATTTGGTCCAGTCAGTCCACAGCTTTTAGCCTTCTGACTTTAAACAGCAGCACAGAGCAGCGATACTGGTTTCGTTGACTCCAGCAACAGGCTGACCTTCTGGGTCCAATCTAAAGCTGCCATGAAAAGAATTATTTTAGCATACTCTCAGTTTAGAAGAATGAAGATTACATAAGTCCACGCTGCTCCCCTTAATTAATTTAATACAGGAATGTTACTTACCCACATTCTGTCTTCTATTGTCCGGTAAAATTACACAAAATAAAAAGTAATCAGCAAAAATAAAAATTTATGTTTATTATCTAATTACCAAGAAAAACTGAGTGATGACGTTTGGATTTTTCCCATGCTAAGGTACAACAGAACCCAAAAGTTCATCTAT
This sequence comes from Phoeniculus purpureus, assembly GCA_028565055.1. Lineage (NCBI taxonomy): Eukaryota > Metazoa > Chordata > Aves > Bucerotiformes > Phoeniculidae > Phoeniculus > Phoeniculus purpureus. The sequence continues at coordinate 9,760,882 of JAOXOE010000874.1, read as the reverse complement.
GTATTTATTTAGGCTACCAAATTTGTTCTTCCTTTCACTGGCTCTAGAATGTAAAGGACAGGAGGGCACTGTGCCTCCTATCTGCAGAACCTGATAGCCAGAGGAGATTTCACCAAGCAGACAGGACCCCCTTCCAAGTAGCTGCTGCTGCTACTCCACGGAAAACCTCCTGATAGCATGACAAAAGGGTGCTGTAGTGATTTGATCAGCACAGACATAGCCACGCCGCCACACTGGCGGATAGTTGCCCCAGCATGCAGACAGGTGTTTGTGCCCAAACCACCAAGCTGCTTGAACATGTGTCCGCCTCTCTGCCCACACTGAGGTACATACGTTACACCAGATGAGCAGGTGGATCCATCCCACTCATAGTAGGATTTATTAGAACCCCTTAGTCCAGTAGCATTTCCTGAGAATCTAACCATTGTCTTTTACTAAGGAAAGGTAGGATTTAAACTCAGGAATAAATCTGAACACTGTCATTGGGTCCTATCCTGCACCTAGGAAACACCTCTTGCCTGCTGCAAGGACAGTTGTGTGGGCCTCAGCCATGGTCTGCTCAAGAGCTGCTTGGAGGGATGGTCCCAGCACAGCTGACCCATCTACCAGGGAGAAACCACAATGAGGCCCAAGCAAACATTCTTTCCCCCAAAGAAGGTTATCAGGAAAACACCGAATGTTTCTGGGCAGTCTATTTTCTTAATTTGCAGATTGCTCAATAAGAAAACATTTCTGATCCTACACAATCCATGTTCCAACAAAGCTGAGGGGGGAAAAGAAGTATGGAAATAATGGCATAAAAACTTTTATGCTACTAAGCCTCCAAAACAAATTTAAAACACATGTACTTTTTAGAGTGACTTTTTTCTGCAAATTGGACCCTAATCAAGTAATTGCTTATTTTTTTCCAAACCAGAAAAATATATGCCAAATACAAAGCTTTGATGAATGCGCAGGTGATGTCATTTCAAAAAGTCTGGGGACATTTAAGGGGGGAAAACAATTTATGATTTCACCTCTGAATGAGAACAGTCTGCTGTTTATTCAGACTCAATGCTTGAAAACAATACTAATCTGGCCTACAGAAAATTAGATAATTTTATTTATTTCAACAAAAGAACTGTTTATATCTAAACAAAGCTGTAACTCTTTTTCCTCTCATATTGACTGTGAAATATAAAAATATCCTGGTAGTAACCCCCCGAAAATGATTCTTCTTGAGCTATTGCAACATTCTGCTCTTTGCTAGTTTATAGATGCAGAGGGTTTGGAACCTAAACCATCCTATGATTCTATGATTACTCTTCCATACTCTTCTGACCTACATATTTATGGTAATCTTCCCATGCATAAGCAAAGAGCAGAATGTCAAAATGCAGATAGAATCAGCAGATCTTAGAGCAGAGATTTGTCCTCAGGAAAATTAAAAAGATGTGAACAAAACAATGAGTTGCCTGTCCTTTCATTGCCTCAGTGATCATAAGTTCAAATTGTTCTCCTTTTTTGGTCAGCATGCCATGAAACATCTGAAAACTAAGCTTGTGCTTTGTGTTCCTAAATGGACATAACTTGTATGAACAGTGACTTGATGGACATGGAGTCTGTCTCTTTGTTGTCTACAAGGCAGGCACGCTATGTTGTGGGTGTTAGGAGGGTTTGTCCAGCCATGCCAACACTAACCTCTAGGAATGCCACACTCCAGGTGAACAAGACAAGGGTAGTTTGGTCTGCCATTTTCTTCTGAGGTGTTCACTTCATAAGCCATCATCTGACTTTCCATCTCTGAAAAGGAAATGTAAAGCTCTGAGGTACTTGGTGTTATTCAATGAAAACAGCATAGCCAGAAATTAATTCCTGATTATTTCATCAAAGTTGACCAGTGTTACCTGGTCATCCAAGCACAATGCCCAGAACCATCTAGCTTTCCTTTCATTGAACTCATATAGCTCTAGTTTTAACAATGTCTATATTTTCAAGTATAGTACCTAAATTGGCTTCCTCTGTTTCACCATGGAGTGCTGAAAAGTCTCCTTCTTCTTTTTCTAGTGTGTGTCAACTCATGTCCCCAGAACAGTTCCATCTTTGTGGACTGCTTGCTAGATTTCCCACACACATACTTTAAGACAAACCTAAGTGTCACCTGTCTGCGTCTTCCAAGTCTCTTCTTGGGAGCATATGATACCTTGTGGAACATGTGATATTCTCTGCAGTTATTTTATTTTCTTAGCTAATTCTGTTTATACTAAACTAAGTTCATGGATATCCCTGTGGGTTTCTCTTTATAAGGAATGTGTATGTTTACTTCTTTCAGCTCGTATTGCCACATTTGTATCTGTGCCAGTTATCTGAGAATCATAACACTAGGGAGACATCCCAAGTCTGCAAATCTTGGCCTATGAGACTACTGTCAACACATTTATATCTTTATATTCTTTAATGTGATTAAGTAAGAGGATAAGGAAGAAAAATCTAAGAATGCCTATACTTCAGACCTAGCTGAGACACTATTCATAACCTCAAAGTGCTGGTATTCAACTGTTTTGAGTGAGCTTAAGAACGTACCAGATACTTGAGAAACCAGATATGGAGAGAGCACTTTAAGAGTACTCTCCCACCACCTTTACTGGGATACTTTCTTTAAACAGCAAAGAGGAATCCTAGATAACAGGACTGAAAGAGAAGTCATTAAACTGCTGCTATGGGATCATCAGCTATGCCTAAACTGTGGAGGATTCTATAAGCTGATGGCAAACACTAAATGTGATATAATTCTTTCACCCAAGAGCTTACCTGTTGATGGGCCCAAAGTGCCTATATTGAAGTTTTAAGAGCTCAGAGTTTGTTTGATCTAACACTGACTACAGTGATCTCCTCAATCTGTTAGTTTACATAGCAGCTCCCACAGATGTTCCTTGAAGAAAAGTCCAAAAAGACATCCTTTTTCCTTCTCATTTTAAGAGAAATGAGGAAAATGAAGACAGTGGTGATGGGGAGAATGAATGAGATTTAGTTTTGTACCATGAGTTTGCTGATGACTAACTGGGTGCCTCTATGTTTGTGGTTATGTACCCAGCAGTCCAGAAGAAATTTCTTTCTCGTAATGCCCAGTACCAGAACAGCTGGGATCCTGTTTATAAAATTGACCACCTAAAGGGGAACATCAGACAGCTGTTTCTGCCTGAAGAAACACTCAATACCATCTTGTTACTCTGTCAGAAAAAATGACTGTGTAAAACAAATCAGGAAAAAAAGCGCCTCAAACTAAACAAACATCCCAGCATTTCACCCCAGACACTGACTCCCGCAGATTGCCAAGAAGAAAAACATGTACAAGTGAGCCACTTGGCCGAGAAAACCCTTCAACCAGGCCTGAAGGTTCAGCCCTGCAAAACATATCCTGCCTTCATAGTGGGGTGAAGCAGCAGGAGACAGACCTTCTGAAGATTTGATTGAAGAGCCTAATTAAGAGTGTAAAAATATACCATGTGCTGTGTAAGTCTTAAATAAAATGTAAGACTAGTGCTACAGCAGCTGAACTCACTCGTGAGCAAGAAAGGCTTGCATCACAAACCTCCCAAGAATCAAGACTAGCAGAATAGAGTAAAGTAGATAAAAGGCTGAGATGTCACTGTGAAGTTGCTATTGAAAGGCACTGTTTAGCATGCAGGGAGGCATAGAAAATACAAGGCTGCAGTGCAGTGTGGGAGCAGTTGTTTCTCTTGTAGAGTACAAAAAAAAAGTCAAAGACTAGCTATTTGTCTATTTGTAATTACTGTCAGTCATCCCATTTTAAAACACACGTGAAATGTTGATGCTATTTCTTTTACTCATTAGGTAACAGCAATGTTCTGAATTTTGAAGTTACAGCACAAAATTCTGTGGACTTGATTTTGTATTTTCAATTATTTTATCATATTAATGTCTTTGATTGTAAGATCATCAAACAGATCATAAGTTTTTGGTGAAATGGGTTTGCATATACTTCCTATAGAACTGCATGGTAAATTGACCCCACAATGATTGATTTCTTGTCCAAGGATACATCTGCAAATAAAGGTTTAAACATAAAACTCTTTGGACATAAAACATGAGTCAGAGTGAAGTTTGGACCTATAAATATTTATAAGCAACATTCACTCAGCTCTGTCCAGCCATATCCATGTTTCAGAAAATGCTTCCATGCTGTCTCAGTCCCAACAAGTCCTTTTGCCAGCTCTCCAAGGGCTTCTTCTGTTTATTTCACATACATTTTCTGTCTAATTCATATTGAATAAAACCTCCTCAGTATTTGCCTTGGCCAGTCCCACTCCCAAGAACTAAATTCTGTCCTAGATGGTCCGTTACCATGAGGAAAGTTTTTCCTGTTCATCTTCAGAAGAATCTCTGTAGATGTTTCTGGATAGATTTCCAACATAATAAAAAACCTTTGCGTGAGACCCAGTCTTGGTAAAACTGTCACGATGTAACCCAAGCGAAAAGTGGGTTACATCACGACAAGCTCAGACATAAACACATGAATAAATAAAACCTTTCCAGATAACGTGATTCAAAAAATTACTTGTCTTGAAATAGGAGAAAATGTACTTTTAAAGGTCAGTGATGGAGAACTCAGGAAATACCTGAGATCTGCTGTACCGCTGTAGCTACAGAGACCTGATGTAGAACGTGGTTAAGTATAAAGATGAGCTGATAAGGACAGAAAATTCTGGTATGGACCGTGGTAGTTACTGCAGAGAAAAGATAAAGAGAACCTCTACCTCTGTGCAATGGGTATGTCGCAATACTCATCAGACTCTGAAGTCAATCGTTCTGTAGCCAAGAAAAAATACTTTCCTGATTTGTTACTTTTGTTGTGTTTGTCTTTCCTACCTCATTTTAAATTCTTGCTTTCAGAAACAAACTTGTAAATATTTACAAAATGAATCATACTAAACAGCAAAGAAGATTAGAGAAATGCTTTGGTACTAAAACAATGTGTTTCATGTACCCTGATTGTATAATTCAATTTTATATTACAGGGGAGACATGTAAATACAGATCATGAAATGTGACACAGTTTTACAAGGTCGTATTTCAAACAATGCAGATGAAATCCAAATGGAGCTCCAGTTGCTTTGTTTACTGTGGCGAAACTAAATTTTATAAATATATTATCACCTGGAAATATTGGGTGATATCTCAATAACACTAAAATATTCATAAATCAAAATGGCTGACCATGTACAAAGAAGCATACATTTGGCTTTGGGTGCATTTTGCTACTGAGATTTAGGTTTTGCCATTCATAACACCTACTTCTTTTCACATAAAATCATGGGAAACTTGTGTTGACTATTAAGAAAGAACAGTGCTTCTATTTGTTTCTTCATGATTTATCAATACTCCACATAAAAACAAAAAACGTTCAAAAACAAGGCTGCACCACATTTGTGCATAATTAGACTGTGGCTTATTTGTGTGTAAACCGCATTTGCAATTTATTGAAAAGCAATGTGGTTTATAAACAAGAATTACTCACATCGTACGCCATCATAAAAAGACTATCTACCATAACACCAGAACAAAAGCGTGCAGACCACTTCGCTCATTAAAAAAGCATTGGCATTGAAAGTATATCACTTCTAGAGAGAGCTGATAAGTAGAAAACAGGAAAAGTTTCTCCTGCACGAAGCACTTGAAGCAGCTAAAGATATTAAATATTTTACATTAAAAAGATGCAACGTTCCTTGTGCTAAATCATGTCAAATGTTTTCACAAATCAAATATTTTAGGGACGATAATAAGAGGACAGAAGAACCTAATGAAAACGTGATTTGTGTAACATCTTGCTCAGAGTAAAAGGACCTTTAAATGGTTCTATGCTTATGGAAATGGTAAAGGAAGGAGGATGGGCACAGGTCACCTCTGCGTATGGAGGACATCCAGCAGCCACTCAGAAAAGATGAGCTGCACATGACACTAGGTGTGAAACCTCCCAAGTCTAGTACAGCAACCACTCCAGACCATACACTTTTCCAGAAATCTGGTCTCCATACTCCTTTTTTGGTACTTCTCAGAGAAAAGTGATCCTGTCTCACTTCATTCATTGTAAAAATTATTTATTTCCTAGAGTTATGCAGCTCTTAATTGAGCTATTTCAAATAAGGTAGAATTATAAAGGTCAATTAATAGCTTCATATTTATTCCAAGCCCGTGATACCAGCTAGGGTGTGATACTGTCCGGACTGGCTGTTGCAGCTCTTATTGTTCTTGTTGGTTTTGTTGTTCTTGTTACAGACCCAGATGAAAGTATACTTCATAATCAGTCACAAGACCATGCTCAGTTATGATGCCATTAGGAACTAACTAACAAGACTCCTGTGACCATGTACATAAAAGTAAAAACTTTTAAAATTAAATTGCAGTTAAATGTTATGCCAAGGAAGGCTGTCCCAAAAGAAAATGTGAACAAACCAGACATAGCAGAAGTAGCAGCAACTCAAGACTTATATTTTCTTCCTTGCCCTGAGGCCTTTTTACTTGTCTGAATGATAGCACTACATTTGGGTCCTGGCATTACCTCTTGACAGATCTGTACTAAAAATTACTTGTTTGTCTGATGCCAACTTCTAAGTGCTTTAGGCACGTAAACAGGTGCTAAAATTCTACCTCTCACGTATTTTAAATGCAGAGGCAAGTTAGTTCAGAGCATAATTTTCTCAGAAGTCAATTGAAGGGTGTGAAGGGTGCTTCCCTTTGCATTAAGTGTTTGGTTCAGCCCCTAAAGTGACAAATTTTCTGGAAGATTCTAGCTGTCCCTTTAGACTGAGAGAAATTGTGGTAAGGCTCAGGGTAATCAGCTCCAGACTTAGTCATGTTCCCATGATATGAAAGTCTGTCTCTTTTTTCCCAGCTTCAGCATGGGAGTAGTCACATATTTATTGTATTTCATCGGAATCTTGTGAGGGAATTAGTTTAGGTCACTGTTCAGAACACTCCGTATTTATTAAGTCTGCTTACACCAGCAGGTAATAATTATTATTTTATTTTGTAAATAATCTGTAGAGTTCTTTTTCAGCTGCGCTTAAGGTTTTCCAAAGAAAGGAGCCTGTTAGTAGCTTCAGAAATGTCTCACTAAGCCTTTAGTTATTTGTGCTTGTCAGCTTCTCCAAGCTGGAAATGGAAGAGTTGTGTTAAACACCCCTATTGACTTTCCAATATCTGACTCAAAGCAATCCCTCTGTCTTTGATTAGTTAGTACATCTGCAAACTGAGTTTGCAATACACAACATAATCTCAAATACAGATCTTATTCTGTCATCTGGACCATACGTGTTAGTGTCAACAACAGCAATAAACAATACAAAACACAGCTCACATAAACATTTCAGAAATCATAAGCTTAATCACTGTTCAGAAGAGGGACCAAGCTATGACTAACCTCTTTAGCACTATAAGCCCTTGGCTTACTAGCTTTGGAATATATCCAGAAGAAAGTGAATCCAAAACCTGAATCTAGAGATGAAAGACAATTCACGTGGCATAACAATGATCTGAATAGCAATAAACAACTTTAAAAGTCATCAGCAATGAACTGAATTTAATGTTGAATTGCAGCCTTGGTGAATGGCAGTCTGCACTACCACTGCGAGCGCTATCAGCCTTAATTAACCTTAACCCGGGGAGTTGTGGGGGAAAGGAAAGGGGTAGGGGTAAAAAGGGTTAGGGTTAGGATTTGGGTTAGTGTAAGGGTTGGGTTAGGGTTAGGACTGGGATAATTAATTTTATTAGCTACTTCGTTTACCATTCTTTGAAAACTGCTGGACTGTTTATGCTACTGCCCCTCTAATCATTGGCTTTGCAAAAGGATTCTGGCAGGCACATCAGTGGGTAATCATTGGGTAAGATTAATTAAGAGTTCAACTTGGAGAAAAAGAACACAAAGCATTGATCAATGGAAAACATTTACAGAAAGCAGAATGTAGAAAATGCCTGTAAAGCTGGTCTGTACACACAGCTATGGGGATATCACAAGCTCCCAAGGCCAGGTGAATTCTCAGTTCATGCCATCCCTCCACATTCTACAGTTTTAAAACGTTAAAACCTGGTTGAATTGAAAACACAGCATGACCTCTGATCTGGCAGCAGTCTAGGCATATCCTTTGTTTATTCTTACGGTTTTTTGGTAAGAAATGAAGTAAGAGGTTGCTCTGGTGTTTCAGATAATAAACTGAACTAATCAAACATATTTCCTCTTTTTTTCCATACACAGACATTGGATTAGAGACGACTGCATTCTAACATTTCAGGTCCAGGCTATATGAGAGTGTAAAGGCTCTTACATTGTATTTTAGACAGAGCACATGCCAAGCAGGTATTTCTGTAGTCTCATTCCTTAGCCAGAAGTGTGACAGTCAGCAAAGATTTATACCCCCGTTAGCACCACATATAACACTGCATATCCTTGAAACAATCATCTAACAGAAATAGATGTCAGTATTTGGAAAGGCAGGGAGGAAAAATCTCTTACAAAAGAGAGAAAGAATAACTATGTTTTTGGACTAGTGGATATTAGTAAGCACCCCCATTTTCCTCTTTGAGAGTGAGACACAGGCCACTGACTCAGGGAAGATAGGAATTATTGATGGCAAAGAAAATTCTGTTTTTCTGTAAGAAAGTATCCAGTATGAATTATCCGAAATAACTCCCAGAAGAAGGTCTGTCTGTACTGTATGGATTGAGTCCTAAAATTCAGTCCTACAAGAAGTCAGTGGCGTAAGAATGTGTAAGAGTCAGCAAGCATTGCTCAACATAGTCTTCATGGACTTGGACAGTAAAGGTACAGAACTGGACACCGAGGTACAGAACTGGACATTAAGGTACAGAACTGGAACCACTGTAGCAGAGACAGCCAGGAACACCTACTTGTGTGGTGCTATTGTCCCCACTACCTTGTCACAAAACAGAGAACATTAGATTGCCAAGGAAGATTGATCACCAAGGGCCAGGTGACATACAGGAAGACTTCAGGTGGACTTTGCCCATTGTAATACCAAAACACACCTCCTGGCCAAAAGCCACTGCCTCCAGGAATAGCCCTTGGACCCTCCTCTTCAGACAAAGCATGGGAGCCTGGCTCAACAAGTGCAGTAAGCTTGGAAGCAGGTGGCAACCTTTCAGGAAAGCATTTGGAAGCTTTTCCCACCAAGAATTGCCTGGAAGATCAGAAGGCCAATGAAAGCTGCCTGGGACCCTGCGGTGGTAGCTATCATCTTCTTTTCTGTCTTTACTTTACTCTTTCTCCCTTTTCCATCAGTCTTTCCTTCATATCACACGACACTTTATGGGGAAAACAATAAATATCACTGTTGAATTGCAGTGTAACCCCCTGGCATGGTTGCCTTGCTTTTGCATTGTGCACTTCAAGATTGTGGTAAGAGAACCCACGTGAGTCCACCTTGCGTGGACCATGACAGAAGGCGAAGGTACTTCCCAGTTATTTTGTTTTCTGATTGCTGACGATCAAAGTGCTCTCCAAAATTCCATCTGAAAGGCTGACGCTTTCCACTACTATTCAGACATTATTAGGAGCACAATTTCCCCAGGTAATATATAAATGTGTGTCTCTCACTGCAGGGAGAGGCACTAAGAAGAAAAACCAAAAAAATGAAGCTAAATTAGGTGTTACACATTGGTTTAGATTTCAGAATCATGGTGTAATAGCCTAACAGGCACTGTGTATGTGCGCTATACTTAAGAATATATTTCCTTCACAGTCTGTCATGCCCAATAGTCTTGTTATGCCCCTCTCTAAACCTCCAGTTAGACTCAGGGTTATCAAATATTTGTTATTTTAAGGAGTTAAGTAGTGATATATATAAACTGGCAGAAGCTACAGAGTGCTTTTAGTGACTGGAGTCAGGAAAGAACATTGCAGGGCCTCGTTTAGCCCAAGATAACAAAACAGCATAACTGAAGCTGAACTTCTAGGTACTTCTAGTTAAAAAGCTACTGAATAAATGAGGAAGGACATTGAGAATACTGGAAGTTTATTAAAATAATTGATGGCCACTTATCAAACTGATGGTTGTGTTTTGTTTACTACAAAGGGAAGAAATTGACTCTTGTCTCTTCTGCCACCTTCACATGCATATTTCTGAAACTTCTCCTGCTTAACATTGCTAATATAGAAATTTCTAAGATCCAAAGAATTCTTGAGATATTTTAGTACCTTCCATCACCAGCTGACCTGCTGGTCATGTCCAGGACAAATTAGCTGATTAATTTAGTTAATGTGTTAATTAGCCGAAGCCAGCAGGGAGAGTGTAGTTTGCCGCTTATGAGTCAAGGGCAAAAAAAGGACAGGCTCAATTTGCAGAGAAAAAAAGAAGACATTTCATTCACATGGCATTAAAAAAACCAAACACCAAAACATGCAGAAGAACCATACAGGTCTTACATGCCTAAGTCAAGCTCTGTTACCTACTTTTCCTTATGGAAAAAACTAACCGTTCTTTTCGCTGTGGCAACATGGCAACTTTCCCCACCACAAAACACAAGTCCTCCATGATCTTTCTCTTTCTCTGGCTAGTGTGGGGGGTTAGCATGTGCTGTGGGTCATCTCAGCATGTAACCACTTCATTCTGGCTTTTCCTTCCTCAGTCCAATGGTTAATTTAAGGATAACTTGCCTGCTTCATCTCCTCAATGACGGTCCCCTGCTCCTAGCACTACAAATGGGAATGTTTTCTTGCACTGACCTCTGAGCTTTCCATTCTCTCCTCCATCAGGTTAAAAATATCTGCCAACATTATGCTTAGACAAGTGACGACATGACTTGCCAGAACCAAGAGCTCCACACCAAAGGAACTTGCTTTCCCCTCCCCAAAATAAGTTTGATTTGCAGACGTACTGATTGGCTCAAACTTCGAGAGGTGGGTAAGTAACTCAGCCGGGAGGAACTTCTGTCTTACCAAGGTTGCCATTGAAATCCTCTCCTGCAGACTAAACCCCAACCAGGCTCAAACAATATCACCTTCTCAGACAAAAAAATCCAAGGAAGCTGCAAGGCTCAAATGCACTTGAATGCTTTTGACCACATCTGCTGCAAAGCACAACCATAATAATGCAGATTCCACACAGGAAAAAAATCCCAACCATCTCAGTCTACTCATTTAACTTTCTTGAATCTCTTTCCCATGAGATGTGACAGTACATAAAAATACAGACATTGGGTTTTTTTTTTCCTGATTAAAAAGCAGAGCTTTCAACTGATCTCAAAACAGTCACATCAAAATAGTTCAACTGAAAGGATTTCTTGGGTATGTGCATTCAAGCTTTTCTTTCTCCACCAAAAGTCATAAGCCTCCAGAATCTGGGTTACTGGGACCATCAGGTGGTTATGATAAAGGTAAGAAATTTTAAAAACACCTGTAGTCTGTTTTGAACTTAAAGCAAAAAATCATCAACTTTTGAAGCCCAACATAAGAAGTAATCAACACCAACCAATATAAAATCATTGTAGACACCTCCTGAAGTAAACTTTTTACCATGAGGCCTTGTTAAAAAATGATAGCTGGCAAATTTCATTGACAGAAAACAGCGATTACAGAGATTGATCGTTTTAAAAAATGTATGTTAGTGGAAGAGTTTACAAACTCTCTGTTGTGGTTTGAAACCATGGGTTTCTAGTACTGTGCTTTTCTGCATGGAAGGAATTTTGCTGTCTTCTCTCTTGAGAGAGGCCCCCACCTCGCAGCTAGAGTTCTAGCTTCCAGTTGTGAGGACCGAATTGCAGCCATGGATGGGAGAAGCCTAGTTGTGTGACCTGAGCCTCTCCTATTTAGCTGGAGGAGATTTCTGGGAGGAGCTGTTTTTGAACACAACAGCACTGGCAGCAGGTGATGGAGCAGAGATGCCATACCCACCCGCTTGCCCTATCAAGCACAGATTTGGTCCTGGGCCATTCAGACTGAAGTGGCTGGAGAGCAGCAAGCAGCTGCAAACTGATCATTTTGCCTGAAGATGTCAAAAGTGGTGAGCAGTGGCCGTAACTGTGGGGAAGAGAGCCCCCAAGCCCTGAAGAATGAGCTGCTGCTATTGCTGCTGCTGCAGTCCTGGTGGCCGGTGCCATCTTGCCCATGTAGCTGGAACCATGGTTTTGTTGTAGCCACAGGGTGTGGCCATGTAGCTGGCACCATCTTGGCCACACAGCCTGCACCATCTTGGCCATGTGGCTGGTACCATCTTGGCTTTGTTCTGGTTGCAGGGCAGAGAAGCTATGTCACAGCTGCAACTGAGAAACTGGGAAATGCTTGAGTAAAGAGGACAAAGAGGCCCAAGGAGCATTTGATGTTTTCCTTCATTGCTTGGCTGGACTGTGTGTACCAAAGAAGCGAAAAGGACTTGTAATTCTTAAACCTTTGGCAAACTGCCAAGGGATTGAGGGTAAAGTGTACACTATTGAACACAAGTACCCTTTGCCATTTGAAGGCCATGCTTGTCTGACCCGGCCTGTATGACGGCCATGCCACATGATAACCTGACGACCTTGCCAAAAGCAGGAAGAGAAAGAGAGAGACTGTGGATTATTTGGAGCAGCTGCCGTGCTCTGCAGAGCCCAGGAGGGAGTGTCTGTCACATGGGTGGTCTTGTTCATTCATTTGTCAACAGTGTACACTCCTCCCCTGCAGAAGCCTCCATCTGAAGCCAAAGACCACTACATAGTTGTCTCCCATCCTCTCAGAATGTGCATAATGTTGTTGTGATACAGTTTCTGTTTGTTTGTTTACTTGTTTGAGGTGTTTCCTTTCTTTCTGTTGGGTGTGAGTCCAATAAAATCTTTCCTTTTCCCCAAAGTTGCTTTACTGCCTGTTAAATTCTACCCAAGAGGTGGTTGGCGTGCTTAAGAATGCAAGTACCAACCAAAAGGACCAATCAAGGCCTTTCAACCCATAGCATTCTTCCAAAGTAGGCTGAGTCTTGATTAGTTTTAAAATATGGGGGGATATTTATAATAACAATTTAAAATAAGTGTCTCTTTTTTAAAAGGAATTTCAGAGACATTTAAGACCTTAAAAATATCTAGAAATAAATTGTTGAATTAAAATTTGTTTCATTTGCATATGTTTTAAATTATTTTAGTTTTCCTATTATGTGTTCTACATAGATGATGTGACTCAAGCTGACAGCATGGAAGGTTTTAATAAGAATTTCCCTGTGCATTATGTTCTGACCAGGAGGGTTCAGCACTGAATAGAATAAAAATTGCAACAGAGAATTATTGATGCACAGACCTATTTAAATCTTTAACAATTTGAATTTGTCTATATCTGATTACGGACTTGTCTTAGCAATCTGTTCTCATTTACAACTACCCAGCACAGAATTGTCTGTGTGCTGCAGGCTATATGTAATTGCTTTGGCAAAATATTTTCTTGAGGAAAGTTCTCAATTTTGACAAGTTCTTGAAAATATTTTTGGCTGAAAGTTGCTGTTCATTCTCAGCAAGTTATTCTTTATTGTCATTGTCAGGTTCCCAAATAAACAATCAAATATTTACTAACATTTAGGTGGAAAAAAAAATTATTATTTCAAATCGTAGCAACTGACTGTTGCTACGGAAGTCCTGTATGAAAGTCTATCAGGTATCTTTCTTGTTGCCTATTCTGTTGTCAGGCTGCAAGAGGTTTACCTGCAAAATCTCTTAAGGCTGTGTCATTTCCAAACACTCTGATAAGGTAAATTTGTCATTTGCAATGAGTGATATATCATCTCCTGAGTTTGAATCTTTGTTACATAATTTTCCTACCCAGTCCTGAACACAGAAGAAAAGCAGATGCCAGGAAACATAATTTGTCATGACAACTACTTGTTTAATCAACAACATTTACATTTTCCACATGATTAGTTCTGAACAAAATTCTAGAAATATCTTTTTGGGTCTAAACTACTTTTGGCTAAGAATATTCACAATAATGATGTTCTGAATTAATTCTATTAATTTTCAGAAAAGGTAGTAGGTGCTATGTATAAAAGTATTACAAATACACCAAATTTCTGTCAAAATTACTCAAATTAACACATTACTTTTTTCAATCCCAAGTGCTCAACAGCTAGGGTAGCATTTACACTTGGTTCATCTGTTTAAATGCATAGATACTTTAAATAATGATCTGATATTTAAAAAAATCAAAGTAGAACAGGTCTGCCCATAAGCAAAGTTCCCATTAGTTTCCCATCACTTTAATCTTCTGCTGTATGGCAATGTACAGTCTAAAACTCAACATGACTGACAGAATAGTAAGTGTGGGCATCAGCAAAGCAGAGGCATTGCAACTTCTGACCTGGATAAAAATCTGGGTGAATGAATGGGCCTGAAGAGTGGTGGTGAACAGGATTAAATCTAGCTGGCATCCAGTTACAAGTGGTGTTACACAGGGCTCAGTACTTCTGTCTCTTCTTTTTAATATCTTTATTAATGATCTAGTGAGCTGACTGTGTGCACCCTCAGCAAGTTTGCAGATGACACCAAGCCATATGGGTGTGTCAATACTTTGGAAGGGAAGTCCTGTAGAGGGACATAGATAGGTTGAATCAATGGGTCAAAGTTAATTGTATCAGGTTCAAGAGACCAAGTGCCGATCCTGCTCTCAGGTCATAACAAGCACAGGGTAGGCTAGAACTAGGGATGAAAGGTTTGAAAGTTGCACCTCAGAAAAGGACTTTGGGGTAGTGGTTGATAGTCACCTGAGTATGAGTCAGTAGAGTGCCCTGGTGGCCAAAAAGGCCAACTACATCCTGGCTTGTAAGAAAACTACTGTTGCCAGCAGGAGTAGGGATGTGATCATCCACCCATGCTCTCCGTATTAGTGAGGTCACACCTTGAATATTGCGTTTAGTTCTGCATCCCTCACTATAAGGACATAGAAGTGCTGGAGTGTATCCAGAGGAGGGTTACAAGGCTCACAGAAGATCTAGAGCACAAGACTTACAAAGAATGGCGGAGGGAACTGAGGTTGTTTAGTCTGGACAAAAGGAGGCTCAGGGCGAGACTTTATTTCTACAACTACCTGAATGTAGGTTGGAGACAAGAGGGAGACTAGCAATGTGGTGGCAAGCAATAGGACCAGAAGATATGATTGCAACCTGTGCTAGGAGAGATTAGGCTGCATATTAGGAAGAATTTCTTTACCAGAAAAGTTATCAAACATTGGAATAAGCTATCCAGGGTAATAAAGGAGTCACTGTCCCTGGAGGTATTCAAAAGTCATCTAGATGTAGTCCTGAGGAACAAGGTTTAGGGGTGAACTAGCAGTGCTGGGTTGAAAATTAGACTTGATGACCTTAAAGCTCTCTTCCAACCAAAGATATTCCATGACTCTTTAATATGGTGAAGGGCAGGAGAAGAAAGTCTGCTAACAGAATATCTGGCACATTTCTCAGGCTTTGTCACAGGACAGATGCTTCAGCATACTGGTGGCTTTCTGCTGGGTTCACTCCAATCTAACAATATTTACCAAGAGCTGTGGAGTCCAAACCAGAAGACACAGTACCCAGATGTGGTCAAAGACCTGTTAGATTGAGAGAAACAATGATTTCACTCCATCTCCTGGCTGAGTCCTTGCTTGTACAGAACTGGATCATACTGGCCTTCACTGCTGCCAGCCTCACTTGTAGCCTACTCCTGTGGAGCTCACTATTTCTTCCAAACCCCTAGGGACTTATCCACAGAGATTCTACCCATGTAGCAAGTACCAAGCCTGAATTCGTAGAATCGTAGAATCATAGAATCATTAGGGATTGGAAGGGACCTCGAAAGATCATGTAGTCCAATCCCCCTGCCAGAGCATGATCACATAGACCAATGCTAAGAAAGGGTTTGAGAAGTCAGATGAAAGTATAGGAAATATAAAACCACACACCTCCTACATCAGTTTCCATAGACACCTGATAAAATGACATTCTGCTTAGTCTGGGTTGATCCCCTGAGTCTATCACACAGAATCACAGAACACCAGGGACTGGAAGGGACTGCAAAAGATCATTCAGTCCAGTACCCCGGCCACAGCAGGATCATCCAGACCAAGTCCAGGCGGGTTTTAAACATCTCTAGAGAAGGAGACTCCACATCTCCCCCAGGCAGCCCGCTCCAGGGCTCCGCCACCCTCACTGTGAAGAAGTTCCCTCTGATTTATACGGAATCTCCTGTTTTCCAGCTCACACCCATAAATCACAGAACCACAGAACCACAGAACATCAGGGGTTGGAAGGGACCACGAAAGATCACCCAGTCCAATCCCCCTGCCACAACGGATGCCCCAGATCAAGTTGCACAGGAACTCTGCTTTCTCACGTATGAACGGCAATGGACAACTTAGCTACATTTTTTCCTAAGAAGAAAACTTGCACTATAATGTTCTTGAAGACCTACAAGTTTTCTTCATCTCTTTTGCCACTAAGAGATGTCTCATGGCATCCCATCTACCAGTCTTCTGAATGAGACTAAGTCTGCAACTCATGTTGATTCCCTTCAGGTCCTTGACCTCCAATAGTTTGTAGTTGCTACAGTCAAGGCTGACTCTAATTACCATGCTCCCAACTACACTATGTTATTGAATAAGTGATACAACTGAGTCTCACCCTTTACAAAGACGTTGCCCTTTACATCCTCCAAAAGTCTTCTCAGTTGTCTGCATCTTGTCATGTTCCCTTTTAGCAGATGTTAGAGACATTACATTTATACCCAGTAAAAAAGTTCAGTATAACAGAGACTTCCTCCAGTTGTTTAACATACCTTTTGTTGACTTCGTCACCTTGCTTGACTGGAAAGATAAAATGCAACAAAATGCTCTAAGAGTGCAGAACAGTTTTGATCGATAACAGTCCATCTTTCCGACTGGCTTTGCATGCTTTTCAGACTTCACCCTTTCATCTTAAGTCAAATCAACAGTTTATTTTAAAGTCTTGAATTACATCCTAGGACAAAAAAAACCCAACAAAGTTAACAAAGGCTTGACAGCCAATCTCCTTTTTTTTTTCCCCTCAACGTATCTTAAGGAGCAGTTTCCTGAAAAGAACTCAAGCAAGTCATGCAAAGATCCTGAGAAAAATGTCTCTGAAAGTGGTGCTATGTCCCAACAGCGGCCTCATTTGTTCACTTATGAAAATTCTTCCTCAGGGCCGATTAAAAAAGAAATAATATATTTGCAAACTTTGTAATCTCAGCTTTACTTTCTAAAGGCAAATGAAATATTAGACAATGTCTCCAACATATTTTCCTTGCCTGGATTCTGATTACCAGTCAGTATGAAGGGGAGAATAAACAGCCTACAAGGACTGGTAGAGGACTAGCAAGTGAAATCTGGCCACAAGAGAGGAAACAACCAAGCAAGCCAGATCTGTTCTACTTACTGTACTCTCTTCTGCATCTGGCAAAATATTAGAAAATACATATTGTTTCCTGATATTTTAATTTCCCACTGGAATTTACTATGGTTAATTTTGCTTTTGGATAAGATGTGTTTTTAAGATTTATTTGCCTGAAGAAAACATTGTTAGGAAACAACCCTCACACGTGCTGATTGGGAAAGTTTCCCTTTATTCATGTTCAGATGACCTGAGAAGTCCTGCCATCACTGTTGGGAAGAAACTCCACCTCTATATAGAAAGACATATTTACTGGATTCATTACCACCAGCCCTCGTGCTGAACTTTGGAGAACTAAATCAACCGTCACACAGTGATAGGAACATTGATATGAATTGAAATGAAGTCTGTATGAGTAATACAAGACAGATGTTTGCTCACTGTTACCCAACTAATCCTAGCCATCACAACAGCATGTGGCAAACACCTGCTAAGTCCTGGCTCTGCCTTGGATATGCTCCTTCTCACTACAGGAAATATCTTGTAGCATCCTGTGGTAAACTGAAAAAGCATAAAAAGCTTCAAGTGACAAGATATTTGTCTCAAATTACATAGGTAACTTGTCTCTTCCAGCCACAAGGTTCTTGAATGTTTTTTTTTAAATGCCCACTGAATACTCGAGCAGTATTCAGCACTTTTAAAAACCATATTTACTTGGTATAGAGAAAGACTGAAGGAACCTTTTTCTTCAAGATAAGCATCATGCAAGACTGTCAAGGAACAAGGTCTTATACATCACTACAGCCCACTACAACAGGACTGTAAAAGATAAGAGTTTTTTTACCAGCAGGTAATAAAGACCTCTGTCCCTCTTACATCCTCCACTTCAAAAGTAGCACTTCAGTCTGTTCTTCCAATTGCAGCTTCACACACGTCTGAAAACACTGACAAAAATCATCATAACATTGAAAACATAATAGACCATTATTAAGGGTATGTGAGACTTGTTTGGAGTTATCTCTGCTAAGAGGCCTGTCATATCTCTGCTGAACTTCCCAAGGGTTGACTAACAATATCTCCTAACTATTCATCCATTTCATTGGCAAGTCCGTTAGGTTTTATATTCAGAACTTTCTAATGGCACTATACTTCATGTATTTCAGTTGATCTTGCAATCAGATAATTTCCTGCATTTTTCATTCCAGTCCTAACCAAAAAAAAAGTGAACTAGCGTGTGGGAAGATACAACATGTGTAAAGAGAAAGCAGAAATGCTTGTGTAGCAAAAAGCAATGCAGACACTGGAGACCTTCATTTTTCTGTGAAACGTTTTCACATGAGTTAAACTGGATGTGCCTCAGTGAAATATTTTCTGATTTGAATGCACAGCAAAGGAGATACAGGCTATTACTCACTGCTCCTCACTCTGTCGATCTCCAAATATCTCTTTATGACTTCATTTACTAAAGTATATGTTCAAGCACAAAATAAACTAGATAGATACCCAAACAAAGAACAAACTTTCAGATATGTAAACACTAAGTAAGACGAAGACTTGATAAAACTATATAGCCAATTTTCAGGAGAACACAAATAGTAGAAAATGCTCTTCACATTCAAGTATTCTTCTAATTCTGTGCTGAGATTGTCCTTTTCTGTTGGCCTGATTAAATACCTTGCCCATTCTTAGCATATGTTCACAAGTGTCCTGTAATGAAGACAAAAAGGATTATGCCCCTTTTACAGATGGGAACCTAAGCAGAGAATCTAGGAAAACCATGGGCCATGGCCTTTCTGTGGCCTTGGATGAGATCTCAAGTTTGCACAGTAAAACATTATTCCCTGCTTCCACATTGGACTGGCCCCTTCTACTCAGCCTATTTGCAACGGTCGCTGATTACCAAAGAAACAAAGACGTATCTGACCCAACTATATTTGGTATGATAAGAAAACACTGTCTTGAAAGAAACAAAATTCAGTTAATTTCTGTTACAGGTATTCTGCTTATTTTCTAAACTAGGAAAATTTTGAAAAACAGTGATGAAAAGACAGTTAAAGAGGAAAATATGAGTTAGCACTGCAATGCTTGAAAGACTAATTTGTATAAAGAGAGGAGGATCTTTTCCTACAAAGAAAAGTACGTGTTTGTCTGAAAACACCTAACAGTAAGGTGAAAAGAGCAAAAAGATGTCAAATGAATACATAGCTAGCCATCAGTACATAGAAGATCTTAGACACAAGTACTACAAACGTTTTTGTCTGGACTAACATGAATAATGAGGAGAATTGTTGGAATCTTATTTAACAACGCAGTTCAAAAATCTAAGTGTTAGATACAAATGATAGAATAAGGATGAAGAAGGATCGGCGAATGCAAATAAAGACATTAAATCTTTATGTTCTGCATTTGGAAGGAATACTTACAAGTTTACTCATCAGCTTGACAGTGGGCTGTCTACAGATAACAAGGGGAAATGTCAAACACTACGTCTGCTAGAAATAACTGTCTTAACATCCATAGCACTGGATAGTTTGGGCCTGAGAGTCCTCAGGGTGTTAGCTCAGATATTCAGAGCGAGGATGCTGACAGAAGTAGAAAAGATGCGCAGTATTGCTGAACTAGGCCTGGTGATGTGATAAGAATGCTGTCTACCCTGGTGTGGCCCTCAGATTATTACTTATCACTGATTTTTAAGATAAGCAACAATAAAGTTGCAACAAGAAATCTGAGAGCTATCAAGACAGAATTCAGGGCCTTGGAAAGAAAGGTTAATGGATCAAGAGCACAAGTGATGTTCTCCTCTGACCTTCTGGTTGATAGAAATCATGAAGGAAGAACCAGGAGGTATCAATACACCTATACCTGGCACTGAGCTTCGTGTCACCAGCAGAATTTCAGGAGGCTTGATCATGGGTCAGTCTACACAATACCAAGCCCACTATCAACAGATGGGATACACTTGTCTCAAAGGATAAAAAAGATGTTTCCACCAGAGTTTTCAGACTTCATTGAAAAAAGCTTTAAATTAGATTTGAAAATCTAGTTTAGGAGAAAAGGATAAAACTGGAGGTAAGTTTGAAGCACAGCACTCCAGTATTTGAGGAACAGTGTGCTAGTGACATCCTTTGATCTGTTATCTTGGTGGAGGTAAAGTATGAAGATCCACATGGCAGCAAATACATTGAGACCTTATCACTCTGTACAAATGCCCAAAAGGAGGTTGTAGAGAGGTGAATCAGTTGCTGCTTACAAGTAACAAGTGAAACCACCAGAGGAAATAGTTTCAAATTTTGCCAGGGGAAGTATAGGTCAGACATTACGAAAATGTCCTTCATTTTAAAGGTCTTCAGTCACTGGAACTGGCTGTCCAGGGAAGTGGTTGACTTACCACCCCTGGACATGTTTAAAATTCAAGTATATATGCATCTTAAGGACTTAGTGGGCTTTGTAGTAAAGGTCTTTTCCAACCTCAATGGTTCTATGATTTTATGAAAGACGCAGGGTTGTTCGTATGTTAGAAACCACGGCAGCATAGGAGAACCGTCACATAGAAATTAGGGCTTCACCCCAGAAAAGGTAGCAAGATTAATAGCCCAAATGAATTGCATCTACACCATGCAGTGTAGAAACAAACAGAATGAACTGGAAGCCTCTGTGTAGCTGTGAATCTCTGACGTAGCTGCCATTGCAACATGGAAGGATAATTCACAGAACTGTAGTGCTACGATTGGTGGCTATGAAAATTTCAGAAGGGATAGACAATGAAAGAAATATTGTGGTGTAGGCCAGTATGTTGGAGAGTGTTTTGACTGTCTGGAGCTTGGTGATGATGATGATCAAAGTGTTAAGTATTTATGGGTAAAAAATCACAGGAAAAATCAGCAAGACAGTTATTATGGTGTGAGTCTGTTACATATCACTCACCTAGAATTAAGAGGCTGAAGACATATTCAAACGTGTGGGAGAAGCCTCATTATTGCTAGCCCTTATTCTCATGAGAAACTTCAGCTCTTCCAGTTTTGCTGCCAGACAACATGGTAGCCAAGCAACATGGCTACCAAGGTGAGAGAGACACCAACACTTCCATTGCTCGCTTTTGTCAGTAATATGAAGGTGAAAACCTCAATCCTTCTCCAACCTCTCCTAGCTGTTGTCTCCTGAGGTTTCTTGCAGGTGTCGTACCACAAGCCCACCCAAAGTGATCATCCCTACTCCCTCCACATATGCTCGAGGGAGACACTGAATTATAAATACAAAGAATTCTTTCTGTATAACTTTTTTGAGGAAATTCTTTGTGTTTTCTATAAGTCAGCTTTCACTTCAGGGAGAGGAAATATTCTCCAACAGACCCCTTTCAAGTGAAAGAATTCAATTTGTTTGTGGGTTCTTGGGCTTTTTAAAACAAGAAATGGTAAAGGGGCTAACTCCCTGTATAACGTGTCCTTTCTGGCAGAGTTATTCTGAACTTTTCCCTCGGTTTCCTTTAATATGGGAGTTATGCTCCAAAAATCAGCTCTACAGCAATGTCACATTCCTCCAAAACCTCTCTACTCCTTGTGTCTTTGAGAAGTAGCTCCTGCTTTTTCTGACAAAAGGAATGTTTCACTTCTGTTAGCAATGCAAAGCAAATTAGTGTGGAACAGGGAACTGGACTTGGGCCATCCTTGTGCATCAGCAACAGCTCTGTCACCTAATTTGCAAACACAGAACGATTATGACTGGCAAGGATATAAGAAGCAGCCTGGCTTTTAGATTCCAGCTTAGGCATAAAGGATCAGCAGGAGAAAAAGCATAACTTTTCAGTCTGAGCAAATATGATCTTAAAGCAGTTTAGAAATAAGACACACAGAATCAGAGTATAGTGGGGTTTGGAAAGGACCTCTAGATATCATCTAGTCCAACCCCTCCCACCCCGACAAAGTAGGGTCTCCTAGAGCGAATAACACAGGAACATCTTCAGGCAGGTTTTTAATGTCTTCAGAGATCACAACTTCACAATATCTCTGGGCAGCCTGTTTCAATGCTCCACCACCCTCAAGTAAAAGAAGTTTCTCTTTATGTTAAGACGAAACTTCTTTGTCACAGGTTCAAATTCAATGACAACATTAACTAATTAATTTAGTTAATGTGCTAAGGATCTGAAACAAAAACAAAACAAGAAGGGTTCAGAAACCATTTGTGAATTGCAGGCAAAACCAAAACTAGCTCAATTTGGGGGAAAACAACCAACAAGACATTAACTCACCCCACATAAAAAGACACACACAGATATATGGATATTAATCATATATTCCTACATAATTTTAATGTTCAGACTCTCAAATGGAAGAGACTTCCAGCCATTCCTTCTTCTTGTTGAAACAAGCTATCATCAAAGCTATGCACACATCCATTAGCATCAGTGGAGATTTTAAAGCCCATTTTTCTGTTCCATGTGCTTCCAGGCCAGTCCTCCATGTCTATAATGCAAATTCCTATGGCCATGAACAAGGGGCAATCTCTCTTCATTAGAGCAAATCGTGGAATTCAGATAAAATCTTCCTTCTGCAGATCTTTGAGGTACCATTCTGTCTCCCTCTGCTCACTACATTCCCAGAGCAAAATGGCTGCTCTGCCTAGCTCAGACCCATGATCCTCTCCAAAACACAGACCAAAAGTGAAGTCAAAGGAGAAGAAGGCAGAGCTGGAAACCTGAAACTGAAACTCCAAGCCCCTTCTGAGTGTCAATCCCTTTCATTTGCAGAGGCATGTAAATTGAGCTTGTAATTTTGACTTGGTCAAACCATTACATTCTCATATTCCACAAAACATTATGGATTGGAAGGGATCCTGAAAGTTCAACTGGTCCAATCCCCCTGCCACAGCACGATCACCTAGACAACGTCTCTAGAGAAGGAGACTCCACAACCTCCCTGGGCATCCCCTTTCCAGTACTCTGTCACCCTCACTGGGAAGAAGTTCCTTCTGATATTTATAAGGAACACCCTATGTTCCAGTGTACACCTTCTCCTATCACTAGAAAACATTCCAAAGAGCCTGGTTGCATCCTCCTGACACCCATACTTCACATATTTATACACATTGTTGAGGTCACCAGTTCACGTCCATTGGCCCTAGTTGAGACTGTGAAGTCTGGGCCTCTCCTCCTGATACCGGCCCTTTCAGATATTTAAAAGTGTCAATGAAGTTCCCTCTCAGTCTTTTCTCCAAGCTAAAGAGTCACAGAATCACAGAGTCACAGGTTTCTCAGTCTTTCCTGATTAGAGAGATGCTTCAGACCCTTAATCATCTTTGTGTCCACCAACTATGACTATGATATTATTGCCATCACTGAAACATGGTGGGATGGCTCCCATGACTGGAATGTTGTCATGGAAGGCTAT
>JAOXOE010000874.1:9684658-9719130 GCA_028565055.1 Phoeniculus purpureus | reverse complement strand
TAGATACTGGAATGGATTGCCCAGGGAGGTGGTGGTGTCACCGTCCCTGGAGGTGTTTAAGGAACGAGTGGACACGATGCTTAGGGATATGGTCTAGCAGTTAGATACTAGGACAAAGGTTGGACTCAATGACCCTGGAGGTCCTTTCCAGCCATGATGATTCTGTGATTCTGTGAACCATGCTAGCCCAGACAAGCACAATCTGACACCTAGAGAAGCACAGAGAATGCTTCCAGGGCAGGTTGCAGTTTATGGACAAGTTCTAAGGGTAAAGACAATTTACTAGTGTAGCCACGGGTTGAGAACAGTCTCAAAGCCTGAAAATTTTTCACTAAATGGCATGAAGTGGAGAGGAGGGAGAGATAATCATGAAGTTGTGTCATAGAATTTTGACTGCTTTGCCAGTCTGCAAAATACTGTTGCTGTAAGTTCACCAGCCACTGGAAAAAAGAAAAAATAGAGTATATCAAGCTATAATAAAGTATACCAAGCTCAAAAGATTCAGTGCTAATCAGTTGCATTGGATTTCTCTTTCTGAGAACAAAATAGCTTCTTTTGGTTTTCTGTCCTTAAAAGCAAAAACCAAAAGGAAAAGCTGTACTGAAAAACAGAAATGTGATTGATCTGTCAGGTAGCAGCTGAGTTTGGCAATAAGGAAGGGTCAAATGCCATATTTTGAGCTCCCACCTTTTCACCATAACTCTGCCAAAAAGGATCCATGTTTACAGTTGTTTTTTGCTATACCTCATTCAACACATTAGAAAATCCTTAGAAAAATTCATTACAAAATTGATTTTACAAATTCTCTTACATCTTATAAAGTTGCATTTAAGCACACCATCAGTATTAGAAAAAGATTAATGATGATTATTGATTTTTATTTAATTACCGTGGGGCAAACTAAAGCATAAATCATCATACACTAAAAACAGAGAGCAGAGGTAAAAATAGAAAAAATTCAAAGATACTGCTGTGGGTGATGTGTGACTTTAAACTCACATTCAAAAAAGCAAGCAAAAGAGTATTTTGTGCCCTGACTATCTATATAAAAAACTTTGTTTATTTTTAATTCTTGTTGCATAGTTATGCAAAATATTACAAAAACAGAAAAGGGCTAAATATATTTATATATATGAAGATGCACACATGCTTCTGGAAATAGCTCAGATCTGACAAAGCAGCAGTAAATCCTAACTGCCACCTAAAAGACACATTTTTTCAAACCTTAAGATGTTTGGGCAATAGGCTCACTAATCTGGTTTTTATTGTTGTATGTTTCTAAAATTCATTTCCTTCTTAGGTCTCATTCTCAAAATCACATGAAGACAGACATTCTCCAAAAGTTTTGCATAACTTTTATTTTGCATAGACAGACAAAAATAACTTCTATCCTTGTGATCTATTAGCACATCTGATTTTAATATTTTTCCAGTTTAGTTTTAGCTTAAATCAGAGAACATTTCAAAACACACAAGCTCTTTTGTTATTTTAGGTAATCATCCTTTGCTAATGACTCCAGGTGCTTCTAACACTAAATATATTCCTTGGTTATTCTAAACATAGGATTGTCCATCTTTCATCCTTTACAAGAGAAAAAGCAGACAGAAATGGATGTACTTCATAGAAGGAAAGATAAAATGAAAGTGAGCATCATGCTTTTGTTCTTTGTTGAGCAAGTCTCGCAACAAGTGGCTGCAACTGTGCAGCTTTTGCTCTAAGGATTGTTAGAGACAGTGGCAACTTATGTGACAGGTCCACGTCTTCATCTTCTTTTCTGTCAGAAATAAGCCAATTCAAAGCCACCTAAAAGCAATTTCCTCCTTGTGGAAGAAGATTTGGACTGCCCCAGAACAAGTGTATGTTCATTGTCTAGACTTTCAACAGCAGAGAACCACTGAAGTGGTTCTGGTCCATAACTGTGTCCATTTTTATAATTTTTTTTAAACACGTACAATAAAAAGCAAGTAAGCAAGAAATCATTCCCCCTGTGCTTTTAGCGAGGCCTCATCTCAAATATTTGTTCAGTTTTGGGCACATCAATACAAGAAGGGCTTTGAGGTGCTGGAGTGTGTCTGAAGAAGGGCAATGAGGCTAGTAAAGGGCCGGCAGAACAGGTCTATATGAGAAGTGGCTGAGGGAACTGGGGATGCTCAGCTCAGAGAAAAAGAGACTGAGGGAAAACTTCATTGCTCTCTACAAGTACCTGAAAGGAGGTCGGGGTGAGATGTGACTGTCTTTTCTCCCAAGGAACAGGCAACAAAGTGAGAGGAAACAGCCTCAAGTTGCACCGGGGGAGGTTTGGTTTGATTAAGAGGAACAATTTCTTCCCTAAAAGGGTTGTCAAGGCTTTAAACTGGCTCTCCAGGGAAGTGATGGATTCAACATCCCTGGAACTATTTAACAGATGTGTGGATGTGGTGCTGAGAGACATGGTTTAGTGGTAGTCTGTCAGTGCTAGGTTAATAGTTGGACTTGATGATCCAGCAAGTGTAACTAATTAATTGGTTTTGTGAATTTAAAAGCGCTTGCCCTGCCTTCGGGTGATCTCATCACAACTTCTAACATAGACTTTCTACGTAACCAAAGGCAATTCTTTCACAACATTCCCTGCCTCTGTTTTACACAAAAAAATGTGAGACAATATCTTCAAATTTCGTAGAAGTGTTCTGAAGATATAATTGGTTCATATAAAACGTTCTGACATTACAAAACAGAAGGTGAGAGGATGCAAAGGTCTTTGGGGTTTTTTTGTGAGGGTTTGAATCAGTGGTTAAGTGTAAATAGCACCTTGGCATGTTATGATGACAGACTATTTTTTATTAGTCTTCTAAAACAAGAGAGAAGTTACTAAAATAGGAGTCTCTAAAGAGATTCCTGTGACTTCTGCTTACAAAAAAAAAAGAAAGATAACTCATAAGCACTATGCTTTTCTAGAGCACAGTGCAAGTCTCTTAGGGCCAGAATGTTTTCTGAGCCTGCAAATTAGGTACTTTTATCATACTCGTGTAAGAAAGTGATAGTTCTGTTGGAAAGCTCAGAGATCATAATACTCCCTTTTATGCTTTAGATTAACTTGTCTGGAATATCTTTACTTAATGACTTTGTATAAATAAGGCTTCATCTTTCTAACCTGCTGGGCAAGTGCCAAAATGTACAATCTATTCTAAATCAAAATTAAATAGGTAAAAGCAGCATGGGTTTAGAGCTATTTACTATCGCTTGTTTAGGTCATGTCCTCACCCTTGTTCTTACTCTGTGTCTTCTTACAATCCAAAGATAAGCTATGCAAACTTTGAAGTTGGTCCGTGTGTCAGAGAGTCTTCATAAACAGCAGAAATCTGCCCTATGTCTGTGTTGGCAGGCATGGGATTGGAAAGACAAATGTTGTCATAACCTCCACCCACTGGAATCTGGTTGTTGGTTTAGTTAACACATCCTCTGGCTATTTGAACTGGTCACTCGAGAAGTCAACAGTAAGTCAAGTTGTCATGCATTCCTTATTAGTCATTTCCTCCCACAGCTGGATCTTCTGCATTCATGTTTACAAATCAGCTGAAATCTTGTTTGTGCTTTGAGGATGAACTGAAGACATTAGAGGAGTATCTACCGTTCAACTCCACAAACTAAGTAGATTTAAGTTCCCTCATGCAAGCAAACTCCACCAATTCAGTTTTTTTCCAGCTGTCTCCTTGCTACTGCTTAGTTGCATGAGGTCTTCAGTATTTATTATTCCTTTTTTTGGTAGGGGCAGGGGACAGAGTGAATGACACATCCTCTGATCCTGTCCACATAAAGTACCCAGGCAGGAATTTCAGCTATTTTCAATGAAGGAAATGCTTGGTTATTTCACGTAGTTTTTGCTTGACATGTTAGCACTGAACAGTTATGTTTGTTTGCGTGGGCATGTCTTAATGTAACAATTATTTGTGGGCAATTTTTTCAGCTATCTGGGCAACTGTTAAAATTGTGAATCAATACATCTTACATTTTCTCCCTTTCACACAAAAGAATAAAAATTCAACCTTTAGGAATTTCTTACAACTACTGAATGCAGAACAGGCACTACATGAAAGCAGGCAAAACAGACATGACACAAAAAGGGAATTTGGACGAATTCTAGCCAAATGCAGCTCATTGTCAATGTTACTTCTCTTGATGTACTGCACTTCTTGGCAAATGTACTTTTCCCTCCAAAGAATTATCTGAACTGGAATCCCATCTTGCCATACTGGTTCGTTAGCTTTTTCCACAAAGATCTTTTCTCATGAAACACAGAAGGCTTAATCTATTTTTTTTTCCCATCCTCACCTATTCTCACTGGGACTTATCTGGTTTTTGACATCGAAAATAATTTAATTCTGTCCAGAATTACCTGGAGAGAATGAACAACTGCCTGGAGAAAAGCATTGAAAAAGAAGAAGAATCAAATAAAAGTGTCCCACAGGTAATTTTATTAATGTGTTGTGAAAGCCACACTGGCTATGCATTAGTCAGCAAATCTTTACAAATATGTCTTTTGATCGTTTAGAGTAATTCTCCTGAAATAATTACAACTTAATCATTCATTAGAAATAACTACTACCTAATAATCTTTTTGAAGAATTGTGTGTGCTTGTCTTTTATTCTTTTACGACCTCCTATTCCCAAGAGATAAATAAATGGAGTACAACAGCTGTAAAAGTCAAACTGAGTTGTAAGAACTGGATCTAAGACATACCTATCTTTTTACAGTAGTTATCCACACACTGCACTTTGACTTTTGCTGTAGATAGAAACGTTGAGATGCTGATGGGTACCCAGAATCTGAGGAATCCCAACATAGCAGTCACAAATGAAAGTCACAGCAATTATTTATCCTAAAACTGATTCTGTGGTAGACAGAAGCAGGGACCAATCTCCAGAGCAACATTTCAGTGCAAAATCTGCTCAAAAATCTTTTTACCTGTGGTCACCCTAGTCTTTTCATTCACTGATGACAGACTATTACCTGGTTCTAAAAGAAATGTAAGATACCCACACTAACATCACTGCCCCAACGTAATGTGTCTCCAGGGTTAGGAACCACCTGCCAACAAATTGAAAATAAGACCTCTCTAACTATCGTATGGAAGCTTCACTGTGCGTCTCTGCTTTAACAAGGAAAGTATTGCTTTGCCTTCTTATGTGGATATGTGTTATATTAGTTGACATTACACTGGGGTGGTCTGATACAGGCTGCATGACCAGGAAGGGGGATCTACAAAAACGGAGACTCTAGTGATAGGACCATGCAGAATGGTTTCCAACTAGAAGAGGGTTGATTTAGATTTGATCTTTGGAAGAAATTCCTAAGAATGGAATAGGTTTGTTCCCAGGGAAGTTGTGGATGTTCCCTCCTTAGAAGCATTCAAGGCCAGGTTGGATAGGACTCTTAGCAACCCAGTCTAGTGAGAGGTGTCCCTGCCTTGGGCAGGCTCATTGAAACTAGATGATGTCTAAGGTCTTCTACAACCTAGACTATTCTACGACTCTATGATTACGCTAAAATTCCTCGGAAAGCTTCTTCTTTCACAATAGTCTAGAGCACAGCCAATTTCACAGAAGAGCTAACTAGCAATCATGGGACATAGAGATGAAAAATGTTTCATGGAAGTTTTCTACATTGGTGAGTGTCTTACATAGTGCTTGATGTATTTACTACCAGGTCTTTTAATTATTTCCCAATGAATAAGAGGTTTGATGCAAAATAATTCCTTTGCTTGTAATGACACAGCTGCAGCAGAATAGATGCCAGTTTCATTTGTGTATATTATGACATTTTGCAAAAGCATCTATTTGCACTGTCAGTACAACTTTTTTTTCAGAGTTCATCTCACAGCAAACATTTTCTTAGTTCCAGATGAGACTTGTCTTGAACCAGTCAAATATACATTATACAACTATTCTTCAACCTATATGAAGACAGATTAACTGCTTGACACTGAATATTTTCTTATGTGCTTTTGCCAGTAACTAAATGTCACAGCAGAAAAAAATGTTCATTGGCACTCAGAAGTTTTTTACCTTGACAATAGAGGGCTACATTAACACATATTTTGTACAAATTCACGTTCGACCTAATGATTTCACAACTGCTGCTGCTGTGCTAGACCAGTTACCTTTCTTGCAATCCACTGTAGTCTTAGGCTTATTTCCAGTAACTAATACAAACTGAGTCATGGGATGTACTTGGCCAGCAGATGGAAACAAGCAGGAGGAGGAGGGAGATATGGTTTCCAATGCTTTGTTTATGAGAACATCCTTCCTGTCATCAATATCCGCATTCCATTAACGTATGGTTTCAATTCTGCCTTTGCAATGTGGTTCAGTGCTATGGTCAAAGCATAAATGCTCCAGTCAAGCACATTTCACTTCATATTTAATCAAATAAGAAGGAATACCATAGGAGTTTCTGCTATCTCTAGCTGCTTACTAACCTGTGGTTCTAATAATTCTCAGTGGTACTGCATAGTTCTTCCATTACATAAGAGGAAATTCAGCCTCTCCTAAAATATTATGGATAATATACTTGAAAAATAAGATGTTCTCCAAAACGGTTTTGGGTTTAGTTATTTACCTAGTTGTTTGAAGTTTACATAGTTAAAGCTAGCATTCTGTTAAACAAATACTTTGAACAAGCAAGCAATGAGAAAGCAAGCCCAAAAAAGAGCTATTAATAATTAATAAATCAAAACCTCTATGTATGTCCCTTCATTTCCATAGCATAATATACACTGTATCTAGGTTTATGGCCTGACAAGAGCCTCAGGAAAATGTTTGGAACATGAACTGAGATTACGAAGGAACTGAGGAATCTATTAACAATATACTTGAAATGTATGAGCTATGCTGTGTCTTGAATTGCTGAGGATTAGCTGGAGCCCCACTGGCTGAGATACAGGTGTAAGTACACAGTTTATGTGTAGAACCTTGAAAGTAACCACATATCCCAAATTGCAAAACATTCCACATTAGAGGTCTGAAGGCTCAACTTTAGTTCATAGAATCACAGAATTTTCATAGCTGGAAAGGACGCCTCAGATCACCAAATCCAACCATACACATAATAACAAAGCCAAAACCCTGACCAAACACAAACACTAAATGCACTCAACCAGATAAAACACAAAACAAAGCCCCCACAATCTCTGCCCCTAGAGCAAGTCCTGAAACACTATGTCTATATGTTTCTTAAGTACCTCCAGTGGTGGTGGTCACTCAACCATCTCACTGGACAGGCTGTTCCAGTGCCTGACCACTCTCTTAGTAAAGAATTTCTTTCTAATATTCAGTCTACACCTCCTCTGCCACAACTTCAGACCATTTCCTTTGGTCCTGTCATTATCCAATTGGGAAAAGAGGCCACACTTACCTCTCTACAACCTCCTTTCAGATAATTGTAGAGGGAAAAGAGGTCTCCCCTCAGCCTCCTCTTCACCAAACTGAACCTGCCCAGCGCCCTCAGCGTCTCCTTGTATGATTTTTCTCTAGACCCCTCACAAGCTTAGTGGCTCTCCTCTGGGCACATCCAGCACCTCAACGTCCTTCATATATTGAGGGGCCCAGAACGGAACACAATACCTGAGGTGAGCCCTGAACAGTGTCCAGTATAGGGGCGCAGTAACTTCCCTACTTACTTGGAAATGGATCAAGTAAATGTATTTTATTTGCATCAGCAAACTGATGCCTATATAATCCTGGTTACATTTGCATAACCTGTTGGGAGTACTGGCAATTTACTGCTTACTTAGTTTTCCAGTCTTAAAAAGATGTTCTCTGATCAGGCAGTCTTAGTTACCAGAAAATGCAGAGCACTTGGAATTCTGACTGCAAGCACAAGCTGAGTCAGAACCAGTACCTGGATTTCTACAATGTTTGAGTTTATGACACTAGTACACCCTGTGTCCAAAAAATAAAATCACCTTGATCTACTCCTCTGGCTTTTCTTACAATTAGACATTCTTGACTAATGTGCAAAGTTTGCATTATGCAATTAATCATAGTAGGTATTATAGGTAAAAAAGTGTTTGCTGAATATTGCACTACATCTGCAACCACATGTGAATTGACCAGGATGACAGCAAACAGCCTCTGTCAACAGATAATGTGTCTTTTCCTCTGTGGAAAAAGGCTTGGTATGGTCTGAATAACTAACTGTTGCTCTTATAATGACAGGAATGAATGAAGACCCAGTGTGATTTCCATGTTGGTAAGTGAATATAGTATGTCACTTGTACTAGGCATATATCTTCAATTCTGCGGTCTTTTCTAAGGCTTCCTGTGACTTCTTGATAGGGGGATATAAAACACAAGCAAATGACTAACATTGCAGAACCAGTAGTTATAAAACAGAAACTGCACCTGGATTGTGCATTGCCGTACTTCTTATTTCAAGCAGGTGCTGTGTTTAACTTAACTTACTGCTTGTAAGAACGTTACACATGTTTGTTAAAATGCCTTCTCTAGCCAACGCTTAAGGCTAATCTCCCACCCTCCTCTTTAAATTGCAGGGCACAGAACTCCACACAGTACTCAAGGTGAGGCCACACCAAAGCTGAATACAGCTGGATAATTACCTCTGTTAACCAGCTGGTTACGCTGTGTTTGATTGCTGTAGTTTTGAAGTTTGGCAGGTCTTAGCTCGAGGGATAGGTTAGTTTCTATGGCAACTCTTGAGAAGCAGCTTGGAATTCCAAGCGCTCCCCATAGTTCTAGCCAATCACCCCCTTGCAAACAAATATATTCGAGTGCTGGGGAAAAAATATTGCTGCCACTTTCCACAACTACTGTTGGTGTAGTTTCTTTTTTTGGAGGTACAGTACACAGCACTGGAGCTGAGCACATGGCAAGAAGCCATCTAGTACTCTGGTGCATAATGGTAGAGGAAGGAATGGATGATCAAGGAATCACAGACTCACAGAATTAGTGAGGCTGGAAAAGACTTTTAAGACCACCGAGTCCAGCCTGTGACCTAATATCAGCACAATCACCTAGACCATGGCACTAAGTGTCACATCCCGTCTTCTCAAATGCCTCCAGGGATGGGGACTCCACCACCTCCCTGGGCAGTTCATTCCAATGGACTCTTTCCTCACCCTTTCCATGAGGAAGTGCTTCCTAGAATCCAACTTAAACCTCCCCTGGTGCAGCTTCAGGCAATGTCGTCTCATGGTGTCACTAGAGCCTGACCTCCACCTGTCTACAACTTCCCTTCAGGTAGTTTTAGAGAGTGATAAGGTATCCCCTGAGTCTCCTCCAGGCTAAACAACCCCATTTCCCTCAGTCTCTCCTCATAAGACCTTCCATCTAGTCCCTTCACCAACCTCACCGCTCTCCTCTGGACCCGCTCCAATACCTCAATCTCTTCCTTGAAGTGAGGGGCCCAGAACTGACCCCAGCACTCAAGGTGAGCTCCAACATGGGGCTGAAATAAAGTGGGAGAAAGTAACAGGCAAAAAGGTGGACCAGATTTGAAAATGTCTATTGGGAGTTTATTTTATTTTTTAATAATTACCTCGCTGGAGGGTGGAGGGGTGGAACCTTCCGACATTTGTGTCTTTGTCTTAAATGTGTTGTTTGTGAGCCTAGGATTGGAATGTGGCATTTACAGCCTGGAGTTGATCGTACCATAATAGGGGAAGGTACTTCTAAAAGCCCCTGTAAAACTTGCTGTAAAAGCTTTCCCAAGCCCAAGTTTATGACTATTTTGAGCAATTTGAGCTTCTGTGATAATGTGTTGATATCACTTTAACTTTGGGGTGGGAAGTCCTTTGTGTTGATGTTAGTGATCATGCAGACTTTACTCATAATTCCTGACTATGTTATTCACTGAGGGAAGGGGTAGAAAGACGTAATTTTGAAATTTGCTGTTCTTGATTGTTGTAGTTTTGAAATTTGGCAGGTCTTAGCCTGAGGGATTGGTTAATTCCTACGGCAACTCTTGATAAGCAGTTTGGAGAATCCCAAGCTCTCCTCAGCTTGTGTTCTGGCCAACGGCACCTCTGCAAACCAGAATATTTGGGTGAGTAGAAATAAAAAGTTGTGTTATAGTTTCTGGTTACCTGTTTCCAGTGTGTGGTGACTGTTGGGAGATCAGGCACATGGCACTGGAGCTGAGCATGCCACTAACAGCCATTTGCCAGTGGTTACAGAAGAGAGAGTAGGAGTTTGGAACCTCAGCAGAGGAGAAATTTGCTTGCAAGTCCATGATGTGGTAAAATGGAGGAAGAGACATTCATCTGCAGCTTGTGGAAGACAGTGTGCTGCAGCAGGGGATGGGCTTTGAGAACACGGAGCAAGGATTTTGTTCTTAAAGTAACTGCTGGCACTGAGCAAAGGATGCTCTTTATATATAATCTAAATCTGACCTCTCAATTTCCATAAGCCAAGCTGATCTTCTACCCCTCTTTTTTCTGACATCCTGCACAATGGAATTGCTCCTGTGCTTCTAAAAGGTGGTTCTTAAAGACTGACCGCATTTTTGGACTCCTAAGTGCTCAGAAACTGATTCCCAAGGTACCCAGATCTTCCAACAATAATGATTCTTTGTTATTACACTGAAAATTTTAAACTCAATCATTTTATGATCATTGTTGCAAATAAAACCACCTACCATCATATCCTTCATGAGCTCTTCTCTATTCACAAATAGCAAGTCTAGGAGGCCATCTTTCCCAGCTGGCTCACTTCATACCTATGACATGAAATTGTCTCCTATAAACTTCGAAGATTTTAACAAATGGACATAGAAAATGGAAAACAAAAATGTTCTCATTTACTAATTTCAGTTGTTGAGCACAATCAAACCTTCTGGAACATAACACTATTCTAAATAAGCATGTCATCTCAAAGCTTCTTGTGGGAAAAACAGCTATTGCTTAGTGGAGTAAAGACTAACTTCATTCTAATAAAGGTTACTCCAGTACTATGAAAAAGAACTGGAGACTGAAAATTTAAAAAACCCAAACATATGACCATGTTTTTATCTTGCAGCACAGGAAATAGTGGGGAGACAGAAAATTACCTGAAATTCTGCCAAAACTTGCAGAGGATGTGTTGATTCCTAAAGAACAGGGTGTGACTCAAAACCATTGCATCGTTCTTGTAGTCATTAAAGAATGGTCTTCTTAAATTCAAACAAGGTAGTCAGGGTTAGGGAGTGATTTTTTTCACAGTTCATCCTTTTGGGATTGCAGCAACTGACTCCTAAACAAATTGTTCCAGCACCAAGCATCACAATTAAGAGTTTGCAATTTCTACAGTATATGAAGGTGTATCATTTTATATTAATTATTTGACTTGTCTTTATCTGCCTCTGTTTCCAGGCAGGAATTCAGATACTGTGAAAGGGATATCAAAGACAACAAAAAGGAACTGCATTCCCTGGTTGTTTATATTACTTGGAATATTGATCATGTTCCTAGCGGTAGCAGCAATTAAACTACTTCAAAATAAATCTTAGTTTATATTCATTGATAAAAGGAAAAAATGAGTTTCCACACACTCATAATACTTTCACTGTAACGAATGACTTCTGACACCATGAAATTTTCCTGACAGCACTGGAAGTAACTTAAGTTTATTTCATGGAAGCATTGGGTAATGGGCACCAGGATAGTGATGTCAGGACACAGAAATTAGAGATGCATTAGCCAGAGTTTGTGGAGGGACAGACAGTGACTCACAACATTATATATGATATTCATCATTAAAATCAGGGTAAGAAAGTAGAGGTTAGGACTTCTACAGCTTCAGGGTTTCTCTGGAGAGTGATGATACACTATGATATCCTTCATCACCTATGAAAAAAACATTAACATTAGCAACCAGGACAAATATCTTGGTTGAGAAAGTACTGAACTAAAAATTCAAAATTGTGAATCAATTTCACAAACCAATTTGGGAATTCAGAGGAGATTGATTAAGTACGTACTGTGGTTTATAGCTCAAATACATGACTTTTTTCCAAGAAGCAGCCATGAAGTTTTGACTTGAAGCTTTTTTTATGCCAGTATGACACAGATGTATTCAGGGGTCCTTATCAAGTACTGTCTCCCAGTTTTGCTTATTTTTTCCAAAAAGGTTACTTAAGCGGTCTATATTTAAAAAATCACAACTTTCAACTGTTTATAATCTCAACAGCTTTGAGGAATCTTCCCCAAATTGATTTCCATGAGAAATTTATCTACAAGCAAGTAAATATCCTAACAAAGCAAAAACCACTATTCAAAGATGCAGCCAAACTGCTCAGATGAAGCACCATGCACATAATTTTTGCCTTCTTGATGCAGCTAAGAAGGTAACGTAGAGTGATAACGATTATTGTTACTTGCTATACATGCCCAGCAGCTCCAACTGAAAGTCAGGTGAACTCAATAAAGGTTTAGAAAATGAAAATTCAGCCCAGTAAAAAAAAAAAAATAAATATAGTCTTACAAAGAACAATACACATTGAAAAGAAAGAAGTCAAGGAAGGGAGCCAGAAGACCTGCGTGGTTAAACAGGGAGCTTCTGGGCAAAGAGGAAGAGGAAAGTCTATAGGTCATGGAAGGGGGGGATGGCCACTTGGGATGACTATAAGGCTGTAGTCAGAGGATGTAGGGAAAAAAACTAGGAAAGCCAAGCCCTCCTTGGAAGTAAACCTTGCAAGAGACGTCAAGGGCAACAAAAGGCTTCTTCAAATACATTGCAGGTAAAACTAGAGGCAATGTAGGCCCCCTGCTGAATGAGGTGGGCGCCCTGAAGACAGAGTATACAGAGAAAGCAGAGATACTGAACACGTTCTTTGCCTCTGTCTACACTTCTGGGGGCTGTCCTGATACGAAGTCCCAGATTGCTGAGGCTCCAGAGGAAGTTGAGAGGAGAGAGGAGATTGCCCTGGTTGATTAGGACTGGATTAGGGATATATTGAGTAAACCAGATATACACAAATCCATAGGCCAGATGGGATGCACCCGTGCATGCTAAGGGAGACAGCGGAAGCCATTGCTAAGCCACTCTCCATCATCTTTGCTAAGTCATGGCCATCAGGAGAGATGCCTAGAGACTGGAGGATAGCAAATGTCACTTCAATCTTCAAAAAGGGCAAGAAAGAGGACCAGACAGCCTCACCTCCATCTCAGGAAAGGTGATGGAACGATTTGTCCTAGACGCTGTCTCTAGGCACATGAAGGACAAGAGGGTCATTAAGGACAGTCAACACGACTTCACTAAGAGGAAGTCATGCTTGACCAACATGATAGCCTTTCATGAGGGCGTAACAAAGTGGATAGATTATGGGAGAGAGGTGGATGTAGTCTGTCTTAACTTCAGTAAGGCTCACATAGCATCCTTGCAGCCAAATTTGGATGAGGGATTAGGGTGCACTGTCAGCAAGTTTGCTGATGACACAAAGCTGAGTGGTGTTGCCAACACCCCAGCAGACTGTGCTGCCATTCAGCGAGACCTGGACAGGCTGGAGACCTGGGAAGAGAGAAATTCAATGACGTATATACAAGATTAAGTGTATAGTCTTTCATCTGGGCAAGAACAACCCAGTACCAGCATAGGTTGGGGACTGACCTGTTGGAGAGCAGTGTCTGAGAAAGGGACCTGGGGGTCCTGGTGGACAGCAGGATGACCATGAGCCAGCAACACACGCTTTTGGCCAAGAGGGCCAACAGCATCCTGGAGTGGATCAGAAGAGGGGTGGTTGGCAGATCAAGAGGGGTTCTTCTCTCTCTCTACCCTGCCCTGGTGAGACCACATCGGGTGGAGTACTGTGTCCAGCTCAGGGCCCCTCAGTTCAAAGAAGGACACGGAGCTGCTGGAGGATGTTCAGCATAGAGCAATAAGGATGCTGAAGGAAGTAGAACACCTCCCTTATGAGGAAAGGCTGAGGGAGCTGGGTATCTTTAGCTTGGAGAAAAGGAGACTGAGGGGTGACCTCATTAATGTCTATAGATATGTGAAGGGTTGGTGTCAGGAGGATGGAACCAGGCTCTGATCAATGTCATCTATGATAGAAAAAGGGGCAATGGGTGTAAGCTGGAACATAGGAGGTTCCATATAAATATGAGAAGGAATTTCTTCACAGTGAGGGTGACAGAGCACTGGAACAGGCTGCTCAGAGAGGGTTGTGAAGTCTCCTTCTCATGTTCCTGTGTGACTTGGTCTGGGTGATCCTGCTGTGTCAAGGGGATTGGACTAGATGATCTTTCGAGGTCCCTTCCAATCCCTAATA
The DNA here is from genome assembly GCA_028565055.1 of Phoeniculus purpureus. Lineage (NCBI taxonomy): Eukaryota > Metazoa > Chordata > Aves > Bucerotiformes > Phoeniculidae > Phoeniculus > Phoeniculus purpureus. Next base: position 9,704,891 of record JAOXOE010000874.1, on the reverse strand, counting down.
TTTTGTGAGTCTGTGATTATGTGAAAATCACTATTCTATTTTCTAGAGTCTCTAGATGCATAATATTTAGAGAAGTATTGTTCCAGCTTTTTATCTGAAGTCAGATCCATCTCACCTCTACTTGGATGTTTATTAGCTTATGGAGTCATAGAAAATAAATATTTAGACTCTGTCAAATGTCAATGAAGAGTATTAAAATATTCAGAATGATGCAAAATAACAGACATTTGAGCTTGAGTTGCACTCAATTACTTAAATGCAATTAACATCCTCCTGAGTGAAGGTATCCAAAAATCACCTTCCCTGGAACAAGTCATGGTACTTCACTGACTCCAAGAATATTTGGGTTGTCTGTTAGATACAAAAACTGGACGAACTGGCCTATTCTTCATTTGCCCAAATCCCACTAATACTTAAAGCAAATTAGGTATGTATTTATATGTCTTGTGCCCTATTTTATTTAAACTAAGTCTCTTAAAATCTGAGCTTATTTCTACTTTGCTTACTTCATGAGAATGCAAGATTTGTTATACTGTGCAGCCTTCTGCAATCCTAAATCTAATAACCAGTGCTCTGAGGGAAAACTTGACTCCTCTGAGAAAAGGTGATTAAACTCATTTATTTAATTTTGGAAATATTTTTTCCCTTTAACAGATGGTGACCTTCTCTAACTGCCAGGAATCCTCAAGCACGTGTTGACCTGTAACTAGTCATTTATTCCAGGGAAAGTGTGTAATAGTTTGAGTCTCCACTTTGTACTGGCTGACTTACAAGTTTTTTCCTAATGTTTCTACTCACAGCAAACTGGACTTTTCACCATATGTCAATGACCTCAGAAGCCAACAGCATAATCTGCTACATAAACAATATATTTTCAAGATAAACATAATGGTGGATCAAAGCATGATGTTTCCAAAAAGGAGCACGATAGCTTAGTATTTGTTACACAATCATCCTGAACTTGTTGTGTTGCTGATTTTATTTCCCTTACATATTATCTTTATCTGTATTTCATATATCCATTAAAACATAACATATATTTACTGCATCAGATTTTAAATTTCTCAATGATGGGTTTAAGTGCATGATCTCTTTTATTCCTATGTAATCATTTTACATTCCATGTTGTGGTCTCAAAATAACTCCTCAGTTCCACACAATCAAAACTCCTGAACTTGTTCAAGCTCCATGAATTCATCCTACAGAAGGCTCAAACTAAACAGACTCTGGTCCAATGGAAATCAGGCACTTTCCCCAAAGGTCGTACTGGATAGGCACCAGATGGCCAGCTAAGAAAAAAAGAAACACTCCCAGCATGGGGCAAGAAAAGAAAAATTAAAAATAAAACTGAATAAAAAGATTGGAATAAAAAAATTTAGCAAAACCAGCAGTAGCTAGTGTGCCTGCAGTGTGAACTATCACAACACAATAGACAGTAGCTTCAGTTAAAACCTTGGTGCCATGCTTATTAATATACATCACTAAGGAAAATGAAACGCAAGATGCTCTTTAGCTTAGACACAGATTGTTGAGCACCATAAAGGTATTACATGAAACTGAAAGGCTTGTGAGCACAACAGGTCAGATAGACAGGACAGTCTGTTCCTCCCCAGCCAGAAAAAAAGGAGTCTGTAAACCCCAACCCACCCCTCAGATTTGTTTCTATTTGTAAGTACTCATTTGGATTAGCCGTCCATTTCAACTGCTTGAGAAAGATATTTCAGCCCCATACTACAGAGTTAACTATCAAAATTATGTGTCATGTTATCAGGATTCAATAAAATAACCTTCATTATCATAGAATCATATAATGTTTTGGGTTGGAAGAAATGCCAGAGATCATCTGGTTCTAAGAACCTGTCACAGGCAAGCACACCTCTCACCAGACCAGGTTGCCCAGAAACGTCATTCAACCTGGCCTTAAACACTTCCAAGGAGGGTACATCCACAGCTTCTCTGGACAATCTGTTCCAATGCCTCACCACTCTCATAGTGGGGAGTTTCTTCCTACAAAATCTACATTCTTCTAATCTTAAGCAATTTCCCCTTGTTAATTCACTAGTCCCTCTCCAGCTTTCCTGTAGGCTCACTCCAAACGCTGGAAAGCTTCTCGAAATTCTGTTGGAGACCTGTCTTCTCCAGGCTGAACAGCCCCAATTCCCTCAGCCTGTCCTCAAAGAAGAGATACTCCAGCCCTCTGATCATCGTTGTGGCCTTCCTCTGGTCATGCTCCAACATAGAACGGTCTTCTTTTATTGAGGACTCCAGAACTGGATGCAATACTCTAGCTAAGGTCTCACAAGAGCAGAGTAAAGCAGGAGGAATCGCCTCCCTTGACCTACTTGTAATACTTCCTTTGATACAACCCAGGATACAGTTGGCCTTCTGGGCTGCACTCATGTATTATCAGCTCACGATGAGCTTCTCAACTGCCAACACCCTCACGGCCTTCTCCTCTGGTCTGCTCTGAATGCATTCACCACCCAGCAATTATTTGCACTTGGATTACCTTAATCTTGATGTAGGATTGTGTACTTAGACTTGTTGAATCTCACACATTTTACATGGGCCCAGTTCTCAAGCCTATCAAGGTCCTTCTGGTGTCATCTGTGAACCTGCTGAGAGTGCACTTGGTGCCACTGTCCACATCACCAACAAAGAAGTTAAATAAAACTGGACTGGGGAACACCAGTCAGAACTGATCTCCATTTGGACATTGAGTCATGGATCACAGATCATGCAGCCAATTACTTAGTCACTGTATGGTCCATCTGTCAAAACCATGTCTCTCTACTATAGCTGCTAGGATGTCATGTAGAACGTGTCAGACTTATGTGAGTGGTTTAGAGCTTCCTGTTTCTGGATCCTCCTTCACTTCATTTTTTTTTTCTTTGCTGAGAGAGAGAGAGAGACACATAGCACTGGACTAAGCACAGCAGATTTTTGCCCTGGGAATGTGATGAGTGGAGAGCAAGAGGTACTTCAGAGATCAGCAGAGGGAAGGTTTCATCTGCATTGTTTGCTGAAATGGAGAATGTGTTTTTTCTCTTGTTTGTGGCCGCAGGAATCAGTGTGGTGGAAATGGATGACTAGGTTGGAAACACGTTGTCATGATTTAAAATACCAGATGACAGCATTAACAAATTATTTTAACTAAGGTGCTAATAGGTTGAAATAAAACAACAATACAGGGAGGGTTTGAAAAGAAACCACTTATGAATTGCAGGTGAAAAACAAAACTAACTTGATTTGGGGAGAAAAGCACATTTAATTCACTCCACACAAAAAGACACGCACACAAAAACATAACAGAGATTCATCACACTGTTCTTACATAACTGAACCAAAACTTCAATGTCCAAACCCTAAAAACGGAAAAGAGTCTTCTAACCATTTCTGCATCTGTGAAAGCGTGGTGCCCTCCAAGTTTGTGCACGTCATTCAACGTTAGCAGCAATTGAAAGTCCAATTCCCAATTCCATGTGCATCTACACCAGTCTTCCATTTCCAAAATGCCAATTCGTACAGCCACAAGCAAGGACTGAAATCTCTCCATTTCAGCAAACCATGGAATCCAGACAAAACCTTCTTTCCATTAATCTCTGAGGAACCACACTGTCTCTATTCACCATGTTTCCAGGGCAAAATGACTGCTGCATCTAGCTCAGTGCCATGTGCATTCTTTCTGAAACACAGACAAGAAGTAGTTAAGAAAGAGTCAAAATGGAAGAAGGAGAGGCTGGAAACTCAAAAGTGAAACTTCAAACCCCTTCTGCTCACCCAAACCCTTCCATTCTAATAAAAAACACCAATTAAGATCACCATTTCTGGCTTGCAGTTTTGAAGGCAAGCAGTAAAATTTAAAACCATCACATACACAGAACAGACTGAAAGAACTCCATCTTCCCAAATGGACAAACAAATGCTGGAGGTTTCTTCCTTTGGAGGGGCTGGAGATAGTAGCTCGGCCCAGTCATGTAAGAGCATGTGTTTAATCTCTGTATGTTGGGGTTCTATATGTTTACTGAATTAAAGTGTGTTGTTATTTCCCTAAATCATATTAGTTTTGAGTTTGCCTGAAACTTATAAGTGAAATTTGAACTGTCCTTCATTTTGTTTTCTTTCCATCCCTTTAGCACATTAACTACATTAATTGGTTAATGTTATCTCTGGATAAAGCCTTGACATTTGAACATCAAATTCCTCCAGGACTCTATCCCAGTACATTCTACAAAGAAGATTGCTGAAGAGGCCAGAAAGCCCAATCTCCTGAAATCAATGGTAGCAAAATTGCTGGGTGCCCTCCTCAGTGCCCTAACAATGAATTTCACCATTTCATGACTATTACAGCCAAGGCTTCTCTTCTCTTGAGTTTCCACCAGCTCCTCCTTGTTGGTAAAGAAAAGGTCCAGCATAGCAACTCTCCTTGTTTGCTCCTCTAACACTTGGAGAAGGGAGTTAGCATCAATGCATTCCAGGAATCTCATGGATTGCCTACACCTGACTGTATTCTTCTTCCAACAGATAGGGTAGTTGAAGTCTCCCATGAGGACCAGGTCTTGTGAATGTGAAGCTATTCCCATCTATCTATAAAGTGCTTCATCCACGTGGTCTTCCTGGTCATAGGGCTTGTGGCATAGCCCCACTGTTATGTCTACTATGGCCCACTTTTACCCTAAGTTCTAGTTTCCTCATCTGATTGCAGGTGGAGTTCCATGCACTCCAGCGAATCATTGACATAGAGAGTAACACCACCTCCTTATCTACCCTGTCTGTCTTTCCTAAAGAGTTTATACGGCTTGATTTCAGCAGTTTAGTCATAGGAGTAATTCTACCATATCTCCATGATGCCAACAAGGTCATGACCTTTGCAAAATCTAGGGACAGTTGGTAAGACACCTTAAACACCAAAATAAGCAGGTCCAAGAATGATGGGCACAGTGAGGCTCACTTTCCAGGTTGCAGAGGCTCCCATAAAGGCAGAAATTACCTTTACCCTCCAGGGAGACTCAGCATTAAGCTTCCTTTACCAGCCACTCCAGATATCTAGGGGTGGTGATCAGAAGGACATAGATCCTGTTTGTCTTCCATGCTGTGCTGGGGATCTGGCCACAGACATCAGGAGAATCAGAGCATGTTGGAGGTTTGCGAAGCAGTGGGGGTAGAAAGATCAAACTAGCCACTGAAAACAGCCTTCCATGGGAGCTGTGAGACTACCACTGCAAAGTTAAATTCAGCATCCTCTAGGCAGCAAAACACAGCTCTCTCTGCACAAGCAGCCAAAATCTCTGTGAGGCTGTCCCTCTTTCAGGATGTCCACATGGTACAGGGATGAATAGAGGCTTAGCCAAGGACAGGAGCTGGTGTAAAGCAAGCCCTTAGTAGAGAAAGATTTTTCACTTGGGTGCAGAAAAAGCTGGGTGGCAGTTGCTGCTGCCTGGGAAAGTATTGCAGATGTCTGAATAGATGACAAGATACCAGCAAGTTGTCTTTCCTTGTCCGTGCCAAATACCCACAGTACTTGTGGGGAAGAGTTCTCCATCATCACCAGTGCATCTGTGCTTCTTAGAAGTCTGGTTTGCATTTTTTGAGTTGCATGGATTTAGTTTAAAACAAACTTTGGAGTTCAAAATCTTCCAATGGTGTTTACTCACTTTCAGGGATCTGTGACATGAGCTACCTCAGAGATCTGCTTGACTGGGATTTCATCGAGGAAGAGGGAAGGAATTATCTGAGGACAAGGCAATAACACTATTTTAATAAACCAGATTGCTGGGAATATTACCTTAGATTGACTCTAAAATACTCTAAAAAACAAGGGCTAAGGTCACAGTGAGTGCAACTACAGGTAAATTTACTGGATTCTGCGGAACATCTGCAAAGATAAGATATGTCCTTTATCACTTTAAACGTTCAAAGAAATCCACAGAGCTGAGGGAATTTATTGTTCCACAAAACAGCCATATACAAATGCGACAAAGTACACATACATCTGCAGAGACACAAATGATTTGAAAAGCTAATTATGCAAGCGAATAGAAGAGCAAGACAAGGTTGCAGGCCATTGCATATTTCACAAAGGATCTTCCTACTCCTGTTCAGATTAAATAGTTGTAGAAGAATTAGTGCCTTTTTAAAAGGCAAGGCAAATTAATACTATATTTTTTCTGCCATTATAGGTTTTATTAATTTTCAACCTAGAAGCGGTACGTTCCGTGTACACTGGTTGCCATCTTAAAAAGAGAAGGCTAAGATCTCAAGACAAATCTGCCTGGAATATTCATTTATATTGCAGGTCTGTTCATTTAAATCAGTCAGTTAAAAATCTAAATACTGAAATGTGCCAAAGTATGGAATTTCCACAGCTGTAAACAGTACATACCTGAAGTAGGGAGAGCAAGAATGCATGAAACTTCCAGCAGAGTGTGTTTTGCATTAATGTACACAAATCAAATGTTTTGTGAACAATTAAAGTAAGTGGATGAAATGTCAGGAATGAGGCAATATAATCCAGTAAAGTAAAGCATGCATACCCTGAAGCAGAGCAGTTTTTGGTTTTCTCGACGCAGCACAGCATTTTGTCGTGTGTTTGTGGAATGAGGTAGGGGATACTCAAAACAAAGGTTTGAACAAAACTCTAGAAGGCCTTTGCAGCTATTCCTGTTCCTAAAAAGCAAGTCTCCATATAGGGTCAGAAACCATATTTCAAAGTGCCTTGAAGAAGTTCTACTTTCCCTCACCCAGGTTTTCTTTGTTCAGAGATCAAGCATGGCATCACCGGACTGAGAGGCCACTAGTATCTATCTTGCCTTTAGACTGCTCTGAACACAGAAACAGTGGGAGTTTGGAACATCAGAGATCAGTGGAGGAGTAGTTTGCCTGCTGACATGAAGGAAACTGTCCTGTCCACAGTTTTTGGAAGATGACACACTGGAACAGGGGAAGTGCTTGAACAGCATGGAGAAAGTAATTTATCCTTAAAGAAACCATTGACATTGGATGCATGGGCATCATATTTCCACAAGAAAAAGAACTGCTGGAGTTTTCTTTTATCTGAGGGGGTAGACATAGCAGCTTGACCTAGCTACGTAAAAACATGTGACTAATCTCTGTATGTCTTTGTGTTGCAGTTTTTATTTAAGGTGAATTAAGTGTGTCTGGTTGCTTTTTCCCCAAATTGAGCAAATCTTTGTTTTTGCCTGCAACTTTCTATGTGGTTTAAAACCTTCTCAACTTGTGAATCTTCTTGAAAGCTTTCTTTGAGTTGTGCCACCCAGTACTGAGCTCAGCAGAAGGTAATGCATTTTATTACAGTGCAGGTTTGCTGGTGAGTATATAGCACTTCTCATGCCATCATGGGGCTTTTCACACTTCAGAGTGATTCTGCTGAAAGATTTGTCTTTGATCTCTCACAGCTCTGCCTTTCAATAAGTATGTATTTTTAGACCCAGTGGAAGTAAGCCATTGGCATTTTTCTCTGTTTTTGAAGAGAACTTCTCACATGTTGTTTATTCTTCTCCATCTCTAAGCTTTAATGTAGTGTTTCTTCTCTACTGAGAGGAACATGCTGTTCACGTGCACTCTTTCTCCTGCTTATGTTTGTGTTGCCTGGAAAAAACAATTTTCCCTCACTGCATCATGCCATGCACTATAAATCACATTTGTATCCCATTTAAAAAATAAACCACAACAGACACAGAAGAACAAAAGGAACCACACGCCCAGCTTTTTTGACAAAACTCCCACACATTGATAATTAGAAGCACATAAAACCGTACACAGGCTAGGAGAACCAAGCGGCTGTCATGCCTCATGCTGTCTGTCTCAGCCTCCTCCACTTTCAATTCTGCCACAAAATTGCCTGGAACAGTAAAAAGGGCAGGAGAAGATTAATATAAACAATCTGTGAAACAATGGAGATTAAAATAATAGTGAAGATTGCCTGACAAGTGGGCTTTCATAATAGTCTCAGAAATCTTTTATATAATTAATTACCTCCACTTGTCCAAGGGATATCTGAAGCATTTGAACACTAAAAGGAGGTCAATGTATTTTAAAAGCCACCTTTAGAGGTTTTCAGCCTCTAAAGTTGCTGAAAACCTTTTAAGTAGCTTAGTGCATAGGCAATGTGGATAGGATATTCTGGCTGCATGTTTGGTTTATATTTTGCAATCAGACTTACTGGCTCTACAGACTTGAAGTACAATACTGCAAACTTGCATGTGTAAATATTCCTGCTAGACTGAATAAAACTGTTTGAAGGACTAGGTTGTCCCATTTGTAATATGTACTACTAATTGTAATGAATAGTTCTCATTACATTTGCTAGTATTATTGGTGCTGTCGCAGGGATCTGTACACCTTTGCTTGAACTACCTAAGGCATAGTGAGTCCCTATGCCTCACACACAGTGCCCTCCTCGAGTGTAAAGACATAACAAGGAGCTGAATCTATTACCAAATTGTGGAAAGAGAAATACTGGTTTGAAGAGCTAAAGGACTTTACCCAAGCATGTGTAAATGATCAAAGCCAAAGCTCAGTATGGAATCTAAGACTCCTCATTCCCCACAAAGCATCACATACTTGATAGCAATCCCTACATCACAGAAGGATTTTCTCCCGCCTGCAGAATCAGGCCCTTATTTTAGGTGTATTACAAGTGTAACACATGGAAATGTGGTAAAGAGCATCACTGGACTCAGAAGGTAATGATGAGTGTTTATTTCAGTATAAAAAAATATCAGGTTTTATCATTCTCATTTCTCAACTTAGATGATTTTGGTACCGATTTTTATTCACACTAAAATACCTTTATCTTCCATTCATTCCACCCACATATTCAGGTGAATAAGAGTTGGTAGAACATAGCTATGCTTAAAAGGAAAGACATTCTTTTGTAAATGCCAGTATATTCTTTCTCCTATTCTAGATCTGTAGTTAAGCATCTCCTGTATGGGTACTAGTCTTCCACGCTGGTATGTTGTAGGTGTTTCACTCAAAGTGAGGGAGATACATTTGGAAACTTACATAAAGCCACATACGTACCAAACCTCAGATCATCATGCCACATATTCTATCACACTCGCTCATTTTGAGTAGTGCCAGCCTTTAGTAGACTTTAATTTCTCCCTGACCTAGAGGAAGCACCCACTGAATGCAAGTGAATGGATCTGAAACTAGTGATCATAACAGTAATTACTCCCAGGACAGATTTAGCTCTCTCATATGTCTAGTTAGAAGCAATCAACAAGCACAATTACTTAGTTTAAGAGCTAAATTAGTGCCTACGTTCAAGTGGATTGACAGCAAGATGAAAGTTAATTAGCTCTACTTGCTGCATTTTTAAATGCTAGTGAAAAAGGCCTTCTCTTCCTGAGGTAATTAATTGCCTTTTGGCCATTCAAGCTGCTCGTGATTGCAAGCCCGAAAGGGATTGTTACATCCCAAGAAAACAAACCAGCCTTATAAAACCCTGGAACATCCTACTACCAAGCTATCAGGAAATTCAAACACCTCTTTGTTCAGAAATCAAAGAAAAAAGTGAAAACGAAAGTACCTCTTCAATATGGAGTTCAAGGAGAGAAGAGTCTTGAAATAACTGTTACCAAGAAAAAATAAACAAAATTCCATGAACATTATGCTGATTTTCTTGGGTACTTTGGTTAATCACCATCCTCCACCAAAAAAAGAAAATAATCTAAAATAGGTGACATTTTTCAATGTAAGCCTTTACAGTATTATCTCATTTAACAACGTGTTAGCATTTGGTTCTTCAGAAGAAATAGAAAATGTACCTGTATACATCTTCAGCTTGCTGAAAACAGTAATTTGTTTTGTATGATCTGAAATGATATTTTCCCTTCAGCTGTCCAAAAACCAAACAGTGATTTATACATTAGCTCCAGTACAACCAAAGTCAAGTTCTGTCACTTCGATCAAACATTTTCTTCTTCAACCACTACCTTCTATTCCTTCTGTATTTATTTCCAAAACTTAATAAAACTGAAGACTTTAGAAGTTAAATAGTCTTAAACTGTAAATAAGATACTGGTTTTATCTCACTTTTTGATCTCACTTCCAAGACGTGAATTATGTGTTGTCTGATACAGTGAATCTAGAATGTTCAGAAATCAATGATATTATATTAAAATCATTCTATAATGTTCTTATTAATCTTACACAAAACTGAGACAGTTTTTTTCTTATACTTTTTAAAAATTCTTTTTGGAACAGAAAGAATAAGTGTTCAGTTTTTGAGATGGAAAAGGTAATAAAAACTGCAACTCAGCATTTTAAGCTCCTGATAGTGCTCTTTGAAACAGTGACTGTTAAGCAAAGTATCAAAAACTATTTTCAGGCAATATTTAACTGTAAAAAAAAGTAATTCAGACATCTCTATTTTTTTAATAACTATATATATATAAACATATATTTTATTATGCCACTGCTGTACATAAAATAATTTTGCTGAACTTTTAAGAGTTTACACTCTGTTGTAGCTTGTTGTTTTTATTTTATCCTTCCTAGGAACGTTATTTTTTTATGTATTTATTAGCAAGATTATTGACATAGATATCTTATTCTTTCTCCAGTTTATTGTTGCAATATAAAAGAATTATGACTATTCTGAATAAGTCTAGTAACTAAATATTCTACATGGTATCTACCTTGATTTCTCACAATGCTTCATTATTTCTTGCACATTGCAAGTTGTCAGCTAGGAGACGGTCTTCAGTGGTAAATCTAAGCTGTTTTACACAAGCAATTTCCAAAGTACAACAGCACTTGAACACCTTTTCTCTAAATTTCCTGCAGTTAAGCAGATGCTAGTGAAGACAGACAACTTAAAAAAAATCACTGCAAATGACAGAAGTTTTCTCTGGTCCTCAAAGAAATAATTTTACTTACAACTGTGCTTAATCATATATCATGTTTAGGGTCTTCTCATATAGAAAAAAGTAAACAAAATTTTCTTTCAATCAGTAATTCCTATTTATAAGCTTCATGTGAATTAATATTTTGATGGAATTTCTTCCTAAATGCCAAATGGGAAGTCTTAGCCAAAGAAATTGTGAGAGGTTCCCCATTATGTGTTCAGTCAATGGTTTATGGAGAGAGAACTGAAAGAACACCTTAATCACAAGTACAGCAGAAAATTCTACCCACTAATTTTTTTTCACCAAAACATCTGCTCGTGAAACTCTACAGATTTACAGAGAATCAAACTAAAATCTTATCTGAAAGTAATGACGTTATATTGTTTTCTGTATAACTTTCTACTTAAATTTAATAGGAACCATGGTTTTTATAATTATTTTTGGGACAGAAGGGAAAGGAAGATTTTGCACATTTCATTTAAAAATTATGAGAAAAGGGGGAATTAAAAGGCCTGAGGAAGTGAAGGTTACATACACTTAAAAACCAGAAACACTCATGTTGCTTGGCTTGCATCCAGAAAGAAAAAACTAGCGAGACATCTTGAAGCCTTTAAAAATGTAATTGTCAGCTCTGAGGAATTCTTATATTATCCACACTAAAAAAAAAAAATTTAAAAAAGGCATAGATCTTTTCCTTCATACATTTTCAGTTCACAGTTGAAATGTATTAAAAAAAACGTCGATGGTGTGTATAAGTAGTGCGTTCTAGGTGTTTTATTTACGGGTCACAGAGAGTTCAGTAACAGACGTACACTATCGCTTTGCTGCATGGACAGAGCTCCTTCACCAAAGCCTTTTCTCGCAGAAACAGAACTTGAACTTCCTAAGACATTTTTTTAATGTGTAACACTCCCCTTAGGAAGGTTTCTGTTATCCCTATTTTGTTTGCTTGCTTTTGTAAGCTGAGAAGTCATGTTGGCTAGGAATTAATTAGCAAAACTTCCCAACTCAAAAGTAAATGACCTATGGAAACCAAGTTAAAAATGCTGTTCCAGCAGAGAAACCATACATCAGTACTGTTTCAGTTTAAGCTTTTCTCACCCTTCACAAGCACAAAGACCACATGAGGCGATGGAAAGCCTCTGCACATGTTTCATAACCGTGCCAAATTATTCAGCTGAAAACTTGGTAATTACATGTAACTCTTTTTGGCCACTTAAGCGGAGGCCTCATGCAAACAGTCAGAGTTTCATTGGTCCTCAACTTATGATGATTACCAATGACACATTCACTTAACTAGAATTTCCCTTCTTTGTACTTGCTGTTATAACTCTTTGACAAGATAAAGTTTGGTTCTCAGATTCTCTCTTGGTCAAAGCTGCTGTAAGCACGACAAAGAGATCAGCATGACTACCTGGTATGGCTGCAGCTCCCTCAGCCCTAATGTGCACTTTGGGGCTGCGTCCTACTGCTCACCTGTGCTCTCTATGACTTTTGTTCATCAGCGTTAGAACCAGATTGATTAGAGTCCTCAGCTGATAGATGCATTAAGAAAAGCATTAACAACTACATTTCAAGTGCCATGTTTTTTGAAAGCAGCCCAACCATTCCATCTAGGCAGGATTAAGAGCCAATCACAAGTAAGCCAAGCAAATGGTAGCCAGAGCATAAATCATCATTGCACGCCGGCAGCTGGCTGCAACTACATGACAACTATTCACAAACAGGATGCTTGGTGCCCTTTTATGTGGATGTTGTGTTCTTTGCACATGTTTGTTCCACATGAATTGTTCCCTTGGAAAGACAGGGAGAGAACTAAGGTGCTCAGAGAATAACAAAATACGTTGTCTCCTGCAGCCTTTTACTCTTGGAAAGGACCCATTTATTCATGGATAAAATAATATTTGGAGAACTTATACAAAGAGAGGTTACTAGAATCTGTAAAGACTCCTCTAGATATGGTACGCAAAACGTATATATTCTTGAATCTTTGCCACAAATGTAAACTGACTTACAAAAGTACTTCAACTGCAATCCATTCCCCAAAGTTTCCATCCAGCCACAGTGTTAGGTCCTCTCCACAGCTGTCTGGAGGTCTGTAGCTATATAGTATATATGACCTATGCTACGACCTTTTAGACACATAGATATTAAGAAGACCAACAAGGACTCAGGGTTGCTTTCCTGTTGAAGTGGTCCCAGTTTTATCACATGCATGAAGATCACCTCTCCTTCAGGAAGAACAACTCTATGTCCTTAAAAGTCACACTTTGGAATTCAGTATGATTTAGTGTCTTGGTTTGTTGTTTAGTGGCTGTGTGTTTTTTCAATATTTTTGGTTTACTGTCTTTTCACGAATTCTTTTAATACGACTTTTTACAAAGAAGGACACATGTAATTCAGTCACACAGATGCATAATATTAGACACTTACGTCAAGATGCAAAAGAAAAACCTTACCAACTTGCAGATTATATCTTTTTCCCTCACAATCAAAACCAAGTTTTGTGGAGAGATTCCATGCCAAATGATGTTCTTGATGGCATTATATCTTGTAGTTAAATACAAAGACCAAACATCCATTATAAATACGCAAAATAAGTGATGTTAGAACAATCAAATAACCAGTAAAATAGCCGAGTAACACACACTTTCTCTGTACAGCCACATGTATTCATACCTCCTAGCATGGGAAAGATTTTCAAAAACCATAATAATTGTGTTATATATCTCAAAACAGTTCCAACATCTCCATTCTGTTGTTCTACCTTTCAGATCTACAGGGCAATATCTTATCTGTACTAGTTTCAAACACCAAAAGTAAATACCAAAAAAGGTCTAAGAATTTCAGCATAGGCAGATGTTTAGTAGCCCTCTGGCCATGCTAGTTTCGTCTTGAATCCTGATTTTTAACAATGGCTTGTGCGTCAAAACATGATACTGAGTCCTTTCAAAATTTTTTGTCTTTAGCGAGTGTAAGTATGAAGTTTCTAAATCTCATTAAAGTGTCTGGGACTTTCCCCAGCCTTGCTGAGTGCTTCATTTCATTGACTCTCTCTGGAGATAAACCTCACGGACATTTCGGGAGACTGCCTGGATGTTGCTGAAGTCTTGTGAGGCTTACTAGAATCTAGTACTTTGCTGTTGTTTTGCATATAATTCTTACCTATCTAGACAAAGAAACACTTACAGATATTTTATTTCATAAAACTTACCGCCATCATGGATCTAGTTATTTCACAGAAGAAACGTATGTCCACAAGGAAAATAACCTCACTGATGTCCGTTTATAAACAATGCTATAAAAATGGCTTGACACGGCTGTAAAACCTCTTCCAAAGCTTTTCTGACTAAGATCCTACGTGATTTCACAGGACAGTAGTGGATTTTCTGTATAGAAGGGAGCATGACTCTTTTCTTCCTGGTATTCCTCTTCGTAAGCAATAAACTACCTGAAAATAGCCTTACTTACTGGCACATTTATTCAGTGATTCCTTCTTCCTTAATATTTTGTTGTATCCATATATTACATACACCAAATGTAAATACCTGAGTGATAGCTTCACTGTTATATACTGTCAGAATTGTCAGTAGCTCCATATCCTGATAATATATTATGTAATATGAGAGTTGCTAATTATTCTAGAGTTGGACTTGATTAAAAATACCAGAAAGATAAACCAGAGAAGGGTGCTTTCTATTACATTCTCAGCAGGAGTGAAAAGTCTATGAATCCAGTTAAATGACCTCATAATTTCTGCTTGAAACCAAGGCCATACTGGTCTACACATGTTTTGTCCTGAGATAGCTTTTCAGATAAATGGGATTATTTTAATCATAAATTGTATTGATATTCCACTAACAGAGATCTCTTTATTTCAGAATTCTTATTTGCCTTCTTACCAGGATATAAATCAGTCTTAAGACTTTTGTATCTGCATAATTGAACACACAGTAGTAGCTTTTGTGTCACTGCAGAAGTGTCAGTAAGAAAAAATAACTTAAAAAAAACAGCTGGGAAAAGCTGGCTGAGAGTCACATAAGCTTCATAAAATTCTTCAGGGAAAGATGGTTTCTACTGGCTTAGACCTTAGCCCACAAGATCTTATGAGTGTGTCTGAAAGCCACTGAAGTCAAAAGGCTTTAAAACACATGCAAACTATTAGAATACATTTAAGCACCATTTCTGAATAAAAATGTTTTCCTGAATCAGGGCTATAGACAGGCTCAGAGCTTCTCTCTGCGACGCAGTATCCCATGTGGGTTTCTGTAAGTACTGCCCTGAGGAACTAGAACTGGATATTCCACACGATGATTCAACAGTCAACATTTTTCCAATTTATGCTCGTCTTTTATATTTCCAAGAATGGGTGGTCTCAACTGGCATTGGCCCAGTGTTAAATAAGGTAAAGGTGTGTTGAACAGCAAGCCTCAGGAAGATATTACTATTATACTTACTTGTATCGCTTGTAAAAGTAGTTTTCTTGCCAGCAGCAACAACAGTAGTAAGTAACTGGAATTGTTTTATTTCAGACACTAATGGCAAATGCAAATAAAGACTTCTTTGCTTGGAAAACAACAGCCCTGTGAGTTAACAGAAAACAGAATAACTGGTATCTTCCCCTCTCAGTGACAACAACAACTTACATATACTTCTCAGAGGAATCTTTCTGTTACGTATTTCTCCCTAGCTCAGTTACTATCTAAAAGGAATACAACCTTAGGTCTACTGTTCAGAACTAGCTTAGAGAAAAAAAGACATGTTTGAGGAGCCACTTAGAGGAAAAGAATTATGTTTGAGAAGCACTAAATTAACAACTCTACTGAATCTGAGAAAATTTTTCCCTTCAGCTGTAAGCACATTATTTTATAACAAAAACAACTTTAATCACAGTGCTTCCCACTTGATAGAATAAGCAATAAGGCTTAGCTGCTGATGCACTTTTTCTATATCAAATGATCGGTTCAAGAAACTATTGCAAAATAGCTTTCAACATCAATTTTGAAACCTCCCTCATCCAAGAGCCTTATGTTGGTCCATGAGAGTAAGAAAATCAGTCATAAGAGATGGAAAAAATTAAGTTATGACTGGAAACTATGGAAAAGTGTATATTTAATTTTAAGGTGGAAAAAACCCCCACTGTTACAAGAAGCGCACTCCAATGCAACACCATTATTTGGAAGCAGTATGAGGATTTAAAATTTATTGATGTCTACTCTCCTTCCTACTCGGAGAAGCTTTTGGGATGCTTTTACTCCAAAGTAAAATGAATTTATTTTCTGTAAGTTTCCTGTCATAAGACTGTAGTAAACAAATATTTCCATCTGTACTGGGAGAGAAATTAGGAAGGATTTGCCAGCAATGGGAGTATGGGTACACCCCAAACAAAACCCAGCCCAGTTCCCAGACTTAACAGCAATAATCAGAGAGGCAATGGACAGAGAAAGGATGACAGAACACAAATTAAAACCCTGGATATAAATGATTCAGAACCAAGGAACAGATGAGCTGAAATATCATTCCAAACTTAGTGACTTGATCTCATCCCAATGTGGACAGAAACTAGGTCCATGACTGCTCTGCCTTGGTAAGTGGGAACAGAGCTGTACCACAGCCCTCTGTTTGGTTTTAGAGTAAGAGGATTCATTGTTGCGGTCTCAATAACTCATATATTAAATGCAGATTGAGCTAGTAAATCCAGGGTCTTAGTTTTGAGCAATATGGGAGGTATATGAATCCAACATTGAGTCAAGCCTCAGGCTGTCCTACTGTTAAGCCAAAGTTGTACATCTGCCTAGTATGCATTTACAAATTCTGTACATAATGGCTCTCTTTCTCCACATATTACTTGTTCTGAAAACCTCCCCACACACACACAGTTTCTGATTATTTCCTTATTCTTTGTTGGATTAGGTTTTTTCACTTTTCTCGTATTGTTTTGGGGATTGTTCATGGGTCTGCATTTTGCTTTGCACTTTTGTTTTCTTTATGATCCCTTTATTGGTCTTTCTTTTTTATTCTTTACTATTTTATTCTTCTACACTGATTGGCTAATTACAGCTGTGTGGAAAGTAATGAAAATATTCAATCTAGTAAATAGCATAAAATGAAGAATCGTCTGAAAAATGAAGAATCCTTGCATTTATTTTTATATTCAATGCAAAACAGCATCTTTAGGAATCAGTCAGAATTTTATCCTCTCTGCATCATGGACTCCACTGACCTCACAATGTGTACAATAATGTTAACAACACTGGAAAGACCAAACAAAATTTTGGTTGAAACTTAAAGAAAAGAAAGCAGGCTTAGTACATTGAACACCAAACCTCAGCTTAGAGATACAGAAACTTATGGAGGGAAGAAACATAAATCAAAGGCATTAGAAATAAAAAAATATGATGTTTTGTTATGCCTTCCACAAATACAGATCTAAGGGTGAAAATAGCAAACCATTTTAATTAGATTTTTCAGGAAACCATTCCATGAAAAAGCATTGATAATGATGTCATTATCCAGAAATTGGTTTCCAGAAATTTCTATGCTGTATTACAAGGAAAAAAGGATTTTCCAAACCTTTCATCTGAAGTCGTCAGTCCTTAATACAAATAAATTAAAAAAAAGAAACCTATGTGATATTTCATTTTCTGACACTGGTTCTTGCATAAATTACCATTTTCTAGTGCAATTAATCTGTAATTTCAAGTTTTTCTTCTCAAATTGTTTCTTGGAGTCAATGAGAATAACACCATCCCATTATTTTTTCTTCTCATTATCTCTGAAAATGCTCTATGTTTTATTTCCTGTATCATCTACTCATAGATATTCCTGCTTGTTTAGTCTTCCTGTAGACTTTACACTATAGGTCTAGGGTTATTAGTTTATTTCCTAAGTTTAGTAGACTGACCTATATTCTCAATTCATTCAGATGGATATGTGTCATATGCATACACATTGCACAGGTAGACTTATAGTAAAGCTTGTGAGGATGAAAGGGAGATGAGTAAGCTCCTCCAGACCTGCTTTGATGACCTAAAACCTCTGAGCTTTTACTCACATCTCGACACAAGGCTATTAGGTAACTGGAGTCCCCCAGACCATCTAGTTAAAAAAAAAAAAAAAGCACAGTCATGCCACAGCAGGCTACTGGGTTTCAAATGCATCCTAGCATGGTTTTTTTTCCAACAAGACTTCCTCAGGATTCTCAAAGATACCTTTACTGCAGATTGACTGTATGATGGAAAGTAACCCTCTCAAAGCAGCTAGAATACTATTGAGATTCTGAGTCACTGCTTTATGCAGAATATCTATTGCTCTAAATCATAAGAGCTCTTTTTCCACTGACAGCTCATAATTAGCATGTTTCCACTTCTTTTTCTCAGTGACTTGCTACTGTGTACAAATAAGCTTTTTTGTCCTTTCTTTTTACCAGGAAAACGTAAGTACTATGTTCTTCATATAATGATTGTTAATGTCAGTCGAAGTGATTTGATGCAATTTGTCATCCCTATGTACCAACTGAAGCCCTGGTGATCTTAAAATATCAAACTGGAAAAAAGTTTGGCTGTAAATCTAGACAGAATGTCAGAGCTCTGAGAATGCCCATACTGGATGTTTCACTGGAAAACTGTAAGAAGAGCATTCCATACAGCTTCCAAAAAAACCCACAGCCACTACCAACAGCGAAATTGGGAGGCTCTTAGAAATCAACCGCAAAATTCTTCCGTTGTCTGTCTCCTTGGACATTGCGTTCCAAGATTAGCACTAGAAAACAAAAAACCCAAACTTTAAATAACTTGACACAAATAGAATTAATGTATAAACTACCACTCAAGAAGATTTTTTTTCAAATGTATTTCTCACAGATTTATGAACAACACAGTGGGCTAACGTGTGTACTTCCATAGCAAAGCAACAGATTTGTAATTATGAACAATACAGTCGAGCACTTGCAGATTTATCCTGCAGAAAGTTCAGGACATCATAACTGTAGGAAGGACTTGAAGAAAGGCCTTCCCTGGAGAGACATGGTTCCCAAACTAGTCCTTTCTTTCTACAAGAGAAGCTGACACATAATCCAAGACCAGGCTGTAGCAGCACAGCTGGTTCAGCTGGAAAAGAGTGAAGCTATGTCTAGACTACAGGAATATGCTGTGGTTCTCCCTGACCTGTGTGTCTGGCTTTCCACACTGTGCAATCTAGGACAGAGCTAGGAAGTGTGGGTTAGGGGAGATTAAGAACTGGCTGAAGGGTAGAATTCAGAGGGTTGTTATCTATATCGCATAGTCTAGTTGAATATCTGTAGATAATCATGTTCCCCAGGGGTCACAAGTAGGTCTGGTCTTCTTTGACATATTCATAAATGACCTGAAAGAATGCCAGAGAGCTGTGCTGCCATTCAGTGAGACATGGACAGGCTAGAGAATTGGGCAAAGAGGAAGCTAGCACAGTTCAACAAAGGCAAGCATAGGATCCTGCACATCATGAGGACAGCATGTCTCAGTAGAGTTTAGGGGCTGACTTGTTGGAAAGTAGCTCTGTTTGAAAGGATGGGGTTTGGATTCTACAATCACGGCTCTGTTTATAGGGCATCAGAGCTCCAAGCAACCAATGGGATGCACTTGTCGCAGAGGGGGAAGAGAATGCTGGGGCAGGAATTGGCAGGGCTCATTCATAGGGCTTTAAACTGGGTTTGAAGGAGGAAGGGGTTAATAGTCTCCTGCTGGCTGATGTCAAACACTGGGGCAGTATACCAGCAGCAGAGGGATGGAGAGCCAATGAGGGCCCTCAACTCGCCCTGGGACAAGTCAGGGATGATTCACCAGGGCAGTCTGAGGAAATCAAGAGCAACTGGCACGAGAGGAGGACAGAGCCAGCCCAGCTGAAGTGCCTCTATGGAAATGCTCAGAGCTTGGGCAACAAACAGGATCAATCAAGGGCCACTGCGCTACCGGAATGCCATGACATAGTGGCTATTAATGAAACTTGGTGGGATGATTCCCATAACTGGAATGTAGGGATAGATGGGTACAAGATCTTTAAGAAGGATAGGCAGGGAAGGGTCGAGGAAATCCTAAGCACAAATACAGGCTGGGAAGCAACTGGCTGGAGAGTAGCCCTGAGGAGAGGGACTTGGGAATGCTTGTGGACGAAAAGTTCAACATGAGCCAGCAGTGTGCGCTTGTGGCCCAGGGGGCAAACTAGATCCTGGGCTGCATCAGGAGAAGTGTGGCCAGCAGATCGAAGGAAGTGATTCTCCATCTCTCTATGCTCTGGTGAGAGCCCACCTGGAGTACTGCGTCCAGTTCTGGAGCCCTTATTACAAGAAGGATGTGGAAATGCTGGAGCATGTGCAGAGG
>JAOXOE010000874.1:9668263-9684558 GCA_028565055.1 Phoeniculus purpureus | reverse complement strand
TACACCAATGCACACAGCATGGGGAATAAGCAGGAGGAATTTGAAATATGTATTCAGTTAGGTGATTATGATTGTGTGGCAACTACAGAGACCTGGTGGGACAGCAGGACAGCTCGCATGACTGGAATGTGGTCATGGACAGCTATGTCCTTTTCAGGAGGGACCGATCAGCAAGTCAGGGTGGTAGAGTTGCTGTTTACATGAGAGAGCAACTGGAACATATTGAGTTCTGTCCAGGGGCGGATGAAGAGAGAGTTGAGTTTTTGTGGGTGCAGATTAAGGGGCAGGCTGGCATGGGTGACACGGTTGTGGGTGTCTATTACAGGCCACCAGATCAGAATGAGGAAGCTGATGAGGTCTACAGGCAGCTGACAGCAGCCTCACAGCTACAGGCCTGGTTCTCATGGGGGATTTTAACTACCCTGACATTTGCTGGCAGACCTACTCAGCCAGCCACCCGCAGTCCAGGGGGTTCCTCCAGTGCACTGGTGACAATTTACTGATGCAAATGGTGGAGTAGCCCACTAGGAGAGGAGTGCTGCTGGATCTTGTACTCACTAAAAAGGAGGGTCTAGCTGAAGCAGTGAAGGTTGAGGGCAGCCTTGGTTGCAGTGACCATGAGATGGTGGAGTTCAGGGTCTCGTGTGTAGGAACAGAATACCTAGCAGAATCAGAACCCTGGATTTCAGGAGGGCCAACTTTGGTCTTTTCAAGCAATTGCTAGGGGAAATCCCATGGGTACTGACAGGTAAAGGGGCCCAAGAAAGCTGGCTAACATTCAAAGACCACTTATTTGAGTTACAACTCAAGAGCATTGCAACAGGTAGGAAGTCAAGGAAGGGAGCCAGAAAACCTGTATGGTTAAAGAAGGAGCTACTGGGCAAATTGAAGAGGATAGAAGGAAGTCTGTAGGTCATGGAACGAGGGTATGGCCACTTCGGGTGATTATAAGGCTCTAGTCAGAGGATGTAGGGACGCAACTAGAAAAGCCAAAGGCCGCCTTGGAATTAAACCTTGCAAGAGGGGTAAAGGGCAACAAAAGGCTTCTTCAAATACATTGTAGGTAAATCTAAAACTAGAGGCAATGTAGGCCCCCTGCTGAATGAGGTGGGTGCCCTGAAGACAGAGGATACAGAGAAACAGAGATGCTGGACACCTTCTTTGCCTTTGTCTATAGTTCTGGGGGCTGTGCTGATATCAAGCCCCAGACTGCTGAGGCTCCAGAGGAAGTTGAGACAAGAGAGGTGTTTGCCTTGGTTGATGAGGAGTGGGTTAGGGATAAGTTGAGCAAACTGGATGTATATAAATCCATGAGCCCTGATGGGATGCACCTATGAGTGCTAATTCAGACAGCTGAAGTCATTGCTAAGCCACTCTCCATCATCTTTGTTAAGTCCTGGAGACTGGAGGACTGGAGGAGAGCAAAGGTCACTCCAGTATTCAAAAAGGTAAGAAAGAGGACCCAAGTAACTATAGACTGATCAGCCTCACGTCCATCCCAGGAAAGGTGATGGAACAATTTATCTTTGACATTATGTCTATCACATCAAGGACAAGAGGATTATTAGGGACAGTCAGCATTGCTTCACCAAAGCCTTTTATGAGGGCATAACCAGGTGGATAGATGATGGCAGAGCAGTGGATGTGGTCTGTCTTGACTTCAGTAAAGCCTTTCACACAGTCTCCCATAGCATCCTCGCAGCCAAACTGAGGCAGTATGATCTGGATGATCGGGTAGTGAGGTGGATTGTGAACTGCCTGCGGGATAGAAGCCAGAGAGTAGTTGTCAATGTGACAGAGTTTAGTTGGAGGCCTGTCTCTAGTGGAGTCCCCCAAGGGTCGGTACTGGGACCAGCCCTATTCAATCTATTCATTAATGACTTGGATGAGGGATTAGAAAACACTGTCATCAAGTTTGCTGATGACACAAAGCTGGGAGGACTGGCTGAGACTCCAGCAGGCTCTGCTACCATTCAGTGGGACCTGGACAGGCTGGAGAGATGGGCAGGGAGACATTTAATGAACTATAACAAAGGCAAGTGTAGAGTCTTGCATCTGGGCAGAATCTACTTCAGGTACCAGTATAGGTTGGGGACTGAGCTGTTGGAGACCAGTGTAGGAGAAAGGAACCTGGTGGACACGGGAGACAGCAGGACGGCCGTGAGCCAGCAATGTGCCCTTGTGGCTAAGAGGGCAAATGGCACCCTGGGGTGGATCAGAACAGGGATGTTTAGCAGATCAAAACAGGTTCTTCTCCCCCTCTACTCTGTACTGATGAGACCACATCTGGAGTATTGTGTCCAGTTCTGAGCCCTTCAGCTCAAGAAGGACACAGAACAGCTCAAGAGAGTTCAGCACAGAGCCACAAAGATGAAGGAGATAAAACACCTCCCCTATAAGGAGAGACTGAGTGAGCTGGGTATCTGTAGCTTGCAGAAGAGGAGACTGAGGGGTGACCTCATTAATATCTATAAATATGTGAAGGGTGTGTGTCAGAAGGATGGAACCAAGTCCTTCTCAGTGTCATCTGGTGATAGAACAAGGGGCAATGGGTATAAGCTGGAACATAGGAGGTTCCACATCAAGATGAGAAGAAACTTCTTCACAGTGAGGGTGACAAAGCACTGGACTGGACTGCCCAGGGCAGTTGTGGAGTCTCCTTCTCTGGAGACATTTAAAACCTGCCTGAATATGTCCCTTTGCAACTTGGTCTAGGTGATCTTGCTGTGGCAGGGGGATTGGACTAGATGATCTTTTTAGGTCCCTTCAATGCTTAATGTTCTGTGATTCTGTGATCCTGTGATATTTGTCTCTAAATATTCCCAGCTTCCTTCTCATTCAGCATATGATATACCACTGGAATTTCCTTATCTTGTTTAAACTGAAAATGAGCATGGACTAAGACTGTCAGTTTTGGTTTAGTCCATTGTAGTTAAAGTAGCAGCCTTTAATCATTACCAGCAATATTAGTGCCACAACAGTGTTTACATCTAAAATATGCTTCTAATTTTCCCAGTCAAAGGCAAATTGTTGGTGATATCTTAATGTTTTTTTAGGTAGCTAATGCCAAAATGCAAGGTTATGATCTTGATCTGAATATTTCCCAGATGTGTGGTAAGGTGAAAGGTGGAACAGCTAACAGAACTTGACTTCCTATCTGTGTTAGTCTAAGTTAAGTGAATGCTAAGTCAGGCATAATTAGAGAATGAGACCCCCAGAAGCCTTCACCTTCGTAACTGTTTGAGATGAAAGCTTACTGCTTGGGTGGATGTAACATAATCCACATGTTGGAAGTGAAATCAGAATCAGCTGTCACCATCTTCTTGCATATGTTTTACAGTGCCCATTAGCCACCTTCTTGTCAAAAGTCGGTAATCTTCTCCAAGCTTAATGTTTCTAATACATTTACAGTGGAATCAGGACCAGATTCTGAATCTGATGCCAGTTCTACTAAAGTGACTCCAACTGAGGTTTCAGTTTGCATATGGCAGATCTGGTTTTGAAAAGAGGATTGACAGACATGGATTCTAAGGATACTCAGTCATGGAAGTCACTTAGCTCTTTTCCAGGACAGTAACATCACAGGTAACATAGATAACAAACAGAAGAAATAGAATAATTTAACAACTCTTAATTTGGCTCCTGGGGTTTGGGCCAAGTGACCTCCAAAGGCTTTTTCCAACCTAACTGATTTTCTGCATTGAAAACAACTCGAATTTTAAGCTGGCAATTAGAGATTTCTATTAAAATAATTTAAGATCATTAGGAAATGATCCTGCTGTGGCAGGGGGATTGGACTAGATGATCTTTCGAGGTCCCTTCCAATCCTTAATGATTCTGTGATTCTATGAAAGTTTTATTATTAAGTATTGTAGCCTTATTAGATAAAACGACATAGAATTCAGATAGAGTAGTCCTATTTCAAGCTTTGCTATTATTCTTCTGGGTCACAGCTGCAAAGCTGTCTCCTCAATCAACAGTATTTAGTGGCTTCTCAAACTGATCATCTTGGTTCTGATACCTGATCATCCTGGAACCAGGGTCACATTCTTTCTGGGAATTGTAATGCGTACATATATAAAGGGGAAAAAGCATTCAGGGCCATGTCTATTAACAGAAAACATGTTAACATATTTAACAAAACAGCCTGGGTTTAATGTATGTTACAATAAATATTTTACAAGGGCAGAGTGAGAAGGCATTGTAGAGTGGTCCTGTAACAAATCCATCAATGGTTTGCTTTAGCCCTCTAGCTATTAAGACATAAACCTCATTTATTGCAGAAGTTTTCAGTACTTAAGCGAGTTATCTTCTAACTTCTGCATCTGGAAATTTCATTCGTTTGCTAATGAATAGCTCAGTTTTCATGTAGACAAGACATAGATCTTGTAAAATAATAGGCAAGCAACCAAAGAAGTGACAAATTACTAGTTCTACACTGAGGGAATTGTAGATTAAATCAACCACAGGCCACAGATCTGTAAGAACACTGCTAGTTAATTTTCAGAGCTATGTCTGTTGTGTCAGAAGCAGCACAGAACTAAGGAATTGCTGAAGTACCAGCTGATTATTACAGTATAGATCTATGTGTTATAGACCGCTGAACTTAAGCTGTCCAGATCTATGGCATAAACTTAGGTCAGCCTCTGGGAAGTTCCAATCTTCCTGACTGTGGGTAGTCTTCCTGGAACGTATTCACAGATCTCCCTTCTATGTGTTGCACAGCACTGAAATTGTTACACAGGAAACCAGAAATTGATATTCAAAGAGTTAAGTTCAATTAGAAATGATTGCTGAGGTCAGTGAGCCCTGGATCTTGTCAGCTGATGTTTGGAGCAGTCTCAATGACATCTATGAGTTGCTTCAGGCAACATGCTAGAACTCCTTTCACCACAATAGATCCACTTTGATAACTAAAGAACAGAGGAGGTAGTTTACCAATTGGGATTTCATCACGTCTTCTTAAAGATGTTGCACAGCACTAGCTTTTACTCAATAGTGAATCTTGTGGGACTTGGAAATTAAAAATCACCTGCAAGTAGTGTCAGTAATACACTGAGGTTACTAATCATGACAAAGGAAAATTTGCAGTATAATTTCTTCCATCTTTCCTATCAGAGACTTATTTATTATATCTTGTGCTTTTGCTGAGGACTTTCACTTTTCCATAGGCAGCTGACAATGCAGCTGGTGTGACTGAGTGGGATCAGTCCAATTGCCTTTTAGTTGCATGGAAGTAAATTACGATTATACAGATCCACAATAGGTTCAGCAGTGTCTTGTAACTTCATTATTGTGTTAGTTTATACACAGCAAGGAGCTCCCAGAGCATGGTCTTGGCAAATACAGATTTCAAAACAGAGAAATAAACAAAGTAAATAAATAGACTGACAGTTTAAAGAAGCACTGTGATTCTTCGTCATATGTTTCAACTTACTCTTTCTCTATCAAGTTCTTATGTTAGTATCTACCACAAGGAGAAAAGATATGAAGGGCATGAAGGGAAATAGAGGCACTAGGGAAATAATTAATAGAAAGAAAATAATTAACTAGAGCTGGGCAGAGAAATGCCTATATTAAGAATGAAATTTTCAAAATTATCTTCATTAACTTTGTAGAATACTTGCTGTTTATTAGTCTGACTTGTGAAAGAAGTCCTACAAATTTGTAAGTCTTGTATATACTAGCTTTATAGTATACAAGTATATAACTAGTTATACTTGTATAACTATAGCTGTAAGTCTAGCTTTCAGATGCTGAATCTCAGGTTCTATCGGATGTACTGACACACAAGCTTATTGCTTATTTTTTTAAGGAGTAGAATTCCCTTCAAGTTTCAGTATAGCATTCATACTGGTGTTGTCGTAATTACCCTTTCCATTACAGATATAGCTATCTCATTTCTAAACAATACCGACTGCAGTGTTTAATGGTTTCTGATAAAACAAGAAGGAATAATGGTTAGTTTGGCATTTGATCAGATATCAGTTAGGATCAATAAGCAGGAATCTGCAAACGAATAACATGAGGATCAGGGAGGTAAAGGTCACTATTTAGAGGCAATGTCTCCAAAACTCATACACAATCTATAAAGATGACGTGCTGTGAAACTATTAGTGTTTTTGAAGTTTTTGTGAGCAAAATGTAAATGATCACGCTTCTACTGTTGCCTACAACTGTCATACAGTAGTAGTGAGTGGTTTTTATGTGATCAAAACTCCTGTTTATTTCAGAACATCAGCTGCTAATATGCATGCTTTAAGTCTGTACATTTCCAGAAGTGTTTAACTTCTTATCCAGATACTATTCAAAATACTGCTCTGTAGCATAAGTCCAACTTTTTTCAGAAACATTAGGTTGCTTTCCTTTGCATGGAAACAGCTGTATAGGTTTGTAAGAAATCTCAAGAAATTATGTGGCTGCATCCCCTTGACCCATAATGCAGATTGGGATATCAACTCTGCTGAACATTTTGATCGTCTGTTCTTAATGACCACACACAAAACAAAGCATCTGAAATGAATACAGAGAGTTGTTACCACTCTCTTTAAAATCTTGCTGCTCTTGATATGTTCTCTTACTCTTCAGTGCTATTGAGCCCATTATTTATTTTGCCTTCTGCATGGAGATAATTACAATGAATTTATTTACATTTACATTGCAAATAATATTTTCCAAGTTTATGGCCGTCCCTAAGACATATCTTGAAATGAACATAGGGGCCAGCTGAATGCTTTCAAGTGCTGGATGACATGGAAAAATTTTCTTTTGCACACTGAATCACAGCACAGCCTTCTGACATTAGGCTTTAGGTTACTGCTCAAATAGTAGCTATTCCTTCTGATCATGGTTGATGCTCTTTCCTGGAGTTTTTACACTTCTGCTTGTTATGACTTGAGAAGATAAGGTAGCATCATGTTCAAAATGAGGTAAATGGTTTACATTTTCTTGCTATATTTTCATTTTTCTGAACTTTCCCTACTCCTGTTCCTGTTCATTCCTAGTTTTTGTTTTGCTATCTATTGTAAAACTGATCTGTAAGCCATTCTCCAACATATTCCATGTTTATAAAACTTGTATTACTTTCTCTGTCTGCAACCCTTTCTGCAGCATTCACTGACACTGAATTTTAATTGATATTTTATTATCTTGTCATCTTGGATCTTGAGATTCTTGTGCAGCCGAGATACTTCAAATTTACTATACTATATAGTTCAATTATCAGGGTATGGCATTAGTGTTGATAGTAAATGAACATGTTGAGCACAGATAATGCCAGGACATTGCTGATTACTTTCATAAGAGAACTGATCAATCTTATTACCTGCTTTTAACCCAGTACTTAACTATTTATTGTTATCTATACCTCAGCTACACAAAATGTGTATAGTCAATACTTTCTGGAAGCATCAGAGTAGGGCAACAACGCTCATTGAGTGTCTTGTATGAAGAGCACCATATCACTCTCTACAACTACATACATGGAAGGAAGCTGGATCAAGGAGGGGGACAGTCTCTTTCTTCTCTGTGGTGGCCAGCAACAGAACCAGACAAAATGACTGCAAGCTGCACCAGGGGAGGTTTAGGCTATAGGTTAGTTTGAATTTCTTCACTAGAAGTTGTTGGATATTTGGAACAGGCTGCTTGGGGCAGTGGTGAAGACATTACCCCTAGAGGTATTTAAACTATGTTTGGACATGATGCTTACAGACGTGATTTAGTAGAGACCTGGCAGTGTTGGCTATCTTACAACTAGAGACATTCTGTGATTCTGCGAATATTGACTTATCTCGTGCACAAACAATAAAACATTCTACGTAGTTTTGTATCTATTGTCTCTGCCCAGGCTGTAAAAGCAGTATATGCTTAATTGGTCTGACATTTCTCAGAGGTCCCTATCTCCAAATGCAAAATCTCAAACAAAAATATGGCAGTTCTGTTCTTTGGCTGCTCATCTCAGCAGAGGAGAGAATTCTAAGGCTAGATATTCATTGTCAAAAAACCTTAGCTCCCTGTGTGGTTTTTGGGTCTATCATGCCTGATACTTCACATTGCATGAGTGAGTTCACACTTTTAGCTTTTTTTTTTTGCTTGAATTATTTTCTCCTAGAAAACCTTCAGGATAGTTCACTGCAGGGACCACTTCTAAGAGGGAATATGGACATGACCAAGCCTGGCTTGGTTCCTTTGATATTACATACACTCATGCTGGGTTCTGCTGGTGAATATCTGCATGACTTTGGCATCAGATTATGCAAACTACAGGATGAACTGGTGGGCTGCTACACAGTTCACACTATGTCAGACTCTCACAAAACAAAAACCACAAACATGACTGAGGGTTGTGGGTAAAATCTCTAGAGGTAATAGTATGAGGAAAATTTAACCAAGCACTCTCTGGGATGTGACAAACCACCCTAGAAGGTGTAGATACAATTGTCAGCCAGTTTTCACCACATAGCTAGGGACTAGGTGCTTTTTGCAATGTTAGTCAGTAGTGTAAGCAAAGGTATCTCTAAGCCTGACATAAAAGTACATAGAGAAGATGGGAGATTCTTTGGCTGCCCTTTACACGTCCCTTGACAAAGATTCTGCTGGGATCATGGCAGAAGTTGCACTTAACTGTCAGCTGAGTAGTTGACTATATTTGGTTGACTGCATAGGATTTGTGATCTTAAACTCCGCTGAGGAGAAACCTCTATTTAAATAAACACTGTTATGTAGAAAAGCTGGAAACAAAGTTATCAAAAATGGAAACAATGTTATAAAAAAATGAAAACAATGTTATCAAAACTGCTGAATCATATTTTTCATTAGCAGTCCCAAGCATAGTTTTGTGAGCATTTGCACAAAAGATTTCCATAGTTCAAGGAAAGGGAAAACCTAAAAGAATGCAGCAACCCAGGCTAGGGAATCGGAGTTTGTATATGAGGGCAGGACATGAAGCTCAAGCACTTGCAATTAGATCACATTATCCTCTGTGCAAAGCACGCTTGTTAGCTGCTGTCTGAGGGTGTCAGCAGGGAAGATGGGAAACAATATAGATGGAGACTTGAAGATAATGAAAGCAGAAAGGTGTGAAGTGATTGTGCTTTGCAGATCGGCCTTTTAAGTTTCTGTGCAAGATTGACGATTTTGTCATCCTGCTTTTTGGTGAGGTGTTGAATGAATGTTTAAGAAGGCAGCACTTATCACTGTTCATCAAAGTTTAAAAAACCTGTTTGTACTAGAAGAGTGAGGATACCAGGTCCAACGAGGTTACAAGACAGTCAAGTATTAAAGATAAAAACACTGTGAAAGACATATATCAG
Organism: Phoeniculus purpureus; assembly: GCA_028565055.1. Lineage (NCBI taxonomy): Eukaryota > Metazoa > Chordata > Aves > Bucerotiformes > Phoeniculidae > Phoeniculus > Phoeniculus purpureus. The sequence goes on along the minus strand of JAOXOE010000874.1, from coordinate 9,675,247 downwards.
GTGCTTGCAATATAGCAGGAAATAGTTTACATCTGTGTGCAAGAGCACAGACCTGGATATTTGCTTTATCGTTTCAGCATACTTTTGATGATGAAAGAAATGTGCACAATACATAGGATGAAGTACAATCTGTCACTAAAAACAGAGAAGCTGATCAGTTAGCACTATAGTATGAATAATATTGTTATTGAATGGTGTCTTTTTGTTTGGTAGGATGAGTTAAGTACAGAGAATTGTTTCTTTCAGAGAAAACAAAAAATAAATAAGATCAATGAAAAATCAGAGGTCACTGAGTTCAGCTGTTTGCTTTAGAATTTTCTCATATAGTAACAACTTAAAATTAGTTTTACTTTATCTACTCCAAGACTGTCCAATAACATTTTTCTTTCAAACAATTTTGTCTTTCAAACAACATTTTGTCCAGAAAAGTTTAGACAGAAGTTTGCAAAGTCCTCTTGAGGTTATGAGTTACTCATAGTCTATTATTGATCATCTTAAATCATATATAATATTGAATCAAACTGTGAATATAAGCATTAGTCTCAGTAACTTCTGTTTTATTTGATCACATCCAAGTCAATTAAGAATAGAATTTATGGATTAAAAACAAGGTACAAGGGACATACACCAGTTAGGGATTCAAACATATATTGAAATAATTTTTGCAGTCAATTTCTTAATATTGATTAGCCGTACCATACTTCTGCCCTAATCAGCAATTCTTTTATGTTCATTGGGTTCCCACAGTAGCTATAAAATTTCCTTCAAAAAAAAGCTATTGTCTTGATCAAGCAATATTAGAAATATTTGTGACATTGTAGAAGAAAACTGCTGAAAGTGTCGATGAGTAACTGCCAGCAAAGCTAATTATATAAAAAGAAGTAATCATTACAACTGCCCAGGGGTAGTCTTGCATTATAAACATGTGGATCCCATATTTTTAAATACCATGGATTCCTTTTTCCTGTGTGAGGCAAAGACAGACACAAAACATTAGAACCAACAACAAATTGATGTGGTGGATCAGCATGTTTGGCACCTTTCTGATTTTTGAAGGGAAGACACTAGAATATCTTTTGTTTTTTTCAGAGAAACTTATCAGTAGTGGGATACTGTTAGTAAGTGTACCTAGTCACAATGTCTTAAAGAGAAACCTGTAGAACTTTGTGATTTTTGTGTTTAGACACATTGCTACTAGTTCATTATACTCATAAAGATTTAGCAGAGGATCCTACCTGATAAAGGCAGTCTAATACACATAGCCAGGATTTGTGGCACGGTTTTGCAGTGAGTTTCATTTCCTGCTTTCCACAAGAAAAGTATTTGTGACTAGCAAATCAGAAACAGTATTTTTCCAGTTCTGATCTCTTGCACAATGGGCAGTCAAGTTGAAATCCATCATAAGAACAAATGAGGCCAAAAATTAAACATAATTGTTGAAAGAGACTGTTGTACAATATTGATGGGCAGCTAAGGCAGCCTTAACTACAACAATAGTTTGTTGTTAGATAATTGACATGAAGCATCAAACCTGTCATTTGGACAAAGATTTTTTGACAGATGAGTAGCTTAGGCTGTCTGTATCACATGGGGTTTCGCGAGTCTCACAGCTTCCATACAGCACCTCATACGGATACTCTGACCACTTTAACAGCCTAGCTTACTTCCATCTACCCATTCCTGTCAGTGCCTAAGTAACAATTGTCTCTGTTTAATTAAACTTTGAGCCCTATTTACAAATATATGTACTGTATTTGCTAGAAGCTCCTGACTGAGCAGCAACTGGCTGCCTGAGCAGGAAAGACGTCTCTTTCCTGAGGTTGCCGGATAGATAGCTACTTCTCTTGGCAGGTCCATGCATTTTGACTGTGTCTTTTGCTGTAACACAGCCTGTGTATTATTCCTTTTCTGTGTACTGGAATGGTCGATAAATGGAATAGTCTTAATACAGTTTCTTCTAATTTGCATTACTGACATTGAAACGTCTACAATCGACAAAATGTGGGAGATGAACATGGTGATCATGAGTGTGAAAGATAACTCAAGATTCCATGCAGGTTGGAATAGGCAGTTCCACAGACCTCTGGGAAAAATACTGAACTGTATTAGCCTTTTCTAAGCTTTCCATCCTCCTGTGTTTTTCTGTGGAGACCTAGAAATGTAGGATTTGGCAGACATCCTGAGTGCCTGGTCCTGTCTCTAAATGGAAACATATATGGAATGCCAAGATTCGATTAGGTTTTGGACTGGGATCCAAGTTTCCTTATAAACATATGAAGTAATCTTTCTGCTTAATCCTGTACCTATCAGGCCATAGTTAGAACATTGGTCCAGTCTTGGGCACCTCACTTCAAAAAAATTAGTCATTTGGAAAAAGACCAGAGAGAGAATAGGAAGTCTAGAAAACATAAACTACTAGAATAGTCTGCAAAATCTTGAATTATTTAGTCCTAAGGGGTTTAGGTTGATTTGTTTCTGTTGAGAGTTATATCCAAGCCAGATCATTCCCATGATTTTGTTTATAGTACTGCTCCACAAACAGTTGTATTTGAAGGGTTGGTGAACTTCAGCACAGAGGCAGGAAAAAGTATCTAGGGGAAAGGAGAGCTGAAACCTCTGAAGTCATCTTTGTCAAGAACTCTAACAAATCAGATATCTACAACCCTGTGTCTATCCACATATAGTATCTGGAGGTGAGGGTGGTTTGTTTCCTCTATTTTTGTTCTGGCACATTGTCAACAGAGCCATACACTGTTGGTTCTACCTGTAGCCATGGCATTATCACAGTATGAAGTAAACCCGTGTGAAGGAAGTAAATGCGTTTATCTTTCCTTCTGCAAGGTAGTTCTAGCACTTTGGCTAAACCTTATCACATGTTTGCCTATTCGTGATGAAAGTGATGGACAAGGTGTTCTTGAGGACAGATCTGAACTCAGCTGATAGCCTAGATGTGTCCTCAGTGTCACTTCCTGAACTTGCTTTACTTGAGTTTTAACTTGTCTAAATTTAGATGTTTAACAGAGGGAGCTGAGGTGTTTAGAATTGTTCTTTGGAATTGCCTTTCTTCTCTGACAAGAACGGAAAAGGTGGCCAAGCTCCAAAATGAGTCCTTTCTGTTCTGTGCCAGGCTCTGTACTAGCTAAATTGAACCCTGCCGCTCTTGTAGCTAAACTCCTTCCTTTCTAATGAACAGCTGTCACTTTTGCAATACTAATCAGGTTCTCTCTTCCATGTACCCTACTACTGCCACCCTTTCATTTACTTCTCTACAGAGAACGATTATTTGAGTGGTGCTTGCTCTGGCTTCAAAGCGGTAGAAAGGGAAAAGTGGTTTCATTTCCTTTAAGACCCTTTTGGTTCTGAGAAAGGACTCTAACTATTCTTTTTTGATATTTATATTGATATTGTGCTTATGCAGGAAGAGGCAGATATTCAGTTCTCACAGCCTTCCAGAAGTTTGAATACATACCTCAGGCTTTTCCAAAAGCATCAGATGTAGAATGTGAAAACCTCTTGAGATACTCTGAAAAATTTCTTGAGACATTCACATTTTGGTTATCATTGATGCTTTGTGGTCTTTCAGTACTTTAACTTCTGATATAGGGTGGAGGTCTCAGAAAACAATAAATAATAAATAAAAGCATTGAACTTATTTTATCTTCAAATAAAGTAATAGTTTTAGGTCAAAGCTCAGATTATTGTTCCAATTGCTGATTATTCTGCCCATAACTGGCATCGTATGTTGTGAGATTTATCTTAAGTTGCCTGACAGACAACTGCAAAGTCTGTGAGGTTACATTTTAGTGGAACTACTTTCCTCAATTAAAAAAGTTTTCAAAGGCAGGTCTCTGTTAACCCATCTTCACTTTCATAGGTCTATTTATCTTCTACTCCACCAGCTTCCTCTTTATTTTGTCAGTAATTGTTATGCAAGACAAATAAGAGATGTTTTCAGCTTGCCTTGTATAGTTGTAAATGGTGAAACTGTGGGAACAGTCAGTGACGTCATACTCCCTAACACATCACTCTAGGGATCACATCTTCAAACCAACATTTTTCAAGCCACCTACTATAGGCAGCTCTTTGAGTGAAGACCTTAGAGTTGTCTACAACTACCTGAAAGGGGGTTGTAGAGAAGTGGGCGGTATTCTAACAGTAAATGAGTGATATGGCAACTGGAAGTGGCCTCAAGTTACACTAGGAGAAGTTTATGTTAGACATTAGGAAAAAGTTCTTTATTCAAAGGTTCACCAGGCATTGAAACAGTCTGCCCAGGGAGGTGGGTGAATCTCCATCCCTGGGTGTATTTAAAAATCGTGTAGAAATGGAGCTTGTGGACATGGCTTATTGATGGGCTTAGTAGTGTTAGATTGATATTTGGGCTCAATCTTAAACATATTTTCCAACCTAAATGATTTGTGATTCTATGATTATGCCGTATCACCCACTTTGACTCAAACCATTTCTAGTCAAATATACCCCTTTAGAGGAGTTCACTGCATAAATGCAAATTTCTGAAAAGCCAGTTCAGAGGAACATTACCAGGTTCTGTCTTCTCCAGTTACCCACCAAAAGCAGCAACTGCCTTCACAATCCCAGCAGTTTCTTATCACCATTTGGGAAACTGGAAAGTTTCAGAAGCTCTCAGTCATCATCACATTCCATCCAGCTGAACTCACCCTTCATTTGCAATATTTCTGCAGACAGGAAAAAATGCAAGGGAGAAAGGGATTACCTGCCCAAGGATTGCCACATGTATTGGATAATCTCAGAAATGTGGAGGAAGATGAAAGATGAACCTGTTTCTTTATATTAAGATGACTGAAACTAAAGTGGTAGACATTTAAAATGTGGTTTAGATCTGATTACATAAATGACTCAGCTATTGAAAAATGATCACTGCCTCAAATTGCAAAGAAGTTGAATGCGGTCCCAGAGTCCAGTGATTCTCATTGCAGAGTATATTTGGAGTATGTCGGTGTATCCCTTAATAATACTTCTGGTACTGCGGTGCTCTGTCAAGTTGTCTTTTCTAAGAAACTGCTTGTCATAATTTCAAGTTTTAAGATATTTTGCAAATTTTTTGCTTAATTTTCCAATATTTTCATAAAAACATAGGACATTTGAAATTAGCAGACAGATTACGTAAGTTTAATTTTTCACTTGTCTGTCTGTAGCCTTTCTGTATGGATCTAGACAGACAGTCAGCTTTCTATTGCCTTGTCATTTATACAGTGATCACTTTTATAAACTATAAAAATAAGGTATACTTAAGTGAAACATTTGGGGTTAAGTAAAATATTGAGGTTTATTGAAAATGTGTTTCTAGCCTGTGGGGCCTCTAAAGAGAGCACATGTATAGCTACAGAGCACATCTCAAGCTCGTATTTGAAATGTTTCCAATTATAATGAGTTGGAAATGGTTTGAGTATTGAAAGCTATACTTTTACAGTGGATAGAGTTAAAGGGGATTAGCTGTAATTAGTGAAGTTTACAGAGTCATGGCTGTAAAATAATAGTCTGCTATCTGCTTTGAAACCATTATGGAGGCCACAGCTTTTTTCTTTTTCTTTTTTTTTTGTCTTTTTTATATTTTTATGTCCAAGTTCCTAAAAAACATGGAATCAGAAATTAGTACTATTGATGAGATTTTTCCCCAAAAGCATATTGTTTTAATATACACACTTTCTTGGAGTGAAAAGTTTAAAAGCATGGAAATGCCTGAAGCCAAGTAATGGTTTAAAGTCAGACTGAAGAAAATGCAATGTATGTGTGGTAATACGTCTTTTTTCTCTTGTATTTGTGAAGAAGAAACAGGAGCTCCAAAGAGAAGCTATCATTGCTTGGAATAGAAAATGAAGAAATTTAAAATTAGTTCACTGATTTTTATTCAATAAAATTGACTCATTCTACTGAGTAGTTTAGGCAAGCCTCTAAAGATTCATTTTGAAAACTTGGGGGAGCTAAAGACTCCCCAAATAACTGAGGAAGTAGTAAATACAATACTTGCATTAAACCAAAGACCTAAAGGCAGATTAATATATATTGAGAAAAAAAGATGGAAAAAGTCAATGTTAAATCTCTGTGCCCAAGAAATTATCAACCAAAAAAAAGAGCCATACTTCGTAATTAGCATTTGAGAAAAGGCATCACGTTCCTCAAGGTATCTCAAATCAAAAATTCATTTAACTTGAATGAAGGAATAGAAAATATTACTAGAAAAGTTACAGACTATGTAAAATTTGAAATAGTCACATGTATTTTGGACAACTAAATAAGAACTGTACACTACATTGACATTTACTTAGAAGTGAACAAATGCCAAACTATAGCATGAGGAATTTATTTTTCTTTATTATATATAATATAATATACATATATAATATAATATATATATAATATATAAGTTTATTTTTCTTCCATGTACCCAAGGGTGTTGAATCACAAATAAATGCACCAGTACACCTATGTCCTTTGTAGGAAGTACAAAATGTTCCTTCATTAACTAACATTGGTAAGAGTGGTATTCTTTAATATCTTTCTCAGTGTTGTGGGTGAGCACATTGAGTGCACTCTCAGTAAATTTGAAGATTACACCAAGGGGAGTAGATGTGTCAATCTGCGTGAGGGTTAGGAGCATACACACATGCACACGGAGGGATTCGGACAGACTGGACCAACAGTCTCAAACCGATTGTGTGAGATTGAACATGGCCAAGTGCTGGGTCCTGCATTTGGGTTGCAACAACCCCATGCAGTGCCACAAGCTTGGAGATGTGTGCCTGGAAAACTGCTGTATTGGTCAGTAAGCAAATGAATTTGAGGCAGCAGTGTGTTCAGGTGTCCAACAAAGCCAGTAGCATCCTGTCTTATACTAGAAATAGGCCAGCAGGAGCAGGGAAGAGATTGTCATAGAATCATAGAATCATAACGGATTGGAAGGGACCCCAAAAGATCATCTAGTCCAATCCGCCTGCAACAGCA
>JAOXOE010000874.1:9642047-9668163 GCA_028565055.1 Phoeniculus purpureus | reverse complement strand
CCATGACTTTTGGAATATAATAGAGAGGGGTTTAGCAACCTCATCTGCCAGTTCTCTCAGGACCCTTGGGTGTATCCCGTCTGGTCCCATGGACTTAAACACTTCTATAGTCCCTTTCATTTTTCTCTCAAGGGATTGGTTTTACCTGTTCTCATAATGTTCATGAATTTTATTAATATATTCTCTGTTATTATTCCCATGTAGAATAAAAGATGAGCTGAACAAATCTGGCCCAAGTTTGTCTAGCTGAATTCAACATGTTGATTTTTCTGCTGTGACAACCTAGTGGGGTAGTGATTTACTGGCACTAGTGAATGCCAGCAGAAAAAAAGAGACCTTTTCAAGTTAGTGTTCCATTTCATTCTCCACAACAAATTGATAAAGTGTTGGAAAACACTGACAGGGTTGTGGATTCAGAGAAGGAGACATGTTAAGTGATTTATGGGATGAGTATATTTAGCATCATCAAGATTTCTTGTTTTCATTAGTTTATGTATCTGCCTTTATCTGTATCTGGCTGTTTTCTTCTATCCGTTGCAGGAATGAAGGGACCACCAAGAAAAGGAATGAAAAAGCGTGAGTGTTTATTAAGCATATGACAATATACAGTCTTTTCAGCAATTTTTTCCGTCCTTTTACATGCTTTTATGTTTCTTGCATTTTCTTTCTGATCTGACTATTTCTTTTTAAAGAGCTAAGAAATCAACTTTTATGGTATCTATTATGAAGAAAAAATATATTAATTCCATGACACAAGGTTATATTGTTACAGGAATTATATCTGCTGAGAGATAGCTTCTACATTTACAGAAAAAACCCCATATACAGGATTCTAAAAATAATAAACTGAAAGAAGCAACATAATTTTAACCACATGTTGGAGGTGCTAGCCAGAACAGTCTGGAAGAGATGTGGTTAAATTCACTGTGTCAGATTGAGTTGTCTGAAGAGAGTGCTTGGCACAGCTCATTAGAATCAGAATTATGATGAGAGATAATTTGAAAGACCAACCCCCTTCTGAGGAGAAATTTATGTGAGCCCCATTATGGCTGCTATACCTGTAATAAAGAAAAGAGTTACTTACATCTCTTGTCCATCTGCTTGTCGAGACTGCAGTGTCAAGGGTGTGTGGCGCAGGCCCTATTCTCCAATAGCATACTATATAATTTGAATTGTTACTAAAAGGGAAATAATGTAGATGACAAGTTAGACATATGAATTACTGAAAAATTTTATTGATTTTTTTTTTTTGTGGAACAAGGCAAACATTTTGTTTGTGATAGTTGAAAGGTAAGGCTCAAATTAGTGTTTTGTGTATGTGTCAGAGCATGAGTGTAACGGAGACTTCAGGATGCCTCTGTGAAGGCTTCAGGTTCTTTGAGTTTTAACATTTTTGAGGATACAAGACACAAACTAGGACAACTAATTAATTGTAAAGCAGAGAAGTCCATATTGGGACAGAATAGATAGTAATAGATATTCGTTACCCCCTAATTACTTGCTGTTGAATTCAGGGTTACTGTTACGCCAGCAGTGTAGTTGATTTCCAACATGAAACCCATCATACACAATTCCCTAGGTTCAGAAAAAATGTACTCTTTCTGCTGCCTCTGAGGTCTGTCTGCGGGTGTGCTGCCTGCTTTTCTCATCAGCTTCCCAGTTGCTCTGGATCCATTTATTCTGTTAAGTGACACAAGGGCAGGGACTGTTCCCATGCCCTGGGCTAAATGGCAGCATCAGAGCTGGCTCTAGATCTTGCGTTCCATCGGGTGATTATGTGTCTCTAAACAATTTTTACTTTTTTTTTTTATCCTTTGGATGTCTAAGAATAGAAAATGGGCTGTGTTCAGTGGTAGGACTTCAGCATATTCCCAATAGGGAATACCCTGGCACAAAGAATCATATATAGTATTGGGTTCGAAGGGACCTCTGAGGCTATCTAGTCCAACCCCTACAACAATTGCCCAGTGCCCCATCAAGCCTGACCTTGAATGTGTCAAGGGATGGGGCCTCCGTCACTTCTTTAGGCAACCTATTCTAGTGGTTCACCACTCTCAGATTAAAGAACATTTTTGTAAAGCTACCTAACTACCTAACCTATCTAACCTAAAACTACCCTTTTCCAGCTTAATACCATTACTCTTTGTCCTATCTTTACATGCCTTATTGAACAGCTCTTCCCCAGCCCCTTTCAGGTCATTATAAGGTACTAACCAGGACAGAGTAGAGAGGCAGAATCACCTGCCTTGGCCTGCTGGCCGTACTTCTATTGATGTAGTCCAGGATGCAGTTCTGGGCTGCAGTTGCACACTAGTGGCTCATGGACAGCTTTTCATCCATAGTATCCACAGATCTTTTTCAGGAGGACTTCTCTCCAGCATGTTTTCCCCAGTATGCACTGATACCACTGGTTACCCCAGTCCAGGTGTGGGACCCTGCACTTGGCCTTGTTGAACCTTGTAAGGTTCTCCTGGGCCCACTTCTCCACATGCTACCACCTGAACTACACTCAGACAAGACAATATTTCAGAGGATTCTAGTTGGCACAGGCCATAACTGTTTATGACGATGTTAGCAACTCAGTGTCTGAGCCCCTCTTATATGACCATTTCTTTTAGACACAGAAATAGAGCCTTAGTGCCTCTCTTCTGCCTGCTCTACCCCATAGTTTAGGAAGTGCTATTCCCCACCTTTTTGTCCTGCTTCTGGGAAGCATGTTTAGGTGCTCTTTGAGGCAGTCATCCTCTCTGTTACCTGACCTGCTTCTCTGAGGAAAGTGCACATACAAGACAGTAAACTGCAACCCTTGCAGGACCAAGAAAGGGTTGAAGAATATGGCTTTGAATGTGTCAGTGGCTGCTAGGAACTGTCCAGATGCAACCACAGGGCTCAGGAATTCATTAAGTTGCCAAAGAACAACTGGGACAGTATATCAGGTAGCAGGTCACATAGCTGTAGTTCTCGCTAAGGCATGTGGCAGGGGGATTCCTGCTGTGGCAGGGGGATTGGATTAGATGATCTTTTGGGGTCCCTTCCAATCCCTAATGATTCTATGATTCTATGATCTGTTGCCTTATCCTTGTGGGATACAGGATACTGAGTGAGAGATCTTGTCTGCTTAACAGGCTTTTCAGCCTGACAGTTCTTATTAAGAAGTCAGGGTAATGATTTGACATTCTAGGGTGGAGAAGGAAGGGGAAAATATATCCATCTTGCCTACCACATTGGGTTTGGTAGCAGAATGCTGAAAAGATGCTGTCTTGGGAAGCACAGACAATTATACCAAATTTATGTGTGATCTTATTAGGCACATGCTGGAGATTTTCATATGTCTATAAACACTGGTTTCTTAGGAAGAGAAAGAATCTTCAACACATGAAAGCTGTAATCTTAAATACTCTGTCATACTATTATTTCTAGGTGTTTTGCATAAGAAGGATGATTCAGTTTTAGAAAATCATAACCAATCCCTGCCCAAAGGCAAAGCACATCAAAAAAATTACCTGTGCAGTGAGAGATTGGTCTTACTGTAAACTAAGAAATGAAAGGAAGGGCTCAGTATTTAAGAAACCCAGCAGAAGACATTTTCAAACCTTGCTAATATGACTCTCTCTTTGATATAAGCATCCTAGGACACATGAAGTGGAATATTTCTTTAAAAACAGGTCAACCATAGCACAGTGGGGCAGGGACTGGCTGCAGTTCTGGAGTGTGCCCTCTGGCAGGGCTCTTTTATTTCCAAGGCAATGCTATGAGGTACAAAAAGTTCTTCCTTTTTTCCTTGCTGCAACACTGTAGAATGATCACTATTACACTCAGGGGCCACATGTGCAGATGACATTGATTAAGGCCAATATTAATAATAATTGAGGCCAGCCAGCTTTGTGGAAACAGGAGAGGGGCTGTAGTGCTAAGCTCAGTTCTGTAAGAATCAATTGTATAAAATCCTTGTGCATTTCTGTAGTTGAGGACACACAGCTAACTGTTCTTGATGGGACTATTTAGGCTTTGTCCTGCAGAGTACACCAAAAATGGGAGAAACTGGGGCTAGATTTTTTTAAAAAACTGTGACTGTCATGGTAGATGAGACTTTTCTGATTTTACAGGACACATGTGCCTTGTGACAAAGGACAGCTGGATATCCCTTCCCAATATGTTATTCATCCAGAAGAATACCTGGAACTTGGAATTCAGAAGGGCATTCTCTCTCGGGCTTCCAGCCTCCATCTTGGCTTCTTCTCCTGTTGGCTGTTGTAACAAAAATCTGATCTGGTGAAAGATTATTAAATTTTCTTCTTTCTTCTGTATCTCTCTCTGAGAAGATGGTATCTTATTGGAGGTGCTAGAGCAGATCCACTGTTATTGAACCAAATGAATAAGAGATGACAAAAGGGTAGGGGAAAAGAAGTGGGCAGATGCCCTCAGCTGTCATTTGCCTTTAAACTCTTTCTTTATGTTAATAAAATTAATTTTCTTTCTTTACTATAACATTTGTTCCTGTTTTTTCAGTGACCCTGATAAATCCAAACCAGCACAAAATAATTTAAATCAGTACAGTAACTCATTCTCCTGGTATTCTGTAGTTTTCAGAAGGTGGCCCTGCACTTAAGGTATCTACCATGTTCTAATTCCTATGCATTCTAAGTGTCTAGTGGCAAATCTCACTATTTCTTTTGCTTACTTTCTCTCATCTCTCTGAAATGCACTGTCACAGGGCTTGGTTCAAGTTTTAGAATAACCAGCTGCAAAAAAAGCTGAAAGGAATTGCACCTAGTATTTTCCTTTAACTTTTCATCTAGTTTTCTTAGCAGGGCTGATCACTGGAGGGATAAAAAGCAAAGGTTAGAAACCACAAATAGTGTAGGCAGCTATTTGCCAGATATCATGCCTATCTCCAACACCTTCTGCTCCCCTTGCCTTTGTCCCTGGATTATCTTAATCAGAGGTCTCCAAGTGTGCCAACTACTTACTTCCCTAAGAAAGTATGCAGGAAGAGAGCCAGCTGATAACAGTGCATGCCACTTGTCAGCCCAGAACTAGAACAACGCTTCCAAATACTTTGTTGCTAATAAATTCAGGTTACCTAGATGTTACATGACATGCAAAAGTCATACCATATTCAAAGCTTTGTTTCAACAGAGCAAGATAAAGCCTTAAAGTTAAAACCTATAAGCTTTTATAGGAACCAGAAATCAGCTGATCCACCTTTTTTTTCATTTTTTCTGAAATAAAGATCTTAAAAGACACTGACCATAAACAAAACAGCTGTCGATAGTAATTTGATGATTCGGCTATATACTGCATACCTGCATTTTCTTTTGCCAAACATTAAACATTCAGGGAGTGTTGATATACTGTTCTGGTTTGTTTCTAGTTTTGGCAATACAACAACTCCATTTCTGGGCGTAAAATAAGGAAAAAATAGATTGTAGTTCATTTCAAAATTTTCCAGATCTGGACTAAATCCTGAAATATGGTAATGGCAGAATGTTAAAATGTAAGACCTTTTATTGTTTGCATGAAAATTATCCAGGTTTGACCAAATTACTAGCTAATAGAAATACCATTTATAGGATACTTGAGGAACACCTGAGCCAGGTCTGAACACAATACAGTGCCATGCAAACACAGTTATTTGAGCCCCAGTCCAGTACCTCTTAATGGCTTTGCATTTTATTTGCACTCTTTGATTATTGTGACCTAAATTCCTGCATGCACTAACCAAAGCAAGTAAGCAATACCAACCCATTATACATGCTCAGACATTTACCCTGACCTGGCAGAAAGCCTTATTCTTAAGCCAAAAAAAAAAAAATCACACTTGATTTTAAAAATTTCATAAAAATTCATCATAGAGTCAGAAGGGAAATGGAGAGACTGTGCCACTTGAAAGGCAAGTTCAGTAGCGGAGCAGGAAAAGACAGCTGTGAACAGCTGACAGAGCAAATTCTCTCTACTGAAACACTAACAAGTGGTGATAAGTAAGCTGTCAGTCCTATACTCTTGGTAAATTATTTTACTACAGTACTAGACAGCTCATTGGCATCCTGATCGCTCCGCAACCTGTGAACCTCTACCATTTGGACTAGCTGTTCTTGGTGGGGCTTAGACTAGTCTTGACTATAGTAATGGTGTGTTTATCACAAACAGTTCTGAGAATCAAAAAGCAGACCTTACAAACTGCATGGTACAGCATGATGGACAGTGGTCAATGTTTTACAAAGTTCTTCTAAGTCTATTTTCTCAGCTTTGAACCTTGATGACAATGCAAGTTTGCCAAACAAACTCGAGGCTGCAGATACAAGGGGGAAGACAAAACAATAAAAATTGTTAAAATTGCAAAGCATTGCTCATATTCCCCTCAAATATGTTGTGTTGAAAAAAGGTTGAGAGAGGAAAACAACCCTGTCTCTCTGTACAAAATGTTCATTTCAGCTCAGCTCTCTAGAATCAAGCAGCTCTAAATATTAGGAGAGGCCCTTCATAAACAGCTTCTACAGTGCACAGACTTTTGTGTATTTTAAGCACTCAGATACCACAAAAATTATTGAAACTACAGCCACAAGAAAGCATGAAGTCATCTAGGCACTCTCCCTGTCCGTTTACAGGATCTGTATCACTCAGCAATACTTGTCTAATTAATTTTCTCTTTCTCTAGTGGGGATACATCTTAATTCAGAACCAACTAAACTTTACCTAAAGCTTGTGGCACGTACCTCTTTTGCTGCAACTGATACCCACTGCTTCCTTTCCTCTTTATGGAAATGCACATTTGAAGCTGTACCATATCTCCCCACAGTCTTTTCTCATCGAGACAAAACAACCACCTCTATTTCCATCTTTCCTATCAGGCTGTGTTTCAGACCTTTTGACCCCTAACTTTGTTGCAATAGTAATCACATAAGGACAATATTCCCTGAAATGATGCAACTCAGATATACCAAGGTCAGACAGGTTGTCTAGTGAAGACAAGTGGTCATTAGGGTAAAACCATGATGGTGTGCTGCTGAATCCTTATCCCCAGCCTATCAGTTTGTTTTAATCATCAGCTGCCTTTCATCCTATACTTCTTAATCATATTCCCAATACATCTGAGCAGCATGTAGTGCAGTGAGGCCACACAGCTCCTACTGGGACTTCCCATGGTCCTTTCTGTAGACTTCTAATGGTGCTTGGAGTTACAGCTGAAGTACTTTGGAGGCTTGACAGGTGCCAAGAATGTGCTGATCTCTAATGGACCTGCATTCATATATCATTTGTGTAAATATGTTCAGCATTAGTCAAGTGGAAAACCTGATCACAGGCCCTGTTGTGTGGGGGTTTTTTAATAATATCTCACTGGCATTTTCCCAGCTCTCCAAGAGGAGTTGAACCTCACTATTTTTGTTTTTCAAGTTCAGCCACTTTTCCTACAATCCTTGTCCTCTTCCTTGTTAGCACATTTCATTTTACGAATAGGGATGAGAGCTGATGACTACTATCAGAGTTAGGTAGTTCTAATCAGGCATGCAATGAGTTCAAATAATTTGGAGAAGGCAAAGCGGAGGTTATGAGGATGAAGCATATGTAGCACTGTGTGATAACGAAAGTAATAATTTTGTGAGGGCTGTTGATTTAGCCTTCTGGATGCTGAACAGACCAAATAGTAGAAATCCGATAGACTAGATCCAGGACCAAGGCATGTAGAAGATTTATGTTATTTCAAACACTGCCTTCTGATTCATGTTTTTTTAGGCTGTCTGTGCATTCAGAAAATGAGAGAGCTTCCTGTGACTTCAGTGATGGAAGACTTTGAGATCTTTGTAAGGGAAGGTAGATAAAAGATATCTTCATCTCTGTTGCACAGGTAAGACCTTACTTGTGTAGTCCCATGGTCCATTACGTAACTACAATACAAAGCCAAGTAAAACTGTTCTGAGACATGTCAGCTTCTTTGCCTTACCACTCCGCTGCACTTAAGATTTTCTAGAGGGAAGCCAGACCAAAGGAAAGAAAACTTGTTATTAAAATAAATCAGTGTTTGCTTTCAGTGGCTGGAACAAATCTTTCCCAGAAGACATTCCTGCAAGATGTCTTCTCTCTTACAACACTTATGACTTTCACTTGCTTTGTCTTAGAATTTCTAAGCAAATTATTACTTAAGGTTTTTTGAAAATAAAATTAGTTTCCCAAGATGATGTTACTTGAACCCTCAGACTCAGCTCCTTGCTAGTCCAAATGCAGAACACGATTGGATAGAACTCTAGTTATCCTAAAAGCAAATGAAGATGTTCTGAAATGGCGGCTACACCATATTTAACATACTTAATACTGTACTGTAAGGTTTCAGTACAGCAAAAAATAACCACTGTTCTATGGGCATTTCTGAATTTCTCCTAGAAGAACAGTATCATTACACCTGAGCTTTCCAGAGAAAGGAGATGGTACTGATGTCAAAGCTCATCCCAACTTTACTCTGTGACAGCTGTGATGATACTGTTTGAGAACAGTTCTACATGTTTGGGAAAATGCCTGAAGATTTGTGCTTTTGGAGGGAGCAATATACTCACGGAATTGAGGATGTTTAAAAGAACAGCTCCATTCTCTGAAACCTTTTGAATATTCTGAAGTTGTTTAAGGGTAAGACGTGCTTTTGCTGGGAATTAATGGTCATCTAAGCACGATCTGACTCTCATTTGTGGCTCAAGTTCTATATTTATTGTTCAAGTGGAAACAAGATAGTGATGCTAGAGGCCGTTCCATTTGGGGAAAAAAAAGAGGAAGGTAGAAATTGATCAGGAATCAAGTAGAGTGGAGAATTAGTACTGGAAATTTGGAAATCTTTCATTCTTCCTTCTAAAATAAAAATAAAAATGGACTTATTTCAGGGTTAACATTTGTTTTCACCATGTAGCTTCTTAGTGTCTTACTCCTCAGAGTCTATAAAAAAAGAATTTGTGAGCATCTGAGGATCAACACCTTTGTCCTGAGCAAGAAATACTGCTTATGGAAAACATCAGGACAAGACAGTGAAAACCACATTAGTAGCTGATTGAGAGTCCAGATATGGCTTGAAGAATCCATGAAATAGCACCTTTCTGCAGTTGTCAGAAATCTTCAGGTGGTCCTGGGCATTTTCTGGCATACACAGAAGCCTTTAGGCATAAAAGGTATGCGGGTGTCTACATGCAGTGGGAGGACATGGACCAAGTTACACCTCTTCACTGAACTCATACGCAGATTAGCTTCACTAATATTAGCTAGCCTGTGGTTTTCCTCCTAGTCTGCAGTAGAACAGAAAGTGGAATCCAATTGAATAAAAAACAGTCTCTGTTCCTTGAGCTTTCCTGGAGTGAGGCCATCAACAAGGTCCAAACTTCGAAAAAACAACAAAAAAAAGTCCTTTAAACAAAGCTTCAATTCCTTGTTGTGATCAGTTTCCTGGGGTGAGTCAGTTAATGTTAGTGCCAAAGTAGTAAGTAAAACAAAAAAGAGAGGGTACCTGAACTTACTGGCTGTAGTTTAATATGCTACAAGAATACTTGGACAGCCTCTGATTATCCACAGCCAAAAAGTGCTCCAAGAGATAAGTATCATTACTTGATGCTTCTGCTAACCTCTTTCACTTTTCAAAGGCAATATGTAGAGACTTGCATTAGTTGTGGGATCAGAGCTGTCATCCTGGAACAGAGTGCTCAGAAGTACTTAATTATTAAGTGTAATTATACTTCAGATGTTTGAAAGGTGGAAGTGGTAGTTATCCCTAAACTTTGGATTATGAAACTACCGTTTGGTGAATTTTTATTCTTTCTCACATCAAACATTTAGAAACAGATTTAGGCACTGTTGTTTCACTGTGCTAACAGTAGCATTAATCATGGCAGCAAAAAGTGGATTCCTGAAAACGCTTAACAGCCTTTCAGAAATTGAATATTCTGTGCATTTTCTTGCACAGGATTGTGTTGGTTAGCCATGACTTAGTGGGTCTGTAAAATAGAGATGTGGAATAGTGTTTAGTCCAGGAACTAAAAAGTCTTGAGCTGAGCTCTTGGGACTTTTGGAAGGTAAGCTGTATGGCAAATTCATAATGTTCAATCAGTCTGAACACTTGGATGGCACAGAATATAAAAGGTAAGGACTCATAGAATGGCTTAGGTTGGAAGGGCTTTAAATACCATCTAGTTCCAACCCACCTCCCAAGGGCAGGACTCACTAGACCAGATGCTCACAGCCTGGTCTTGAATACTTCTAAAGAGGGGTCATATATTCCTTGGAGTATTATGTGGAAAGACTGAAAGAATTTCTAAGCCAGCAGCCCAAAAGAAGGCTCAGTTCAGCTCTAGAACAAAATTAAATATAGATGACCTCCGCATTCGTTTTATCAAAGTGTTAATACAGCTTCTCAGTACATGTTCAGCATCTCATATACCCTGGTTGATATATTACTTTTTGCAGTTCTGTTCAGGAAAAATCAGTTTCAGGAGTAATTCACATGGATATTTCTTCACTGTTCTCCACAGAACTGGCAAGATGCTGAAAGCACACAGAAATCCTCTGTGTGTGTTGAGTAGCAGCCCAATCCAATAAATGTCCCACTAAAGCCAACAGGACAAACCACAGTAGCATTGTCATGGATGACATTAATTCCCTCAACTCACATGGGATGGCTTCTGTATTTCAGATGAAAATACCTTGTACAAACTTAGAAGTAACAAAAGTGTAAGTACATTCAAAGCTACTCAAAGCTCTAAATGAGGCTCAGGAATTTCAAGGAAACATCCAATCCTGTGTTAAAAGACTGAATTCTGCCTTCTCTAATGAGCTGGATGATTAGAGAATGATAAATGATGTTCCTGCTCTCAACAACTGCCTTCAAAAGTAGTCTTGGTTAGCCCCAAAACTGCTGAGGGATTTCAGCAGTCTTTACGGCCATAAAACTTCTTTCACTTCTCTCTTTGTTCTTCTTGGGCAAACCTATTCAAAAGCTCCCCCCCATTTGGCAGATTGGGTGTTGGCTGGTTTGGGGTTTTAATTTATTTTGCAAGCTAGTGCATAATATTAATTCTCAAATGGCCAATCAACCCTGAAATAGAACAATGGTGTAATTTTATACTGAAACCTTAAATTAATTTATTATTCCCTTGTGAATGCCCAGTCTAAAGCTTGAATCACTTGTTGACTGTGCCCAAAAGGTTATATCACGTCTTCTTTCATTTACTACTTTGAGACTGATGACACTACCTCAATTCCCAAGTAGGGCAGCCTCTGAAAAGAGACCAAAAAAAGGATAATTTTCTTCAACACTAAATAAATTTGATATAATTGAAGAGAATTCTTGCCTTTGTGGACAATACATTTTTAGCTTCTGGATGCCAATGCCAAAGGATGAGGCGTTTTACTGCCTGCGAAAGTAAAACTCCACTCACTATCACTTGCAGCTTGGCTTTGATGTCAAAACTAAGATAATTTATCTTCTCTTCAGAGAACATCAGTACGAAGGGTTGGACCCAAAGACTGGTGGTGAGTGGAGTTAATGCAGTGAGTGATCAGTCATGAGTAGTGCTCAGTATTTATGCCACTCCTGTTTAACATCTTAATTGATAATTGGCATGAGGGGATTGAAGGCACCCTCCGTAAGTTTGGAGATGATACCAAGTTAGATGGGTGTATTGACTTGCTTGAGGGGAGAGAGGTCCTAGAGAGGTATCTGGACACACTGGAACAATGGGTTGAGGAGCTTCAACAAAGACAAGTGCAGGGTCCTGCACTTGGATCACAACAACCACAATGGAACATTGCAGATTTGGGAGAGAGTGGCTGGAAAGCTTCTTGACAGAAAGAGGCCTGGGGGTATTGACTGACAATTGGCTAAATATGAGCCAGCGGTGTACTCAGGTGGCCAAGAAGGCAAATGGCATCCTGGCTTGTATCAGAAATAGTGTAGCCAGCAGTAGTAGGCGAGTGATTGTCCTCCTGTACTTGGCACTGGTGAGGCAAGTACCTCAAGTACTGTGTTCAATTTTTGACACCTCAATTGAAGAAAGATATTGAGGTGCTGGAATAAGTCCAGAGGAGGGCAACAAGGTCCGTGAAGAGTCTGGAGAACAAGCCTTATGAGGAGCAGCTGAGGAAGCTGGGGCTGTTTAGTCTGAAGAAAATGAGGAGGCTGAGGGGAGACCTTATTGCTGTCTACAGTTACCTGAATGGAGATTGTAGAGAGGTGGGTATTGGTCTCTTCTCCCAATAACACAAGAGGAAATGGCCTCAAATTGCATCAAAGGAAGATTAGGTTAGAAATTAGAAGTGTCTTCACTGAAAGGGTCATCAGGCTTTGGAACAAGTTGTTCAAGGAGATGCTTGAATCATCATCCCTGGATGCATTTAAAAGTTGTGTAGATACAGAGCATAGGGATGTGGTTTAGCAGTGGGATTGGTGTTAGACTGATGGTTGGACCTGATGATCTCAAAGATCTTTTCTAACCTAAACTATTCCATAATAATATGATTCTATGACTGGCTATTTTAAACAGCATTGCTTCACTGCACAGAGGAGGACCTTCAGAAGGTCTGAAGTGTGATGTGTTTACTCGCATTCAGCTAGAGTCCTATGAAAGTGGTGAGTCCTATTTACTGACTAGCTAGACTAGCTAATAGATCAGAGCCAATGTCTGGAATCTCACCAACCTCCTACAGAAAAAACACTTAAAGAATCCCTCATTCTATCCCCTTTTTTTTTTTCCTTGTTTTTTTGTATATATAGACTGGAAGTCTGAAAGTTTGTAGTCTATTTCTAGACTAGAAATAGAAGTAGACTGCTCTCAGGTCCTGAAGAGTCTGCATGGCCCGCATAGAGCCCTTAGTCAGAAAGCCTTTTTTCTCCTTTCCCAGGGAATCCAGTGGATTTTTCATCTTTCCCCAAGTAATCACTTTCTAACTGCCTGAAGAAACTGCTATCCCTAGTCCAAGGCAATTTTTTTAGCTCTATTTAGATCCAGCCAGGATTCTGACCATTCCATCTCACCCCATCTCATCCTATGTATTTATTCCACTAGTTCCCTTCTTTTCTGTGACAGTAAACCCTTTCTCACCACTTCAAAGGCTGTTCCCTCCTTATTTATCATCCCTTCTTCAGAATTTAAAGGCTGGTTAGTTTGAAATCCCGGTCTCCATACCACTTGATCAATTTTTGTGTGAGTGTTCTGAGCTTACATATGGACTCGGGCAAATCTATTAATTTAACCTCTTGCAAATTCTTGTTTTCAGGGTTGTCTGCTGATGCTGTGCTGTGACTATGGTTCACTGATACAGGACTTTTCTAAGGATAATAAATCACCCATGACTATTGTGTTGTCTTACTTTGCTGCTGAAAATTACGTTTAATTGTCAGCAATGCATAATCAACACAGTTAAAGAGAACAGCACTGAATTCTGTTCTGCCTCATATATCATTCTGTGTTTCCATTCTGCGATCATTGATAAAGTTGTCAGCTAAGGCTTTCCTTTTTTGTTCCTGGAGATCCTGGCTGATATAGAAGAAGCCTAAATAACTTTCAGAAATGTGTGTATGTTTGAAGCTCTTTTAAGAAAGATTTCTCCATCTTACCTATGACTGAGTTCTGTCCTTCTCCCAGTCTTTGTAATACATTTTTCAGGTCTCTTTTTTTGCTCTTTCTTATCAGAATGTGAAGTGTAAGTCTCTCTGTCAACAGCAATTTCAATTAAGCTGCAATTTGGCTTTTCTCATGTTTTGTTTCCTGAAATCCAGACTTTTCACAGACTCCCTACAAAAAAAAGGAGAAGATAGGATTAAGAAGTAATAGAATCTATGCTGCTGTTTCGCAAACTGTTCTTTGCTTGAGCCTTACTTTTCTTTAAAGCATGCCAGATCCTTGAAATCAGAGACACATAAACACTATTGAGGTGACATTTCAAAACTGTTTTGCTAGAAACTATATGGTTACAAATAAATAAATAAATAAATATTTAGATATAATCTTTGTTTTCCTTAAATTATTTTGGTGTTCTGAGTGTTACTGATCTTTTGAAACCTAAGAAATTCAAGAACCTTGCTTATTTCTATTTAGGTTTTTCCTGGTTGTCTCTTCATATTATGAGAATGATTTGGCTACTCTGTAGAAGATTTATAGCCATTTAAAGGTGTTACCACACTTCTTTTTTAAAGTTACTCTGGCGAGTAAGGAAGGCCACCTCCTTTGCCCAACAATTAGAGAAGAACAGAACTATAATGCATTTGGAACAAACTTCCCCAGCTCCAGTTAACAGTAGATGGAACGGTGCTCATTATGTGACAAGTAAATTGGCAAGGCTAGAGCAAGACTATTTCCATGAAGGAGTGTGTCTGTGTGATAGAGTTAAGCTGCAGGAACGTGTACTTGTACTATTTTGCTAAAACAAGTTACAGTCTGGTACAAAAGTAACTTTTTTTTCTCCTTCCCCCTTAGTAGTGCAAATGTTTTAAACACTTCAGGGCTTAATGATCACAGTCCTTTTCAGAAAAAGCTGTCTTACTACAGGAGAGACAACTTGATTTTTGATCAGGAAAAAGGCCGAGTAACAGGTGAAATGTGAGCACTTTGGCTCAGGTCAACCAGTAACAACCTGTAATAAGTGATTTATCTCTTTTCCTGTGAATTTGACTGCAAAAACCAAATGACGAAATTTTGACCTTTAGAACATTTCTATATCCTGGCTGCTATAGTGCAGCGAAGTTTCTTAGGTGCAAGTAGAAAATTAATGTGTAAATTCCTAAGAATCAGAAGCTGGAGGCTATTTATCCAGGCAAAACAAATATTTATCATGCTGAGAAGAACATGACTGAGTTTGCATTTCATAACACAGGCAACCGACGAAGGAATGCTGAAAAAAGCAAAGTGTGCAGAGACATTAATCAGCTGGAAGCTCAATGTCAAGTTCTGCTGTAAAACATATACTTGACGCTTGCCAGATATGTATCAGTGTTGTTTTCAAAGAACCTTCAGGTACCACAGACCCAGGTGCTTACAGAGATTTTGTAAGTAAGGCCTTACCACATATAAGTAAATAGTAAGAAATTTTGTCTTTCTAGTGTCTGCCGAGTACTTTAAAGTTTGAAGCAAACTTAAAATCCATTTCTTACAGGATGCATTTAAGAAAAACAAATACTGGCGGTATAATTTAAAAATTAGCACACATCTTGCCTTCTACTATAAATGAAAATATTTCCTCTGTGCATTTTCCAGCTTTTACAGAAAAAAAAATTGAAAACTCCTTGCCTGTATGTTTCCACCTTTCTCATTCAAGTCCCATATACTGAGACCCATATCCTGAGTCTCACAGCTGAGCTGCCCTACATACTAGACTGCGTTTTTGTGTGCACAAATGTATTTTCTCATAAAGCTGAAATTCTGAATTTGAGTGGATGCTGAGCTAGGTGGCCAAAGAGCTGCTGTGAAGACACAAATGATGAGAGTTACTGAGGAAATCTTATTGCAGAGGGCAAGGGACTGATTCCTTCCTGTTCTGGATTCTTGTGTGACTGCACCGAGTCACATTTTTCTTAGCTAATAGGTTACAAATGTTGCACTGTCCCTCCTGGACAGACATAAAGACCTGGACACAGTTGTCAGAAGACTCCAGAAGCTTGGTCAAATGCAAAGGAATCCTGCTGAGACTGGACAATTTGTGAATAGTCTGCTGAGTACACACATGTCACACACAAGTTTTGGCAGTGCTGCTCTTCTCTCACAACAGTTTGGTGGGGTGTTTTCTTCAATGCAGAAACAGTCATATCCTGTGGCATCTTCAGGTTCAGTTCTGTCTCTGCTACTCACACATACACACACAGAGATAAAGATGAGGCTTGACATTTGTGCGGGGAAGTTTTACTGCAGACTAAAAATCCAATAATTTCTGGCAGGCCTTAACTTCTCGGAAGATTTGCAGGTGACATGTTATACACCCTTCAACCCTACTCTAGAAATAAAATGAGGTAATGCTTCCCGCTTTAGCTTGGGATTATTGAATGCTTGCAGTGATGACTTGTGGAGACAGAACTGTGGTTATTAAAGTTCAAGCTAATATCTTGTTTGAGAAGACAGTCAAGTTTCTCTTTGCAAAGGGTTGGATTTTCAGCTTCTGAAGAAATATACTTAGCTCTAATAACATTTTCCTTTGTCATTACCAAGGTGCCAAGGTGTCACAGCAGCTGTGCCGCAAAATTAAGAAAATACAGTGTTTCTTTGAATTTAGCATCTCTAATCTCATATACCACAATCAGAAAACTGTTGATAAGGGGTTTGACTGTGGACATATTTTGTTTACTCTTTAGTTTATCATAACAGGCAAAATGTGGGTTCCCTGTGCTTTAATGTTCCATACATCTTCAGTGATCTCCAAACGCAACTTCTGCCTTGTTTCTATGTGATGCATAAAAATCCTTCTAGTTCAAACTGCTAGTAGCACCAGATACAGAATGGGGAATGGGAATCAAGCACTGTAGAAGCTACAAATCTGTGTTTCATAAAGAAACTGAATCAGCAGCAATACGAAGAGAGTTCTTATTGTTCACACGCTAAAGGAGAAACTCTACAACTGGAAATTCTCCAGGATGAGAGGGAACCATCCAGTCTCCATCATTAATTCATATGACTGAAATGTAATACTGCCCTATAATTCGTAGACCCAGTAGAAACGGTCTGTGGAAAAGACGTCAATCACTCTGGAACCAGTGAAATGTCATACACCGAAGAATACAAAGAATACAAATATTAATACATTCACTAATACAATCCCATGGAAGGCATTAGTGAAGTGCTCATCCTGGAAAACTATAATTAAACTCTTTGTAAGCACTCAGCTTAGTAAGAAACTGCTCTGTGGTCAGACATGTATGTTGTGTTAGGAGATGTATGCTGAATGTCTTCTGTGGATGCAGAGAAAATGTTAGAATTTACAAGCTTACACAAAAACTATAAACTTCCCAGAAGATATGTATTATATAGCAGCCCCCTCTCACTGCAGCTCCAATAATCAGGAAAGATCATAGAATCATTAGGGATTGGAAGGGACCTCGAAAGATCATCCAGTCCAATCCCACTGCCATGGGCAGGGACACCCCACCCTAGATCAGGCTGGCCAGAGCCTCATCCAGCCTGGCCTTAAACACCTCCAGGGATGGGGCCTCAGCCACCTCCCTGGGCAACCCATTCCAGGCTCTCACCACTCTCACAATGAAGAACTTCCTCCTCACATTCAGTCTAAATCTACCCATCTCCAGTTTTGTTCCATTCCCCCTAGTCCTGTCACTACCTGATTTATATTTCCATTTGATATCAATATTTAAAAAAAATTATCTTCTACTTTTATTTATAGGTTTGGACAATAAACTGTTTTTTTAATAGTTTTCCTGTTTAGTCTGGACCATTTTCTGAAGGGCTTTACTTTACCTAGACTGACTGTTGTCACTGAAGTCTTCTTCAAGGCTTCTACAACTTCCAGCTGTGGTCAATATAATGCAAGAAACCTCTGATAATTGCTTTGACATTTTATACATCAGTTTGTTTTCCAATAAAAAGCTAGCCATTACTTATTTCTGTCTCATTTCCAGTCGCAGAACAACACACTTGCCTGTGAGTTGCACCAGCCATGCAAAATAGCTTTTGCATTGTGTGTGTAAAGCAGGAATGTAAAGAAAAGTTTACAGTGAAGAACTCCTTCACCTCCTCTTCACACTAAAGTCCACACGGTTGCACAGTGATGGCACATTGCACTCAGTTTTCAGGGACAGACAATCATTTCCAGAGAAGCAATACCAAGTTACACTGTTGGTTTCAGTTGATATATTTTATCAAAAGCTATGTGTAAGTAAATTAAAAACTATATGGATTTCCTGTGCTACCCTGCTCCTCTAATTTACCCATGGGTAGACCCTTGGTGACCACAGAGTTGTTCTGACTAATGTTTCATTTCAGGAGTTACGTTGGAAGCCAGAAGTACTACTTGGGGAAGCCATTTAGAAGTCGTTCAGACAAAGTCATATTTATCCTGTATTAAGACTCCATGTCGAAACAACATAGACATCCAGGTAGTTTAGTAGCAGATTAAAAGAGATATCTAAAGTGTCCAAGTTGTATCTTCTAGAAGTCCCAAATTAGTATAACAGAAAATCTAGACATGAAAAGCTGTGTCTCCCATTAGTGGTCCCTTGAGCCATCCCCAAAAGGGTTTGTTTTAAATAAAAAAAATAATCATATTTATTACAAACAGAGCAAAATGTTTCTGATACCTTAACAACAAAGATAATGCGGCCGTCAGGGTTAGCTTTAACTCTATCCCAAAATGTCAACACAGTTGGCATAAGTGAATATATCAGCTTGGTGAAGCAAAGAGGTTCAGTTTATCTTAATGTCCTACAAGGAATAAAGTTTACCAAATGCTTTTGAAGGTTGGGGCAAATCTCACATTCTATTGACATATGCTATTGATTTAATTTAATGCTGTGGTTCAGATGTCTCTTCTGATAAATTTTAGTAAAATGTATGCTAAGAAGAATGGAACTGTTTCAGTACTTACAGGGTTTAAAATGTGGGGCTAGCAAAGGAAATGTTAATTGAAACAATGTTTGTGTATATTCGTGCAGTGGTCTGGAGAAGGGTTTTGCAACACTTCATTGGTCAGTTGGTCCCATGTATTAGAAGTATAGTATTCGCAGCTTTTCTGTAGTATGAAAATCCCGTAATGAATATATTAAATAGCTCTATTTTTTATTTTTTTAGGCATATTGGAGATAACATCTGTAGAGATTGGAGTTGTGGCAGTTAAGTCCATTAAGAGCAACTATTATTTAGCCATGAACAAGAAAGGAAAAGTCTACGGCTCTGTAAGTATGGATTGCTTATTCATCACAGTTCCCTCTCTTATCTACTGAAACCCCCACTTGTCTGCATGTTACAACTAATTAGAGCTGAAACGAGTTGGTCATCAAAATTTCATCCTCTGGTAAACCAGCAACCCCAGTCTCCACAAACTCCCTGTTGTTTGTAGAGCTCCTATCACACTAAAGCCACTACCAGGATTTATCATGCTTACTGCCTCAGTCACATTTCTTATTAAGTAGTGGCCAATGGGGAGGGTCCTACAAAACGATCTTGAAGGCTGTATTTCTCTGCTTTTCTGCATTACAGTCACCTTTAGCTGTAATTCTGACGGGGGTAATTTGTATCTGAAACCTTGGAAACCTCACCTAGTGATGCAAACACACCAAAATATCAAACTATGAACTTCAAATGAGATTTCTAAAGTAGCCAGCGGTACAGAGAGACATAAACTTACATATCAGCAGATAAATAAGCTTTTACTGAGCAAAACTTGTGAACCATTTGAAAATTGTCCATACATAATCTATTTGTATTTGTGTAAGTTTGAGGCAACTGAAACTTTCAGGGGAAAAAAGCCCAACCAATAACAAAAACATAACCCAACCTGACAAAACATAGTGACAAACAAAATATTTTTAATAGGACACAATATGATCTATAAATCTGGCTACTAATTCAAATGCACCCTCACACATCCATGTGATTGCACAAACACCAGATTGTTGTGGTTTGGTTTGTAATGTTGCAACTTTTGCCAGTTCCAGTGATTTTGAGCCCATATTAATGTAAACACGTTTCAGTAATCTACAAAGATTATGAGTCAGTCTTCAGACTGCTCTTTATTCAAAGCATCCGTAGTTAGAGAGCATGATAGACGTGTTAGTATAAATCACCATCTTCAACTCACACTTCTTAATTTACACTCATGGTTCATCCCAAACCCTAAAACAAGTTTTCCCAACCCTATATCTGCACAAAAGAAGTCAAAGTAACTTTCATGTGCCATAGGTGGAAACCGCTGCCATAAGATCCAGTAATTCACAGTGTATTAGAAATAGTGTTGACAGGAGGGTACAAATGTGAAAGTCTTTTTTTTCATTCCAGCTGAGATAATTTTTCAATATTCACATCATAAAATCACAGCATAATGACTTATCAAAACCTATTCCATAATTCTTCAGAGATTTCAAGAATGCTTCTGTTATTTTTTCCATCCCCCCAAGACTTGCAATTAGACTCACATTACTACAGTATGGCAGCTTGCAGGTGGACTTGAAAAATGGAACAATAAAAGTTTTCAAAACACCCTTAAGCATGTGCACAATAGACATCAGTGCACGGTTTTGCTTGAACTGAGCAAAGCAGTCCTGGGCTAACACTGAGCCCTCTGCCAACAACACTTCTTAACCACATCACAACATCATTTTTTCTCTCTTTATTATCTGAGAATAAAGATAAAAGTTTGGATTTGAGCACAATTCTGCATGTGGGTAAACAAGTTCAGCAAGACTGTTTCTGTGTTTATTAGATACTTTTCCATCTGACTGACTTTGGTTAGAAAGAGGGGGCAAGGCTTGCTGTTTGCTTTCTTTGACAAAATAAGCTGCTGGTACATAGAAGTTAGTGAAGTATAGAACTCTTATTGGTGGCCACCTGCCTTCTTAATACATTGATACTGGTGCTGGCATATTACAGTAAATCGACACTAAATCATTTATAGTTAACTATGTGAATACAGGCAGTATACTTTTTGCAGAGAGCCTTCTCTTGATAGTGTCTTTCCCATCAGTCATTGTTCAATTAAAAACTAACCCTAAAATCAGAGAGTGGTTGAGAAGCCAGACTGTGTGATTATGCACAACTCTGTTAGGAAAAAACCCCATAAACATGTGTTCTGTGGTCTTAGCTGCAACTAAGTAAAACAATAATTAGAGATCCCAAAATTTTTACTGTGTCCAAGTACTGAACCTTAACTAGTTTTAAAATTATAATTTAATAGGAAAAAAGGGAAATAGAAGATAATAATTTTTCTCATGTCCTTTCTTATTTATATGAAAACTTTCTAGATCTTCATTAGCTGAACATCTAATACTTTTTATGATTAAAGATAAAATATCACTATATTATTGTCTGTACCCTTAAAACTGTGTAAGTATTCAGAATCGTTACTTGTTGCTTTTGTAGGCATTAATAATATGGCCTGTAGTTGGTGTATTGTAGTACTCTGACACTCTGTCATGTTTCTGTGTGAGCTATGAAATACCTATCTATTTTCTGAAACTCAGAAACATTAAAAAGCTGGGTTTTTGTTACAATTTAAGTATATTGCAACTGTCCTGCTTTCAAAGCCTTCTGAATGGAGTGTAAGTTACTTACGTAGCTGGAGTGAATTGCCTGTGAAAACAATTCTTCTTACAGAGAGGATCTGTACATTAATATTACATTAAAAAAAAAAGTCTCCCTTCACATGCTTCCACATGGTTGTGTTTTTTATTCTAACACACTGACAGCTGGTTCTTCTTCCAATACAGAAAACCTTAATCCCTGGTACTATATGTAAAATTGCTTTTGCGTGTATTTAACCAACAAGACAAAAAGTCATACATGACTCTCATTTAGGCTGAGCCCTCTTCAGGTCAGCAAAGTAAACAGGTCTCACATATGTTGGAAGAATAGCATAACCGTGACTAGCTTCCATCCAAAAGAACTCTTTTTCACATCCAATGTGATGAAAAGAATGTTACTTTAGAAAGGAAGTAGGCTTACGCAATACTTGTTTTCTTAACATACAATATCTGTAATAAGTTTCAAGATATTTATGGCTCACATTTGTTAGAACTGAAATATAATATAATATTCCAAGATTGCTACCCCATACTTTGAGCTTATGGCTGAGATTTACTTGATATTGTAACATTAATGATGAAAATATGATGTACCAACACGTATTATTTAATGTATACTTAATTAATAAATGATATTGTTGATATTTCAACATAGACAGGTCTAATTTCATCTTTGAGTGACTTCTATAATTAAAACTATATAATTACACACCGAATAACTGGTTATGTGATTCATTTGGTTCACATTTTGCAATCTAACGGATAGTCCTTTCAGCTCTGTGGAGTCCTAAAAGGTTGTAAGGTACAGAACACTGAAATCTTCCAAAACATTTTTAGAAGCTGTTTACCTTGAAGATGTTGCAGTTCTGAAAGTTTATGTTTATTCTGAGTTTGCATATTTGTTTTTTTCTTTTAATAGAAGGAGTTTAACAGTGATTGCAAACTGAAGGAAAGAATAGAAGAAAATGGATATAACACGTACGCATCCTTAAATTGGAAGCACAATGGAAGGCAAATGTTTGTGGCCTTGAATGGAAGAGGAGCCACAAAGAGGGGAGAGAAAACAAGAAGGAAAAACACTTCAGCTCATTTTCTTCCAATGGTAGTAATGTCATAGGTGAAGGGAATATTTTATTGATGCTGTTGAACCAAAGGTTCTTATGTCAAGAATACTTGGTTATCTTCCTTAAGAGCAAATGCAAAGAAATAGTGCAGACATCTGCTTTTTAAAAGGAGAGCAGGGGAAGCCTTTGAAGGTTTTGTACTCATTGCTGGCACATTAAATACTTTTATTTAGTTCAGTGTCATATCTTATAATCAAGATACAAGCTGGATCAAAGGGGATAGAAATTATTGCCAGTGTGAACATTTTATTTTTTTTTAATCTCTGCAACAGAACTTAAGGAACGTCAGACAATCTGTTGAATGATCTTCATGGGGAAAGCTATTTATAGAATACTAACTCATATGAAAGACCTTAATTGCTCATTCAAGCCTAATGATCCAATGAACAGTTAGACACGCAAGTATTTACTGGAAGCACTTGGGTCATATGCACAAATAATGACATTTCTGGAGAAGCCTTGTGAAAGAATGCATAGGATTAAGAATATAAGCAAAGTAGTGTAAAACTGTTCTAACAAAACGAATAGTATGGTTTGCTTGTATGTTCTAAATTCATTTCTTTTTATTTCTCTCTAAGTTATTTATTTAATAGGATGTTAAATATCTTTTTGTTTTGAAACATTTCCCTCATTTGCTTCTTTGTCATTTTCCCTTTTTCTCAGTACTTTACACAGAGGTTGATAGGGTAAAATATCAAAACCTCAGATGTACTCCAAGAATAGGTATTAGACAAGGCTTTAAATGCAGAATTTGAAGTGTATAATCGATTTTTTTTCCTGAACTGTCTTGCACTTATGCAAAAAGACCAAACAAGCAGTGCTTGGATTTATGGTATTGAGTGTTTTTATGTTGGAGAAAATTTTTTGCTTATCAGCACTCAAGAACAAACTTCAAGAAATGTTTTGTTCAGAGGGTCTTTCTGCCGTTTTGAAATTGAGATAAGGGGCCACATCTGTACTTGGGTGTCAGTGCATCTGTGTGCATATTCATCTGACTTTGATTTTGTTTTGGAACTGAGATATAATGCATTGAAATCAATGTGATGTTCTGCATTGAGCATTGGGCTGGAACTTCGATGTGAATAGCCCTGTTAAAGACACTGAGATTTCAGATGTTAAAATTAAACAGTATGTAATTCCCAAGTGTTAAATCTGGCCTTTGAAAGGTAAGTAAGAAGGCAACACAGTCCTGCACTTATTGAACACGATTGTCCTCATTACCAGCTTCTAGAATCATGGGCATATGATGGGAAGGGTAATTAAGGATGGAGGAACAGAAGATCCGAAATCATGCTCATGCATTTATCAGAGATAATTACTCACATGTATAATATATACGAAAGCCAATCAAAGAGCTGTGCTGGTATCCAGCTTTAGCATGCCTTTCATATCCATCATAGTAACTGAAGACTCAAATAATATCAAGCACATTTTTATGAAGTGTTACTAGTCCCATGGCTTAACTTGAGCAACTGCAGTATAATAAAGTTAAGCATGATATGAAGTCTGTTCAATTAAAGGTACATAAGGTTTGTTTTATGTTTTACTTTACTCTGTAATTTTAGAGAGCTCTGGATAGCTCACCAATGTAACCATATTGAGATTCATTTTGTTAGAGCAGATAAATAGAAAACAGTTATGTCAGACAACTTGTACCACTGTCTTCACATTGTATTCCACTAAGTAAATAAATAAGCCTTTGCAGTGTCTTTAGTTAGAAACAAAAGTAGTATAATATTATTTTGTTCTAAATACTTTAAGTGATAACTATGAGATTATATTGATGCTGCAGTTTTATCTTCAATATTTCGTGTTGTGAAAAAGTTTGTTTATTTTTATTGTTTGGAAATGGTATTTTGGTACAAAGGAGAGCCTTGCTTGATGTGTCTTTTTGAGAATGTTTAACCTCTATACAGGCTGGTGGTGTTGGAATCTTCTGTAACTTATTTAAAACAATGCTTAACCAGCACTTCAATCTTAATCTGTTATTTAAGTATTAGCTGGTTGTTTTGTTGTTTTCTTTAAAAAAAATAAAAAAAGAAAAGCAAGACCAGTAGCTTTCCCATAAAATACAAAATGGTCAGATTGTATTTCCTGTCCTCAAATAAAGTTAACTGTTTCAAAACCAGGAATTCATTGAGAGACAACATTTAAGCTGATAGCTGACATTACTTTTTAATGGTATTTTATCTCCAGTTTTCTTCTTCAAAAAGAAGATTTTTCTGAAAGGAGAATAAAGATTGCAGATTTTAAACGTGTTTGCAGGTCACAGCAAAACTTAACTACCATGACAAAAGTGAGTTTCTGTTGTTTAAATATGTAATGACTAATTACAACTGACAAG
The DNA here is from genome assembly GCA_028565055.1 of Phoeniculus purpureus. NCBI lineage: Eukaryota > Metazoa > Chordata > Aves > Bucerotiformes > Phoeniculidae > Phoeniculus > Phoeniculus purpureus. The sequence continues at coordinate 9,643,496 of JAOXOE010000874.1, read as the reverse complement.
ACATAACAGGCCACCCACAATGAACATTCAATGTGATCTTGGAAAACTACAGTATTGGATGACCACTTAAAGAACATTTAGGATACAATGACAGAATTACCTAGATGACTTGGTCAGGAAAGGGGTTATTGTATACATATTATCATAGTACTCAAACCACCATGCTGCTCAGAGACCCAAATCGGGAAACATCACTTTTCCAAAATAAGTGAGGAGCTATTTGTGACATGAGTAGTGGTTTCTGAAAAACAAGCAAAATAAAAAAATGAATAAAAGATTCCTGTGTGTTTGGTATACTGTAATACCCACTGTAGTGGGAACAAACTGTGTGTATTCTCTGTAGAGTATCACAGATCTTCAAACATAAGCTCTGTTTTCCATCACCCTCAGCATAATGGACTCTTGAGCGAAAGGAAAACAGGGGGAGGGGGATAAAAAAGAAAAGGGAAATAAAAATCACTGAGCAACAATGTATAATACGTTATATTTAAATAAAAATAATAAAATGTGGGGAATAGAGAATAAGAGCATTGTCCTTGTTTATTTTATTAAGCTGAAGATATACACCACAATAAAAATAAAATGATAAAATATCTTTTGTACTACAGGATGTGATTTGATGCCCCAAAACAAAACAAAAATCACTTGAATATTTGTAACCTTCTTTCATTTCTTTGTATATGTGAGTCAACTATGTCCACATTAATAAGAACCAAATACTCTAGATTCTTCCTGTAAGAATTCAAATCCACCTGGTTTATACAGTGGAAAAAGCAATGAATTTAAAGAAGCACATTTGACGTAAGAATGAAAGGGTTTAGGAAGAAGAATATGTACTCATGTTTTTAAAGTAAACTTTAGATATGGAAAAATAGTTGCATTTATATAAGACTTCATCCAGTATATTTCAGGTTAGAAAGTGGACTAAACGTTAGTAAGTTTCAATAATACAAAAACACCAGTGTCTGAGCACAAGTTTGTAATTCATGCCCCTGCTGAAACTGATTGTCTGTATTCACACAATCAGTCGTAACTGCTTCAAGGAGTGATCTTGAAACTAATGCATAAAGACAGGCCCTCTTTTCAAGTATCAAGTATCATGTATCATGACTGACTCTGTTAAGTTAGGTTGTGGGGCAGAATTCTTCCTCCTAATTTCCTATTAAATTGGAAAAAGGAAAGTACAACACAACACAAACAAATTTTCTGCTGCAACTGATCAATATGTGGTTACTGATGGTATTTTTCAGAAAAAAACTCATTTATTGAAGCCATTTCAATAAGTAAAAAATGTGGGAAAAAATGTCTCCTATCCATTATAAGCAAAAAAACACCATATGAAAAATGTGTTCGCTTCAGATCTATTGGATAATGCTGTCTACAACTACCTGAGGGGTGGTTGTGGCCAGGAGGAGGTTGCTCTCTTCTCTAAGGTAGCCAGCACCAGGA
>JAOXOE010000874.1:9620652-9641947 GCA_028565055.1 Phoeniculus purpureus | reverse complement strand
TGCCATGGTCTAGCCTTGAGCTCTGTGGTAACGGGTTGGACTTGATGATCTATTAGGTCCCTTCCAACCCTGGTAATTCTGTGATACTGTGATTCTGTTATAATCAGTAATGCATCCTGGTTTTGTCGGGTTCCAGCCTGTGGTTTGTATTACTGAGTAGCACTTAAAATGCAGTGGTTTTCTTATTATTTAGAAATGTCCAGTATTTTACCAATTGTCGGCATGAAGAAACCCCAAGGTCTGTCATTTCTTGCTTTTAACTACATGTAAGTTACATGAATCGTGATGTCATGTTTTCTGAATCTGGCATTTAAGAGCTAATAATTATCACCAGTAACTGGCAATACAGTTAAAATCTGCAGTAATTTGGGTCTGTGTAGCCAGCTGTTACCCATACGCTGTAAAAAAAAATTAGTCCCTTTAAGACTTGCAGAACAGATCACTGCTCTTTAGAGGGCTGCTTGAATCTTTAGCATGTTGTAAACATTTTAAATATTGCTAGAAAGAAGACACCATAATGTCATCCTTTGTCTCTGTGTTTTGATATTAAGAAAAAGATAAACAATCTGATAATAAATATAGAACTAATTAAGATGTATTTCCAAAACCATAATCAGCAGCTGAGGAGTACCCTATAACATTCTTGTTAAAATCTTTAAGAAGATCACAAACTTGGCAAGAAGCTGATTTTGAGGGACTCATTCTTGGATATAACATCAAGTAAGGCCTGGTTGTTCTTTTGCAAAGCCAGGATTAAATAATAAGAGTGTATGTAGCTAGCTAATTATAACTTAGTCATGGTGTTCTTACTGATAGCATTAAGGGTACCCATAAGCCTTAAGCTATAAAGTGCTTAGGAAAAAATCCCAGGCATTTGAGCTGACTTCACATTTGGTTTTTGTCTTCACAGAGTATTCAGTGAAGTATATTTGTCACATATATATAAATAGGTATTGTCTTAGGAAAGGTGGTGTCCAACACTGCACATCACTTCTGTGGAAACACATACCCTGTAAGACTATGTGCTACACACTTCCCAGATGATGTTGTACTTAAGAAGGCTGACAGGTGCCCAGCCTGGCTTGCAACATCTCCAGAATCACCTGCTGAAATGGAGGCATGGGGAGCTGTCTCTTTCTTCCCAGCCCTGCCTCAAACTTTTCTGTTAGCAAAGAGCTCATTCCATCACCCTTCCTCAGCTAAGGGGTGCCTACTCGCGGAAGTAATTCCAGTGACTGGAATTACTACTGGAATACAAATTAACTGACAAAGAGGAGGCAATGTGTGAGCTCCCTCTGCAATGTGTGAGCTATTAACTAGCTCAGAGGGAGCCCAGCTGGCTGTCCTGGTTGCCTGTGGTGAGGCAAGCATGTTCAGCTGTTGGGCTGATGTTCCTAGCTGTCAGCTCTATTTCAAATGCCTTCACAAGCAATGCCTAGGAGTGACTTCTTCACTCCCTTCCAGTAGCACTCAAGATGGATCAAGCTTGGTAGATCTGCACAGGTTTGGTTTTACTGCCTTTCTTAAAAGGACTTTGGCTTAAGAGTATCACATCATTAGCACCTTTCAGGGTACACACTCCTGTTCATAAAAACGGAAAGTTTAGTTTTGTCTCAGTTACATCCCACATAATGACATTTTTCAGTAAACTAACAGATACGATTCAAGGAATCAAAGTTGACATATAAGTACCAAATTACCTTTGTTTCTGGAAAGCTTCCTCCAGAAGCAGGAGCTTCAATGTCACAAATAAGCTAACACCTTCTTTCAGCTGAAGGTTTGGAGCCTGGGAACAGTTTGTGAAAATGTTTGTAGTGTATCTTCAGATGAATTTGTATAAACAGAATAAACAGTAGGGTCAGGGCAGAGATAAAATTCATTGCCATCAGCATTATCCATTACAAGGAAAACTTACAGAAATACAGGTTTATAGGGAGGAACATTGTATTGCAGTACACCAAGTATTTCCTCAGAATCCTTGTAGGGTTTTAATATAAAAATGTAGGCTTAGATGAGACTGAGTAGGTAAAAAAGGACAGAATCAGCAAAAGCCGGACATTTGTCCTCTTCCTGGTTTTGTTCTCAAATTGCTTGTATTCATAGAGTATTAAAGCTGCCTGCATTCATGGTGGGTCTGTATGAAATGAGAAAGAAAAATAAATCCTTCAAGATCAAAGTAGATACTTGAAAATATTGCCTTTTTAATTACGCTTGTGCTGCAGAGTATGCAAAACTAGCTGCCAGCAGACCATTACTAAACATGGTCAGCACCCAACCCACACAAATAGCTATTTATGGCACTGCAACTCAATGTGTGGGGGTCTGTAGTTTCCTCTGGGTGACCTTCATGGAATGCATTCTTTACGTATTTCTCTTTTTTTTAATGGCTGCATTTATCTAACAAAAATAATTTTCAAATATCATACATGTCTTGGTAATTGCTTTGATACACACAGTATAAGTGTAGAGATATTCTAGGAGAGTAGTTATAAGTAGCATTTTCTTCATTGTCTGCTTGAAGCAGAGCATTCAGTTTTGCCAATACATTCTGAGAAGGAAACATGTACTACCAAGTAATGTAGCAAATCCTGCTTGGTTCCACAATTCATGTGCTTATTTACAATACGATCTCTGTGGTCTTCAGAGCTACCATATTTTGATTCTGTTTCTTAAGAGAAAAATATAAAACAGGGTATATCACAGCTAATCACTTCTTATCATCAATGGCAATGCTAGCCCAGCCAACTCTTCTGCCTTGAACCAGATCTCATGGAGTGAGTACTGTCTTATTCTTCCTGAGGACTAGCCTCAGTCTGGGCAGGGCTCTTGGCTATGCACTAGTGACTCTGCAGGCCAGGTGGAAACCACTCTGGCTGAACTACATTTTTATCTTAGACTTGTTTTGCATGTGTGTGCCATTATGTCTGACCTAGAAATGCAAGTGGTTTTGAAATAAAAAGTAAAAGCTGAAAGAACCATTTTATTAACTTCTGCTTGCTTAGAGTTCTGCTGAAGTTCTGAATACTTAGCTGGAAAGAAGTGTTTACAGAGGAGACAAGAAGTATGTTCCACACACTACCAAATCCCACTACAGGCAACTAAAACAGTATTCTGATTTTATTTGTCTTTTTTCCAGCGCATATACACAGATGAATAATACTTCTGCCTGTTTTGATCTTTGACAACTTAATGACTTGTGTTATACCTCATTCTATACACAAAATTGGGATAATATTAGTATTTTAATAAATTTTAAATTACAAACGAGGTACATGAAATAGTGAAAAAACTGGTATGTACAATGGTTATGATTTTGCAGATTTCTCAGGAGAAACAAACTGTTATGATTTGTTTTCCCTCAAGCTTTAAGACATACTTTATTCAGGTAAAACACAATGGTCTTCAATCCCTTTAGTTGGTGGGCATGAACTCCACTTTACAAAGATTTCAGCAACTAACGCTGCACATCAAATCAAGCAGCGTGACTCACTGCTGGCTGGTGATTTTGGGTACCATGTGCCTTCTCTTTATAACTAAGATTAGCGTTTTACAACTCTACCAAGTTCTGTGGTCCGGAACTAACACATAGACAGATGCATCTGAGCTTTCACTGGCATCTGGCATTCTTCATCTTGTTTCTGGCAGAGCTGTGTCCTGGCAGTGACACTCCTGGCCCAAATCTCAGTGCAATCACTGGCAAATTTCCTAACACCTTGAATAAGAACAAAATTTGGTCCCATGATCAGAAGATGCATGTGCATCTGTCATCATACTGTAAGCAGCAAATGTTCCTGATTGCTATCTAGCAATCCAAACTGAGGGTCTGGTGACATCTGAGAGTGAGCTGATTATATTAAACACTCAAAGACATGGATGAAACCCATTTGCAACACTGGAAAAGATAACACATTACCTAAGGGAAGTCATAGAATGCAAAATCTATTCCAATTACCTTAAATTAGTTCTTCTCTGATTCAGGAAAAAACTCTCAAGAAACAAACTACAAATAAAATATACAAACCAAATAATCCCTCCTTGCTGATCAAAAGACAAAAGCATTGCATAAGCTATGCTACAGGCATCAAAAAACTCTTTGCTTAGACATTTTTTCATTAAAATTCTCCTGTGTACCTCATTTTCCTAAATCTTTGGAAAAATATTTCTTACAATGATTTTTTTTTTTTTTGCACATTCTGGATGGATCAGAATATTCACAAAACTGCAGCAAAGGAAACTTTTTTGCAGACTCTTAAAAGAAGTCAACAGCAAAACAGAAACATTGCTTTAGAGGCAGCAGGTACCATTTCCAGTCTAGGACCCATACTGAAGGTAGCTGCTTTTGAAGCCTAGCAATGGAACAATTAATAAAGGAACCCATTAAGGTCTGATTGTTGCTGCTAAAAAGGAAGGTTGAATTTCAGTCCTTTGAAGTAACTGAGAATGATTCAGGCCTCATTACAGAGATATAATCTACATTCATACATTTATGTTAGTGATTCAAATCTATTGGGACAGATTGAATTCCGTTAAATAGTGCATCTTTCCTGTGGAACTTTTCTCAGGCTTTCTCAGGCTAACCTAAGAGGTGACCTGACAATACAAAGTAGTGGGGTATTTAGGGATTCAACTGTGCTGTAAAAGAAAGGCTATACAGAAAGTAGAAAAATGAATGAGATATAATCTAAAAAGCTATGTCAGCTTTTCATTTGGACTCTGTTTAGTAAATGCCCTCCTTGTCATCACACAGGATAGAGAAGGTCTCTATGCGTTGTAGCAGTAGTTTTAAGTACTGCACTGAATACTGCACCTGCCAGAAGCAGATTTAATATGAAAATTTGGACATGTGGCGTTTGTTCTTAACCACAAGATCTCACAAACAACATGCAGCCAATCACAAGTCAGAAATGGGTCTAAGTAGAACTCTTACTGGGTAAATTCAAGACAGGACCACATTTTTTAATGATTAGGGGTGAAGCATATCTATTTGACTCCAGAACTACCATTTTTGTTTGCCACCACAGATCCTAAAATGCTAACCAATTGTATTTTCCAGCATTTGACAGGAAACCCAGAAAAATTTAATGTATTCTTTAAGACATTGAAGTAATTATTTATTATTATTATGTGTTGGAATCAAAAGATCTTCAATTTCAGAAATAAATTGTTGCACCCTTCATGACCTACCCATCAAGGAAACATTTACATCAGCTTTGTAGACATACGTTTTGCACATGTAAACTGTCAGGCATTCACCGAAAAGTATGCTTTTGCTTTTCATTTTGGTGGTTGGGGCTTTTTTTATTAGTTGCCACAAAAGGAAAGCCTAAATCAGATTCACCAAAAAATCAAAACTCTGAAATTCATTGTACTCAGTGCAAATACCTGCAGAAATCTTAAGTACCATAAACAACATTACGTAACATATTGATTCTAACACTAAATGGTTCCATTTTTAAGGCTGTTTAAATGTCACCCCCAGAAGCTGAACACATAAATCTAGGAGCCAACTCTCTCCATAATAAACACCATAATTGGAGAAAATACTTTCTAGTATCTAGTGTGAAGTTAACAATACATTTAACATCCTAATCTAAAGAATCAGTATAATTATAGGACTATTTGTTCTTTTCTGTATTTTCTGTTAAGATTACTCCAAATGCCATAAGTAACTGCATAGGCAGTTTTCCTCTTCCTTCCACTGTTATTAAACTGCCTATGTTTCAAAGAAATTCTGTGGTTTTGTACGGAGCTACTCAATGCGTTTCTATACCATCATTTCTTTACTACTCGGTTCTCCCAGTGAATGTTACACCTACCTGCATTCCAAGATAGTTACTTTACCATACAAAACACTTAAGCAGCATTAAACTTGTCCATATCCTTTCAGCCCCTGATGCTTTATTATGGTGTTAAAAACAGTAAATCATATGGAAGATGCCTGTTAATTGCTGGAAAAATTGACAGTTCAGTGATGGGCTAGAAATACTGATCTGTCATAACATCCAGTACATGAAATGACAAATCCATTAGAAGAGATAGAATCAAAGGAAAAAAACAACAGGAACATATGCCCCTCCAGGAGAAAAACAGTGTGAAAAATCTCTTTTAAATAGTCATGAAAATGGAAAACTTGTTTCTTTCTAGCAAAGGAAACAAGGTTTAAAAAGAAAAAAACAAAAAAGGACAGCAAATTATTCAGACGGATTTTATGGGGAAACCTTTGCAATCCCAATAAAGACCCTTTTGCTTTGAAATCAGATGCATGATTCAGTAAATTCCTCATGTTAGCAATTAGAAAATGGTCATTTAGGGCCTTGATTTCTTTTGAGACAAGGAGAGTGAATGTGGGGAAAGAGACACAATAAATCGTGAAAGGCTTAAAAGGAAAAGCAGGCTAAAGTGTGAACTTTTTATTTCAGCAACGGAAGCGAGAAATCAGTCATTCATTAAAGGAGGGAGAAAGACCTCCATGGAAGCTGACAAAGAAGGAAAAGAAGCTAATTATGTCTCTTCTGTTTTTACTCTCTCACCGGCATATACTGTGGTTTTCCAGGGTCTGCCTGTAGTATATACTTCTTTCCAACCTCTCCACCCAACCCCTCCTCCAGCGAGGGGGAGGGTGAGACGTAGCAAGCAACAAGCTCCAGGTGGCTTTCTCAAGCACTTCACTGCCAAAAAAATAAAATAAAATCCTTTGCTAGAAAACAAGTTTCTTTTTCTCTGGAAGGGGGTTGGTATGGGGGGAGAAAAGCATCCCTAGAGGTGATTGGTTCAGTCTATAAGACAGGGAAATTAGTAAAGCATGAGTCTCCAAGCCATGCCGGTGGCCGGCGCTCCAAGAAGAACGGTTTAGCAGCAATTAGCAGCGAGGCGAAGGCGGCGGCTGTTGCTGCCGCTGCAGCCCGGGAGGAAGCGAGGGCAGCTCCCGGGGCTCCCTTCGCAGCAGGCACCGCTCGCTCCAGCTGCAAAAGGGTTTCAGATGTCCCACCGCTTCTTGACCCCCTGAAAATAAGGGTTGACCACCAGAGGCACATCCCACCTCTGCCTTGTAATCGCTGACATTTAGGCTACAGCTTCCAACCTGTTTACAACCAGAGGGGGAGGGAAAGGAAGGGAAGGGGGGGACGAGTTGGGATTTCCCCCCTCCCCGCCTCCCCCCCTCCTTCTCTCTCTGGATTTTTTTTTTTTAATACTGTTCTGGAGAATTCAAAGCAAAACAAAGAAACTGCCTCCTCTGGGGTCGTCAGTGAGAAAGGACGAGTTGTGCAACTGGTTTGGGATTTGCAAAGAGGCAAGGGGGTGGGGATCAAAAGAAGGTGCAAAGCCACAAAGTGTGAGTGTATGTGTGTGTGTGTGTATAAAGGAGTATGTGTGAAAAATCCCTTCCAGTACCCCTTTCTGCTGATTATTATTTATTTTTGTTGTTGTTCACTTTGCTGTCATCTATTTTTCAGACCTTTCTGCATCTAAGATGGTGAAGAAAGGAGTGAGGAAGAGAACAAAATAACTACTGGGAAGTCTCAAACCAGGTTGGGGAGTGTATGTGTATGTGGGGGGGTGGGGGGTGGGGTGGGGAAGAGAAAAAGCAAAGAGGATTAACCACAGCAACCCCCCCAAAAAAACCAACAGCTCTTTTTTCTGAGGGAGGACTCGAAGGATTAAAAGGCAGCAACTTCTGAGGCGATTTGTCCCCTGAGTTATGGATGTTGGTGTACTTACTTCAGGCCAGATCAGAGCTCAGAGGGATCTAACCAGAAGCAGCAACCACCGGCTCTCCACTTGCCGTTTACCAAGTTTTACCCTTCCAGTATGTTTCTTTTGATAAGACATTTTCCAGCGCCCAGAGTTTCAGTACAATGTGCAAATGGATACTGACAAATGGTGCCTCAGCCTTTTCCCACCTGCCTTGTTGCTGCTTGCTGCTGCTCTTCTTGGTGTCTTCTGTGCCTGTCACCTGCCATGACCTCGGCCAGGACATGCTGTCCCCGGAGGCCACCAACTCTTCTTCATCATCCTCCTCCTTCCCCTCGTCCTTCTCCTATCCTTCCAGTGCGGGGAGACACGTGCGGAGCTACAATCACCTCCAAGGAGACGTGCGCAAGAGGAAGCTCTATTCTTACAACAAGTACTTTCTCAAGATCGAGAAGAACGGCAAGGTCAGCGGCACCAAGAAGGAGAACTGCCCTTTCAGTAAGTACGGCTCTGCCGCCGAGCTGTGGGGCAGCGGCTGGCCCCATCACTCGGCAGCCCCGGAGCCGGGGAGGGAAGGGGAAGGGGCGCCTGGGCGGGGAGGGGACCCGGGGCAGTGGTCGGGTGGTCTCGGCTCCTCCGGGACTCCGCTGCCCGGCAGCCCGTATCGGCACATCTCTCCGGTTACATTTGTTTTGCAAATGGCTTCGCCGAGCGCAGTTTCTGTGCCTGGCAAAGGAGCAAATTAGAAGGACTCGCAAGGATGTGTCTCCGAGTGTGTGTATGTGTGTGTGTGGGGGGTGTCACTGACTCACGAATCTGAAAATCATTACCTCCTGTCATTAAAGTGTCTCGACGAGAACTCTGTAATGAAACAATGCATCGATTTCCCTCACACACGAACAGACACACACTGCTCTCCCAGAGCCGCACAACAGCTGCCTGCTCCACGCTCGCTCCTGTCCGGGACAGTGTTTCTCCCCCGGGATGGGTCTTTTCCCGGGCTTGCATCCGCCACGGGTGGGAGCCGGAGCGGTCCCGCGCCTGGTCCGCCGTACCGCTACGCGCCCCGTTGTAAACATCTGGGGCTGGGCTCGCACAGACCTCACACGCGTTTCATTGTCATGTCTTTTTTTTTTTTTAAAGAAATTATTTCAAAGCAAAAGTCATATGGTTGTTTCCATGGCTGAAGTTTCGACTTTTCTGTAATACTTCTTAGGCTTCCAATAATAACATGCTCCTGGTAGTGTATTTCTGGCTGTCAGTGCTGGAAATGTAACCTTTATTCGGTTTCCCTGACTGGGCAATCTCAGATTTTAGTAACTGTGGTAAATCACTATATACTGTATTGTAACTCTGAAGTGACTGTGTCACATTATAGTAGGATGTTGAGGAAACTAAGCTCTGTTAGGCAGCTGTTGGAGGAAACTCTTGACTTGCTTTGGTGGTGGAGAACCATGATTTCCTTCTTGGTTTTTATGTAATTCCATATAAACCTGGTCAAAAGCCTTCTGTGAAATTAAAAAAACTTAAAGTGATGTAAGTAGATCCCTTGTTAGCTCATGTGAAATGTGGACTACAACAGAACGTTACCATCCTGTGAGATAAACATTAGTGTTAATACAGCTGTATTTCTATTAAATGACCATTAATACAGGTTTACAAATAGGGACGAGAGGGCTGATGTATCATATGTCACTACTTCACTTGCTCCACCATGCAACTTTATCATGCACTTAATATCTGTAAAAGTTTTAGATGTCAAAGAAACTGAATTTTACCACTTGTCCTTCCATATTTCACAGAAAGCCAAATTCTTGAGAAATAGCTATGGTGAAGGCTACACTTTGATGAACTTGTGTTGAATGAGGTCCTAGCATCTAGTACAATGAAGTACTTCGTTGATTACTTTTGTTTGTGGAATAGAACAGCATCATTCCTCTAAAATGGGATTATGAAAGCCTTTTGTGCATTGGAGAACATCTAGCCATTCTGTGTACAACATTACTGATAACAAACTCTAAGGGGCTCAATCTGCCAGCAGTGTACTCAAAGTAACTACTCAATTGAGCAGTCCCTCTTAACTAATAAACTGTTTAGCAAATGCACTGAAGTGCACATAGATGTCTTTCCACTCTTGATGGGCAGTTAGAACCCCATGCAACTATAGAGTGTGATTATTTTTTCCTAGTCTTCCAGTCAGTGGATCAGAAAGAGAATTGGCATTCCTGGTCATGTCCTGGTTGTTGTCACATCTGCAGAGTATCTACCGAAAGAGGGAAGATTGTAATTTGTTTCATATAACAGGGAAACAATGTCTTTATTATACATGATTGTATCCTGCCTTTCAAGTTTATTTGCAGTGAAGAAAGGACTCCCGTCAGCTTAAAACTTGCAACCTGCTAATGGCACTTTCATCACAAAGTCAGACCTAGTGTACAATGTCTTTAAATACAAAGCAGTTAGGATCTTGTTAACAGAATATAAATCAAAGAGTTGTATGATCTTCTTTAATAGTCATAATTTGCAGTGTGAAGTTGTGTTGTCTTTAAATAGTCTGAGACCATTTAAGAATATATTTATTGTGCTCTATTTCAAGGGGGTCTGGTTAGCAAAATGTTGCAAGTGATTCACAAAATCTGTGCTTTTCATAACCTTATGGGCAGCTGTGCTATCATAATAATGCTGTAATCCCCAGCTAGACTGATTCCATGCAAATATATGTTTAAGGTAGTCTAAACTATGTGATTATGTGTATGCAGATTTCTTCACTGCATAATATGTTAGCCAGCTGCCCACTAAATTACAGCCTGTTTAATGTGAAAGGCTATTTAATATCTAATGTAATCTTTCAGTGAACTGTGCTTCGCTAAACAAGTAATAGTGACTATTGACACACAAGTCTGCAATGGTATAGTATGAGCTAGTTTTCTTTCTTTACTTGCTGATGTTTAAAATCTACTTATACCTTATCTGAAGAGCTACAAGATCATGATATATTGTGTAATTAGACAACAACTTTCATGGCTGGCAGCCAACTAAACATTGCCAAGTAGGAAGAAGAGTTGGAGAAAGTCAGAATAAACACTGAGAAAACAGAATTTTGTCTCCAGCTTTTAAATGGCTCAAGCAGCATTCGTAGATTTGCTATATAAATACTGTGTAGAGTGTACCAAATTAGATGTTTTCCAACTTGATTATTTGGAACTATTCCATCAGCCTTTCTGTACCCATAAGGTAATGGAAAGAGAGGTTGTTTCAGACTGCTCTGTCAGGAGGCTGAGGGAACTTGCATTTGGCGTAACTGGAGGGTGTGTGCCACTAGAGAGATGTAGGAGAGTTTTTAGGTTTTATTTTATTGTTTTGAAGGTTTGTCCTCAAAATGATACTACTAGCTTATCCTGCAGCGCCAAAGCTGTGAAGTTCCTTGCCACTGTTCTTGACAGAATCATTTGCTTGCACAGATAAAGAAAACTGTACTGCTTTCTGGTGACTTAAGTACTTGGTGATGAGGGGAAGGAAAACCAAATAGCCATTGCCTTCAAAAAGCAGTTACAAAAGCTTTCACTAGATTTGAGATCTGAGATACCCAAAAGCAACTTAAGCTGTATATTAAAACTGGGAGAGAACCTCATGTGTGCTGATCTGATTTTCATTGCATCTAGGAAGCTTTCCTGGAGATAATTAAACTCTTTGGGTTTAATGGATGTCATGCATGATATATAATGAGCTGGTAACATATTTTTGTGTGTTATATTATTTTCAGTTTACTTTTAAGGCAACTGTTACTAGTGCTATACGGTACACGTACTTCAAATTCACAGGACGCATTCTTTAGAAGCTGAGAAACTAGCACAACATGCAATGCTGAAATAGCAGCAGCTAATCTGCAATCTGTGAAGGGATTTCTGCTTGAGTAAGGACAGCAGGATCAAGTCACTGTTGAAGTGCGTGTTTAGGCAGTGGAGTCTATGTCACTGAACCTGGATCTTAGTGGAAGAATTGCTGGAGCGAGCAGTGCTATGCAAAACCTACGGTAGATGGCGGCACAGCCGCTGTCTGGTGTCACCTCTGCTCCAACTTAGTGGACAAGGGAACGGATCCTCAGCTATATGACCTACTTCAGCTCAAGAAAAGCTAAAAGAGCTTACACCAGCTGAAATTCTATTTATTTGCCTTCAGAGCACCCAAGTGGATTAATACAACAGTGCAAGTTCACTATAATTACAGCATAAGCATGTTTACGGGGGAAGCTAGCATGAAATAATTAACCGTATTTCTCATGAGCTAAACTATTCCAGGCTTTTTCCATAAATATTCTATTATCTTTTACACATTGCTTTAATATCTGCTGGAGCCCCTGATAGTCTTTAGTTTTACTTTAGTGTGGGATCAGATTAGCAATATAGTGACTAATAGCAAGAGAGTTCTGAACCTCATTCTGTAGCCCAAAAGATGGCAAACAACCATTCTAATTGCCAGAGATGCTGAACAGTACTACTGAAAGTTTTAAGAGTGTGCATATATACATGACATATGAATACAGACTGATGTTAGATGTTGGGTTTACAGAGAGTTTACACAGTTTTTTTAGGGTTGGAAAGAGCTTTCAAAGGCCAAAGAGTCCAGCCCTCCTGCTCAGGCAGGGTACAAATTACTGAAAAGCATAATCACCTAAAAAGCCTAAATCAACTATAAAAAAAAAATGCATCAAGATGGGTCTTAAACATGCCCAGAGAATTGGACTCCACAACCTCCCTGGGCAACCCATTCCAATATTTAATAACCCTTACTGTAAAGGAGTTTTCTTCATATTGAGGCAAAACTTCCTGTGCTCAAGCTTGCATCCTTTTCTTGTCTGATGCAATTGAAAAGAGAGGATTCCTTTCTTCTTGACATCCAGCCCTCATGTATTTATAGGCAGTAATTATATACCCTCATAGCCTTCTTTTGTCCAAACTAAAGAGCCCAAATTTCCTCAAGCTCACTTCATAAGGCAGTTGTTCCAGACCTGTAATCATCCTTGTAGTTCTAATCATTCTTGTAGAACTTGCTTGTTGAACTCTCTCAATTAATTCTCTATCCCTCTTGAATTGGGGAAACCAAAACTGGACACAGTATTCCAGGTGTGGCCTCACTAAATCAGAATGAAGGGTTGATTAACTTCCCTTGGTCTTCTAGACACACTCCCCTTGATACCTCCTAACACCCTACTGGCCTTCTTGACCACAAGGCCACATCATTGATCCGTTTTGTTATCTAAAATACTCCAAGGTCCTCCTCCCCAGGGATGCTCTTTAACTGGTCACTACCAGCATATGCATAAAAATAACATTAAATGCATTTAGATTAAGTATACCTGGTTTCATACTAATTTCTTTTATTATATCTCAAGTGCAGAAAAAACATGAAGCTTGACAGGTGTAAAGCTCAAATGAGATTAGAATCTGTGGTACAGTGTCTTATTTTCTATGGAACATTTTTTAAGCTAGCTATTTGGAGTTACACACACCTCATGAGCCAGTGTTTGCAAAATCATGTGAGAACTCTTCTGTTTTTCTGAAGACTGATCAGTAGGCATATATGTTTTAATGTTTTATGCTCTATAGAGACCTTGCTTAGATTTTTACCAATCAGAAGACTGAAATATATACAAAATAATGTTGGTTTAGTGAAGTAATTTGGTAGCTAGGTTCTTTAGTCTAAAATACTGAAGTTTCTACATACGTAATTTCTCACTTTGTCCTTTTTTTTTCTGCCTCAGAGCTCAGTTGCATAATTTATAACCAACAGTGTACAACCTAGGCACTTAGGATTTATGAACGTGGAAAAAATTGTGCTATTTAACATCTACATGACACTCTCTTGTTACTCTCACTGCATTCTTGCCTTGTGGACCCTCCATGCCGATATTGTAGCCCTGTCATAAATCTGTTCAAAATACACAGTTGTAAGAAGTCTTCTTGTCTTCATAAATCCAACTTATGGCTGCTTGAAGAAATAAAAAAAGAGAAAGATTTAGGGGCAATTGGAAGTTTGTTGTTAAAATGTCAGAAGAAAGAAACCAAGGGGCACACAAGCTTATAGATGCCATGCTGCTGTTTTAATCATAGAATCATTTAGGTTGGAAAAGATCTTCAAGATCAGTGTCCAGCCATCAACCTAACTGTACCAAGCTGACCACTAAACTATATTCCTAGGCTCCATATCTACATGACATTTACATGCATCCAGGGAAGGCTTGCAGGCAGTGGCTCAGTCAGAGCTTCCCTGGAACACGTTGTTAGCTGAGTGAGCACTATAGAATGTACTTACGCTTCTGAAACATCTTGGATGCATTCACTCCTAGGATAAGATCCTCTGTTTTGAGAGAAGGCATTTTAAGATGGCTTTCATATGTTTTAGAGTTGTGTCTGAATAGGGGCCTTTTCACTTCACATGGAAGTTAGATCACATTCTGAAATGGGGGGGTTGGAGGGGTAATTTATTCCACAAAGCCTTTAACTTTGGCAAGGGAAAAGCCCTTCTATGAGCAAATCTTATTAACCTGTGTGTCTTAAGTTTAAAATAACAGGTAGTTGTATGAACATAGGGCAACATCTCCTGTCATGGTGGCTTTCTGGTTTTCCTCCGAGCAGGTAATATAATTTCACTTTGAAAGTTCCATTAGGAAAAAAATCTTTGTAAACAGTACTGTGTTTCTGTTCTTAATATTCGGAATTATAGAAATAGTGTCAGCAAAGCACAGAAAGCAGTTTGGAATTTGTTTTAATGCTCCCTTCATGGTCTATTTTAATTTGTCTCAGTTTTTTTAAGAGCTTTCTTAGTCTTTCTCCTTCCTCAAAATAACATCAAGATGAAATTTCATTTTGAACACTTGCCACCACTACTTGCAGTCACCATAAGACACTGAACTACCTTATCCTAATATTCTGGGGTTTGTAGTCTAATAATCTCTTTGCCACTTTGAACAGCACAAATGGTTTGAGTGTTTGTCAGCGTTAACAACCAATGTCAGCTTGATGAGACTGTATAGAAAAGTAATCTTTTCTTGCTCTGGGCCATGAAAACCAAATTATCAGATCATAAATGAAAGACATATTTAGGTAATGTTAGCTCATGCATGTTTCTTGTTTGGTAGGTGTACTGCTACTGGTAGCTTAACTGCATGTGCTTGTCAAACAAATTCTCCTTTTGCGACAACTGATTTTGTTCCCACATTTTAATATTTTAATATCGTGTAGGCTTTTATTGATCAGATGCCTTGAGCACAGGAAATTACTCAGTGGTACTTGCAAACATGGGTTCTGTCAAGGAGAAAGATCCTTTCCTGGCTGTATTAATTGCTTCTGGTTTTAGCACCATTTTGCTGTAAAACGTCTCTAAGCTACATTCAAAGGAGATAAGAAGCATTGTTACATGAAGTTTTGAAAAGTCAGCCTGGGAAAACTCATGGTGCTTATGAAGAAAACTAAAATCTTTAAGGCTAGGAGTGAGATAGAAGTGGCTTAATCTTTAATAATTTAATGGATATTAAAACAATTCACAGCATGGGTTATTAAAACTGATTGTGCTGCTTCATGAGTACAATGCAACAAATGAAAGTTGCAGGTGAAAGAAATGGTTACAACTCCGTCAGATCACTTGCAAAATAACAACTTTAAAGGCATTCTGCTTTTAAATTAGGTCACTTGTGTTCTTTCTTTGAACATTCAGTTCTAATTGCAACAGTAAATCAAAGAATACACACAAAGTAGATACCCATGTAAGGTGGACAACTGGACAGTGCCTTTTTACTGCTACTAACACGTGCATCTAATTACTGGGTTGATATACTCACAGTGTCAGCTGTGAAGCATTCCCCTATTTTATAGTTAGCCTAAAGAATTATTAGCCAGTCCCCTTTCACATTTACCTCTAAGTAATCTGTCAGTAGTGTATATCTTCTACAGTTAAAGAGAATTCTCACACGCATCAAAGCTGGCTTTCAAAGAAAGGAAAATTTGAAACGACAACAATAAGTTTCATTCATCTTCTCCCTCCCCACTTCCATATTTTCTGGTGTTATGTAAGAGAGGTGAATACTAGAAACGCGTATGCTTACGGATTCTATGTTAAAAACCCCAGATCTTTCAAAACCTTGATTTAGTAAAACAATATGATGTCTACTGCTTTCTTGAAGTAAAACGTGTGTGAAGGACAACAAAAGTAGTTGGTTTTTGCAGTTCCTACATGGGGAAGAGAAGTTAAAATGCAGAGCCTGACAAGTCTAGTTGGTCTTCTTTCTGCCACTGACAGTAAATGATCAAGCTTTGCTTAGAATTAAAGGAAATATAACTTTTCTTTCTGGTTCTTGATGCACATCTATATAGCTGTAGTCTGTAGTGGCAACGGAGAAGCTGGGTGGAAGAACACTGAAGCATTTTGGACACACTCAGGATGTTGTTCAATTGGAATTAAGGCATGGTGCTAAGTGGAAACTAGGTATAAATCAGTGATATCATGCCTGCATTAAAGGAAGCAGATGGGAATTGTGACGAGTGCCAGAGCAACACTAGAAAGGATGACAAGAAAGAAATAAGGGTAGCATGCATCATGAGTAGGAGAGAAGTGGGGAGAGGGGGAGTGTAGCTTACCCATTCTGACATCTGTGAACTGTCAGTGATGTTGAGTTGTCCTGTCTTGTCTCCCTGTATCATTGCTTTGCTCACAGACTGAACCTATGAGGCCATTAAGGTGCCTGTTGGATTTGTCTAAAAGTCTGCAGCAAGCACTGGGATATAAATTCTTCATAGTCCCTGTTTCTTTATGTCTTCTCTGACCCTATCCTTTAGATACTAGGTGCTACTTGTTACTTACTCTGGGACTCTTTTTTCTACATTAGCCTCTTCAACAGGATTGATAATGTGCTTTACTCCTACTGTCAAGATCCATACTGACTAGTTGCAAGCAGTAAGGTCAGCAGACTTGCTTTTGGAAATAATGAGCTATTTGTCACAAGACTATCTGTGTTAAGAAAAAGTGAGGAGTTGGCTGATACTTTTTCTCCATTTTTCACCATGATAATACTATCCACTATATTTATTATGAGAAATATACAACTGAAAGACACCAAGATATCAAGAACTTGTGTTTGAATCTTGTGAGGGTAGAACGTTGTTGTGACTGATAGGTTTAGTGTTACCAAGTGTATCATCCATCCTAAGCTTGCCTTTAAGGTTTGAAGTAATTATGTAGTTACAATTTCATATATTCTGTAACTATCACTACAGTGAGTAAGGGAATAGATGCTCTAGAATAGCATATGAGATGACTCTTTAATATTAAGT
Source organism: Phoeniculus purpureus (assembly GCA_028565055.1). Lineage (NCBI taxonomy): Eukaryota > Metazoa > Chordata > Aves > Bucerotiformes > Phoeniculidae > Phoeniculus > Phoeniculus purpureus. The sequence continues at coordinate 9,624,929 of JAOXOE010000874.1, read as the reverse complement.
GGATTTTGTAAGACATATTTCTAGTGCCTTCTTTTCATAAATTTTTATGGCATTTTCATACATGCTCAAGCTCCTGTCGTTCATTGAAACAGTTTTGACTTCAGCACAAAAAATTCTGTTCTCTTTGTATTTTCCAGGTACTTTTTTTTCCTTATGGTTTTCTTAGAGGTAAACATTAAAAATGTAAACCATGCTGATCTGGAAGTATATTTACGAAGTATCTTAGTACCTGCAACACCAATCCCTTGGAGGCGAGGCATGTGATTGAAAACTTCCTCTGAACTGCAACCTCATCTGACTTTGCTGCGACACTGTGCCCTGTCTCAGGGGAAGCAGAGCATCCTATGTGGGCTGTGCGCTGATGACAGGACACCTTTCCTTTGTCAAAACACTCATGTTAATAATGTAATACAGAAATCATGTGTTGAGGATCTGTAAACACAAAATTAGCAGTAACATGAAAAGAAGAAACAGAGAGTCTAGATCTAACCACATGAGCTGAGCTAAGGCCTCTTTCTGCTGGTTGCTCAGCTGGCTCTTCACATGCCGGAAAGACAATCTTCTCTCATAAAAGCTAGTCGTGTAGCTTATTTGCTTCTTTTACCATGTTGCTGGGTCAGCAGTAGACAATTTGGCCAAAGTCTTGTGCTTAGGCACAAACATGTCTAAAGTGCAGCACAAAGTTAGTACAAGTTGAGTTTTACTGCTGTTCTGAGGTACAGCCAGATATCCAAACCACTGCAGCCTCTTTTAAGTTATCACAGGATAACTTTAAAAAACCAACTCCGATATAGCTTTAGAAGTGAGTGACACGTAAGAAGGAAATAATGATTGGTTTAGCTTCTTACAGGAGAAGATGCTGGGAAGAGGTATGTGTTGTGCAAGTACACCGATTGTTACGAACTGTAATATTTACTCTCATGTCTGTTAGCTTTTATTCATCGATCAGCATCACCCCTGCTTCCAAACACAAGCAAAAACCTACTTTTTTGGGCAGCACATAGTTTAAACCACTTAAGTAGCTAAAACAAAATTTACAGAAGTTAGCACTGGGAGGTAAAAATAATTCCCTTTCTAAAGCCCCGAAGTGGATTCACCTCAAGCAGTTTTGCTGCTTCCCTTGTGGATTGCTTTATGGGCAGAACTAGGTCTCGGCCAAGGACAACAGAAGGAGTCGCTGAAATCATACATACTGGCAATTCTCTCCATCCTGGCAATGATGATGTTTCCTGTTCCCGAGTGGGAGATACTGCATAACAAGGGCAGGTGAACAATACTGAGAAAAAAAATCTCAAAGTACTACATAGAGAAATGAACCATTTCTCTCACAGCTTCAAATACATGGATAACTTGAGAAGTGGTAATTGGAAACTAGTTTGTACATCCCCCCCCCCCACCATGGCATTTAGACTGTGGGTATTACTCAGTTATTCTTTGTTACTCACTTTTCTTATATGGCATAAAGGGGCGTCTGCCAATTTGTTTCAAAGCTGATGATAATTGTGTATTAAGGAGTCACAAGAACCCACAGACATCACTAAAAACATTTTAAAGATCACTGAATCTAAGTCACAAAAAGATTACAGTACATGTACTGTGTAAAATACCTTTGTATAGGGATTTAGATCAAGAAATGCATTTCAATGGGATGGTATACCTCACAAGACAGAAACTTCATCAAGGTTGCAACTAAAGCAGTTAGGAACCAAAAGGTCTGACACCAGCTTTATTTGTAGAAAAGTTTGTGGGATTTTTTAACTTCAGAAAGATTCCCACTGACCACAATGGATTTTTGCTTTTTAAAATCAAAACAAGATTGAAGCACATAAGGGCTGAAATAATGATGTAGGACTGTGGGAAACTAAAGGCTCATATCCATCACTATGTGCTGTGATGATACTCTGGAAATAAAGGGAGCTGAGAGACCTCCTGGCAATGGTCAAGCAACACAGAGGAGAAATTTGATTAAAGGGAGGCAGAAGATGACTGAACAATTTTGGCACAAGGATAGTCTGTGGAAACTAAACTTTCAGTATAAAGAGTGTCATAAAGTGTTAGGTGTTATGAAATCACAGGTACTGTTTAATGTGTTTGACTCAATGTCTTTGGCTCTCTGCTGCTTGTAAAATAAGTAATACTTCCTATATGAGCAAGGGTGTTACAAAAACAAAACATTTGTGAAACACACCAGTAATGCTGTGACAAGTGCCAGAGGGAAAAAAAGCTCACCCAGAGGGTAGTCATTCCCTTTTTACAGAAAAGTTTGCATATAAGTAATAGCAAGGGCTGTTCAGTCCCAGAACCAGAAAGAGTAAGCTAATTCTTAACTCTGGCAGACTTTGACATTTGTCTTTTGACTAGAAAGAGCTTAAAATTCCCCACAAAAAATAAATTATTCTATAACCTCTCTGCCAAGCACTCTTTCAAGATTACTCAACAAATTTGTTGCAGAGCATAATAAAAGTTAATCACAAAATAGCTCTTAACCAAACAGCATGGGCATAGGCACAAATTGCCTTTGTCCTTCTGCCAAGCTGAGCTCTAAATCTGGTTGTCTTGTATGAACATTACAGTTACTTGTTACCTAAACCTTCATTTTGCTTTAAAGATGTGAACATTGGAGTGTATCTGTTCAAGAACATGTACAATTTATGTGATGAAACAGTTAAAATGTAATTATGATTTAGCTCTCTTTACTCAGGTCTACCATTCAAAATATTTGAGCATGTGCTCCACCTAATATTTATTGGTTTGGTTCTTATAGTTGGTTTTGGGTCTGCCTTAATCTCTCTGAAATGCTCTTTATGAATTGGAGATAAGGTACTGAAATTATTTGCTTGTTTGATATCGCTTTTCCTACCTTTTTTTATTATTGGTACTTCCCCTTCAGTGTCACAAACATTATTCTTTCATTTTAATTTATTACAGCCACTTCTACAAGTCACAACTTCTCTTTGAAACAACAGCCATCCAAGTTAAAGTCTTTTCAACTTTAGTGAAAACACATATAATGAGGCTGACACTTGGCTCATGTGGTATTAATCTGGTTTCTTGGTCATTTCTTCTGTGTCTCCTGCTGCAGTCTGCCTCAAAAAGACGTATCTGCAGCTGGGGAATACATAAGATTAACTTCCGCCTCTCTGTGGCTTCTTGCCTTAGACCACACACCAAATAATTCCTCAAAGCATTATCCAGATTTGCTCAAAATTGACCATGCTTGCTTTATTCCTTCAGTTCTGCCACACATGCATTTGTGGACTCTGCTTGCAGCTGATTCTTCTTATGAAACAGGAAACATTTTGCAAAGTTGAGGATTTGGAGACAAACACCATTGTAAAATATCTATAATAATTTTTTCTGTGAAATTCTTCTCATTCTGTTTTTGCTGATTTTACAGATATGTACACAGTAGACCATAATGGTCAGCAAGTGGTAGTCTTTTTGTTTTCAGCTGTAGTCTGAACACAACTGATGTAGCTTTCCAGTAAAGACAGAATTACAGGAACTCCTGTGTCCAAAATGAAATTAAACAAGAAAGCAAACCACAATGTATTGTGGAATTCAGGAAGATCTTTATTGCTGTATGAACTATTAGTTTCAAAAATGTTACCAAAATAATTTCCAGTGTGAACATGGAGAAAGTATCTTTTCCATGGTTGTCTAACCCTTAGTCACAGATTAAAATCCTTTTAAAAAAAAGGCCACAGATGTGAGAAGTATGAGTACCTGCGTTCACACACTGGTGCAGACTTAAGTGTCTCTAGTGACGATCTAGAAAAATAGTATGTAAAAACATCTAACTACATTCTGTTACCTTCTCCTTGATACACAAAGTTATATCTGAGCTTACCTGACACTTCTCATAAGTCTATAATGAGGATAGGAACATAAGTTTGCTGTTTTAGACATTGCCAGACTGAAGTTTACTCATATTTGTACTGTTGTTTTTTCAACTAAACATTTTTCCTGGTATTTTTAGAATCTTAGTGCTTTTCACAGTGGCTGGTCTGCATAAGCTCATCTTTGATAGGTATGTTTTGTGTCTCAAGTTAGGGAAGTTCTACCTGCAAAACTCCTGTTACACACTCACAGATGTGCTGATAATTCATAAGGATTTTGCTTGATGATGCAGCAAATATACTTCACAAGATGAAGTTTCCAAAGAAACTGTAAGCACCCTAACTGAGGAGCTGATGTTTTCTGTGCAGCTTGGTCTAGGTGATCCTGCTGTGGCAGGGGGATTGGACTGGATGATCTTTCGAGGTCCCTTCCAATCC
>JAOXOE010000874.1:9600701-9620552 GCA_028565055.1 Phoeniculus purpureus | reverse complement strand
TCTGTACATAGTTTAAGAGTTAATAAACTTTTCCTCTTTCAGTTTCCTAAGACATCCATTGTCTGGCAAATTTATCCAAGATCTCGCTGAGACCTGACTGCTTTGGTTTCCTTTCCCCTTGAAAACCTGGAAGCAAAGCAGTTTCAACCCGTTACAATGATCTTTGAAGGTGCTTTCCAGGCCAAAGTGTTCTACGGTTCTGTGATTGTATCATTTCATTAACAACAGTTTTTACCGAAAAATAAATCTTAAAATAAGGTTGTTGCACAACATGGAGATACTGGAGCTAGCTCAGGCTGAGAGCTTCCTGTCAACATGTGTTTCCTGCTGCACATAACTCAGCACTGTGAGAGGAAGATGTGCCTGAATATTTGAGTTAGCTTTAGATTCAGGCATTTTATTTAACTGTATGAGGTAGCCATAATTTTCTGCCAAAGAATTACACCTGCAGGTATCGAATATTAAACACAGCTACGAAACCTTTGTACACTTTTGTACTTTTGTTAAAACAGAAACTGTTCTTCCCCCAGGAGTTACGTAGGTATAAAACTGCATTGTAAAAGGTTCTCTAATGTGCCTCCTAGTTTCAGACTGTTGAGCTGGGCATGTCCCGAAGATGACTAGTCTTCAAAGAGCACTAAAGCACACATTTAGAAATGCTCAGGAAGGCTCAGGCTTGCCAAGCAAAGAACAGTGACCTCAAAAATCAATTCTGTGCATCTTGTCCCATCAACCCCACGGCACTGAGTTCTGTGAGCTGAAGTAATAAACACAATTGTATTTCAACAACAGAGAGCTTAAAGGAGAAAAATGGAATCCTGAACCCCTCTGAAGAAAGACCCCTTTAATATCCTGTTGAACTTGCACAGTGAGAGGGTTCGTCTGAGTGCTAGACCTGCAACCGAAAAAAAATGTTCTATTGACATGAAACTGAAAAAAAAATTAAAGTGCAAATCACTGTTCATTTGTTACCGTGGTAGAAATTTGTGGCAGGGTCTTTGTCATTCTTTTGCTCAAGAACCTCAAATACTGTGTTAATGTATGGGCCCTGTCTCCCTATTAGAAGTGGATTTCTAAATGTCTTTTTTGAAAGATGGACACTAGCTCAAGGATTCTTCATAAATTTCTCATGAATTAATATTTCATTGACTTTACATGAAGCAAAACCCATCATAGTTATTCCGTTAAGGTACACATTATTACATTTCCTTACCAACAAAATCCCGATGAAATAAAGTAATTTACTCTTGGTACGGAAGCATTTGCAGAACTGCAGAACAGCAGCATACGGACAGTCTCATCCTGCAAGACTGGCCAAGATAGATAACCTGGCATTTAAGAATTATTAACTTGGCATGAGAGAACAAAAAACTGTTTCTGGAACAAAAAATTCATTTCATGTAATAGCTATTTATTCTTCTAGATTTTTATGTACCATTAAAGCTCTATTGTGAACCCAATATGTGGGTTTGATATTTATCTGTTCTGCAGAAGTCTACACATAACAGGTCTATTCAGACACTTCAAAGATCACACTGTTACAAAAATTAAGAACCAGATAGGGAGAAAGTAGCAACACATTATCTAAACAAACGTGGATATAACTTTGTGTTTTGCAATGTTGATGCAGTTGAGTTCTAGAATACATGAAAGGCTGTTCAGAGTTACTAAAACAGCATTCACTGCCTGCTTTGTGGTAATATTCCATCACAGCAACATATCTACAAGAAAGATCTAGAATTTTGTTCAGGAAACATGAAATGAGCGCTCAAAAACTTACAGAACTCCAGCACAAACTGGACAGTTTCCTTTTATTTCTGGATGTACATCAGGATCCGAAGGGCAACAGAATTAGATACAGCAGGTTCGGTTTTGTTCTTTGAAGAGCTCTGACTTCATCTTGTCCTGAGTATCTTCACTGAAAGGCTTTTGAAGAGCTGATGTAGTTGACATATTGGACCAAGAATTTATTTGCTTTAGAAAACATAAATACTCTTAGCAGCAACACCTTGGATTATAAGGTTTAGTTTCTAAATCAAGTACCCCTATTATCTTGTCATAGCTCAACACAAACATTTGCAAATCTTTCGTGTTCCTATTAGCCTGAATGTTATTGTAAAAACTTTTTAAATTCTAGGTAGCTTCCAGCCTACATTTATACCCTCCCTGCATAGTCTTTCCATATTTATTGGCATAGCCTCTAAATTTATTTCTTCTTATCTTATTAAGCTTCTTTATTTATGTATGTGTAGTTTGTATGTGAATATTTGTGTCTAGTAATTGTTATTTCTTTTGTTCTTTAACAGATAAAGATTTCCAATAGACTGACAGAGCAGACAACCTAAGAAAAACACTGATTTATTCATACAGATACTATGAACTGATCATTACAAAGACCATAATGTTTCTTGACATGCCTCTTTGTTTGCAAGGGAATGAGAACCTCATAAAGCAGTCAGGGAACACAATCTCCTATAGAGTCGGGCAGTTAAAGAAAGACACTATTTTTTCACTGATGGCTCAGCAAAAGCAACAATTTTCTACCTGAACTGAAATGTTTCCTGTTTTGTGAAGAAAAATTTTTCCCAACCTCTCGCTCCTCCTGCTAACATACATGGAAACAGAGTTAGATTCTATTAGTAGCTACTTCTCACTCTGTTTTGTTAAATTTGTGCTACTAGGCTATAGAATTTATTTTGAAGTATACATGCTCTAAACTGGGATTGTGAAAGTCAAGCTAACAAAACGTATCGACTACTAGCAAAAAGGAATTATCCATTGCCAAGACTCGTTACCCTGAAATACAATGCACTACCTCACATAGGGTCCTCACACTGAAGTTTGGATGCCCTGTCTCCCTTTGAGAGGTAATATTTATCTGAAAACTAAGTTCTCATGGGAACAGCATGTTTCCAAAATTCTTGCAGCACCTATTGCTGCGCTCCAGGAAATCCATTTATATCTATGAAGTTCAAGATGTCTTAGTTTTTCCACAGCAGGATCTGGATTAATTCATCCAAACAACAGTTTAAATCTTTAAAAATCTTTGGTTTATTTTCCACAATGGATTTTTTCCAATGATATCTCTAATCTCAATTTACATCTCTCATTTTACAATTTATGCCTTTGACTAACCACCTCATTAGCTGTAAATGTAATCTTTCCAGAACCCATTTTTAGTTAAGGTTTGGAAAACTTTTTAGCAGAGTTGAATTTTTGCGGACTCCTTGATCTGCTATTGTAGCAGCATTCTCCTGAGCGCACGTACCTTGAGCTTAATAAATTGCTACGGCCTCATCAGATACGAGATTAATGTTCTTCTTTCAGTATGTGGTAAAATAGAGCGCAATGCAGTTATTATACTCAGACATTAAGCTTTATTTGTTAGTCCAGACTGTGAATCAAGTGGACAGCCATCTCTCTGCACTGGTCTCTGAACTGACTGCATGGATATAGTATTGCACCAGTGTTGAGGGGAAAGTACAGAACACCAGATTTTATGAGCTTGCCTTGTCCAGCTGTATGCGTGCTTGCACACTTGCTGTCTGAAAATTTACTGTTGAACTGCATCAAATCTTATTTTTAATATGGAACATAACTTCACACTAGAAAAAGTGCCCTTTTTAATGGTTTGATGGTAAACTGTAAGTGAGGGTTGCTGATACATTCTCAGTGAATTATATTTAAATGTTTTCCAATCAGTAACATGTGGTTTATCTGTACTAATGACACTTGTTGATAAGCTATTTTGTAAGAGATTAAAACAGCTCTGATTTTATGTCATCGCTGAACAGGCCAAAACACATTCCAAAACTATGTCCAGTGCAAAGAAGCCACTGCCAGGCTTTGCAGGTTGGCTGTGAAGCAGCAGTTCTCTCACTGTACTACACTGCATTTGGAAATGTGTTACGAAGCAGAAGTCATGTTATGAAAAGTTAAAAGAACAAACAGGAAAAGAAAGAGGATTATTCTATCTTGGAACATTGATAATTCAGTAATTCAGCCCTTAAATGAAAGAAAACTATTATTCCTGAACATTAAGCACTCCAGATAGAGACCACAGAAAGAACAAATAATTAGTACAACTACTTAATCCTCTATTTGAAGTTAAAAATTTCTACCACTGTACTAACAAAAAAAATGTAGAGGATGAAATGCATTATTTTTCGCCTTGATAAGCTGGCTGCTCATGGCTTGGACGAGCACACAATCTGCTGGACAAAACACTGGTTGAATGGACTGGCCCGAACAGTGGTGGTTAATGCAGTTAAATCCAGCTGGCAGCCTGTCACCAGTGGTGTGCCTCAGGGCTCAGTGTTGGAACCATCTCTGTTTAACATCCTTATTGATGATCTCAATAAGGACATAGAATGTATTAGTAAGTTTGCAGATGACACCAAGTTAGGCAGGAGCATTCATCTGCCAGAGGGTAGGGAGGATCTTCAGAGAGATTTGGATAGATTGAAGCAATGAGCCAATGATAGATTGAAGCATGAGCTTCAATAAGGCCAAGTGCCAGGTACTGCACTTGGGCCACAACAACCCCATGCAACACTACAGCCTTGGGGACGTGTGGCTGGACAGCCATGTGGCAGAGCGGGACCTGAGGCTTCTGACTGACAGGAAGATGAATATGGGCCAGCAGTATGTCCAAGTAGGTCAATGGCATCCTGGCTTGTATTAGAAAGAGCGTGGCCAGCCGGAATAGAGCCACATCTTGAGTATTGTGTCCACTTTTGGGCACCTCAATACAAAAGCGATGTTGAGGGAGCAGGTGCAGAGAAGGGCAACTAAGCTGGTGAAGGGACTGGGCAATAGATCTTATGAGGAAAGACTAAAAGAGCTGTGGCTCTTTAGTTTGAGGAAGAGAAGGCTGAGAGGGGACCTCATCACTGTCTACAACTACCTGAAAGGATCTTGTGGAGAGGTTGATTGGTGCTGGTCTCTTCTCACAAGCAAGTGATGACAATGAAGAGGGAATGGGTTCAAGTTACAAGAGGGTAGGTTTAAACTAGATAGTAGGAATAATTTTTTAATGGAAAGGGTGGTCAGCTACCGGAATGGGCTTCCCAGGGATGTGGTTGGGTCACCATAGAATCATAAAATCATTAGGGATTGGAAGGGACCTCGAAAGATCATCTAGTCCAATCCCTCTGCCACAGCAGGATAACCTAGACCAAGTCACACAGAAACACATCCAGGCCAGCCTTAAACACCTCCAGAGAAGGAGACTCTACAAGCCCCCTAGACAGCCTGTTCCAATGCTTCTTCACTCTCACTGTTCCTTCCAATATTTATGTGGAACCTCCTATTTTCCAGCTTACACCCTTTGCCCCTTGCCCCATCACCAGAAGACATTGAGAAGAACCTAGCTCCATCCTCCTGACACTCACCCTTCACATATTTATAAACATTAATGAGGTCACCCCTCAGTCTCTTCTCCAAGATAAAGAGACCCAGCTCCGTCAGCCTTTCCTTGTGTTCCACTTCCTTGAGCATCCTCATCGCTCTATGCTGGACACCCTCCAGTAGCTTTGTGTCCTTCTTGAACTGAGGGGCCCTGGACTGGACACAATACTCCAGATGTGGATTAGAGGGGAGTGGAGGGGAAGAAGAACCTCTCTCCATCTGCAACCCACCCCCGTTCTGATCCACCCCAGGATGCTGCTGGTCCCCTTGGCCACAAGACAACATTGCTGGCTCATGGCCATCCTGCTGTCCACCAGGAACCCCAGGTCCCTTTCTCCTACACTGCTCTCCAAAAAGTCAGTCCCCAACCTACACTGGTACCTGGGGTTGTTTTTTGCTCAGATGCAAGACTCTACACTTACTCTTGTTATATTTCGTTAAATTTCTCTCTGCCCAGCTCTCCAGCCTGTCCAGGTCTCACTGAATGCCAGCACAGCCTTCTGGGGTGTCGGCAATACCACCCAGCTTTGTGTCATCATCAAACTTCCTAACAGTGCTCTCTCTAATCCCTCATCCAAGATATTAATGAATAGATTGAATAGGACTGGTCCCAGTACTGACCCTTGGGAGACTCCACTAGATACAGGCCTCCAACTAGACTCTGTCCCACTGACCACTTCTTTCTGGCTTCTATCCTGCAGTCAGTTCATGGTCCACCTCACTATCCAATCATCCAGTCGACACTGCCTCAGTTTGGCTGTGAGGATGCTGTGGGAGGCTTTCAAATGCCTTACTGAAGTCAAGATAGACCATATCCACCACTCTGCCATCATCTATCCACCTGGTTATGCCCTCATAAAAAGCTATCAGGTTGGTGAAGCATGACTTCCCTTTTGTGAAGCCATGCTGAGTGTCCCTAATAACCATCTTGTCCTTGAGGTACCTAGAGAAAGCATCAAGGACAAGTTGCTCCATCACCTTTCCTAGGATGGAGGTGAGGCTAACTGGTCTTCCTGAGTTACCTGGGTCCTCCTTCTTGCCTTTTTGAAGATTGGAGTGACATTAGCTATCCTCCAGTCCCTAGGTACCTCTTCTGATCCCCATGACTTAGAAAGAGATTGGCTTAGCAGTGACTTCCACCGTCTCAGCACGTGCGAGTGCATCCCATCAGGGCCCACAGATCTGTGAACATCCACTTTGCTCAATTTATTCCTAACCTAGTCCTCATCAACCAAGCTCCTCTCTAGCTTCAACTTCCTCTGTAGCCTCAGTAGTCTGGGGCTTGATATCAGGACAGCCTCCTGAAGTATAGGCAGAAGCAAAGAAGGTGTTCAGTATCTCTACTTTCTGTGTGTACTATACATATCAAGCTAAACTTCTATAACATTGCAGTACAAACTACTTGTGTTCTCAGAGCTTAAAACTAGGGGATCTCACAAATACCATTAGCGGTAAATAACAAAATTCATTCGAGTTCCCTGAATCAACATTTTCATCTAGTCTGTCATTCCCTGAAAGAATTTTCCAGAATGGCCATTTCCAGGTTAGCAGAAGCTTTTCATAAGTAACTTACTCTTGGATTGAAGAAAGAATCTTATTCTAATAGATGAAGAAGGATTCATTTATTTTATCAGTCTTTTGATCAGTTTAAATAAAAGAATTAATCCCTAAAGGCAAATACATTTTATCGTCCTGGTCTGCGAAGAGCAGTGGCAGGGAACCTCAATATGCTACATGCCGCATAGGACACTGGGGAAAAGTGCTAGTGATAAGATTTCCCTGTCAGACGTAGGCAAGGGAAAAATAACTTCTACATTTGCATTCCAGAAATGAAAGAGAAGACATGTTCCCAGGAAAGTGAGCGGAAATGGTTCCATGATATTCAAGAAGGTATCAGCCTTACATTCTCACCTTAGTTCAATCAAATTCAAATTCTCACAGAACTATCATTGTATCTAAGGACTGGATAATTATTACTGTTACTTTGTTGACGCTATGACAGAAATCTCAATTAGTAGTGCCATGTCTGTACGAATTTCATCCTTACTACTACTTGGCCTGTTTTAATCAGCAGCAGAAGAAAGGAAAAGGGTTCTTAAAGCGGATATTACAAAGCACAAAGCACAGTATTACTTACTCTCTAGATTATGTTTTCTTTATTGCTCTATTGCCACAGGAGAAAGCTTAGAAGGAAAACAGGTGGCAGCCCTAATAACCGAGTGCCAAGGACTTCCCCATTTGGGTGTGTTGCACAGTTTGCTACGACATTGCTCCCAGACGGAGCGGCTCCATTTTCTGTGTCTCAGAACACTTCCAAGAGTCTCTGTATGAGCTCCATCCTGGAGCTAAACTCCCAATGTTGCTGATATCTCTGGTGACCTCAAACTAGTGAAAAAACAAGGCTTTCAAGGTCTTTTAGTTTATTTCTCATTAAGCCTGAGAATTTGGTTTGTTCCGCATATATACCCTATGGCAGAAAAGCAAGCAAATACGATTTGAGCAAAAGAAAGCACACAGCACAGTGGTGACAACTTACGATCGAGTGGGTTAGGACTGCTTGCTAGTGTATAGCTTAATTAAATAAAACCAAGTTTTAAAAAGGTTATTCTGTGTGCAGCTGTAAATATCTAAGCGCTCAATACCGAGTGCAGACAGAAAGCTCCAAGGCAAGTTACTCCTCTGAGCATAAAAAAGTACGCACCAAAAAAACCCACCTGGAATTGATAGTCTGTTTTTTTTCATCTAATTTTATTAGTTGGAGGTAGCTGCTTAGGTCACAGATTTAAAACCTGTAGACAGGAAAGTCCAATGTGCAGTCTACAAACTCTTAGACCAATATTCAATAGAATAGGGAAACAGAATAGGAGAGAAAAAATTTCTACACAAGAAAATCCCAAGTCTGCCATAGATGACTACAGTTGTTGGTGTATATGCAAGCAGTGCATACTTTTCTTATGGGCAACAGAATGCTTTCCATTCAATGTGTAAGATCCTGTTCTCTGGAACCATATTAACTGGAAATGCTCTAAAATTTTCTGAAAGAGAGTCACACAGGAAAATCTCAGATATGATCATTCCTTGCTCTGTAAAATGACTGAATTTTTTTTAAATGTATATATGGGTTATTGCTCTTAGTAGTCCAACGAAGAGATAGACACCTTCACTTAAAATTCAGATAAAAATAGTGGGAAAAAAGCAATTACAAATTTGTCTAGATTGAATCCTAAGTGAGCTTTTTGGCAAGTCCAGAAAATCCCGACAAAGTGTATTGTAGGAACATACTGGTTCTCCCTGCTGGCCTGCATACCCAGATTTTTTCCTTGAGGAAACAGAATGTATATGTGCATGTGTGGATGGAAAACAGCACAGCCTGACTTTGTCCTATAGGGACTCAACAAGCTTCAGGTCTGGAAACTGGGAAGGTTTCCCAGATCCCAAAGTACAGGCACAGCCACAGAATGCTGGAGTCTGGCTCACCATTCTCCCATTTCCATACTACTGATGTGAAAGGCTTCAGATCTCAACTCTGATCAGTTTGATCAGAAATAAAAAATAAGGGCACAAATAAGATGCTAGATTGAGGCAGAAAAGAAAATCTTCAGCAGTAAAGCATAGTATATGAGAACACACATTCTTCAGAAAGTGTTGTAGTTTAGCTCTTGGACACAAGCAATATGAGCCCCCAGACATTCTTTCTGTAGGATTAGGAAAGAGCATCTGGTCCCTTACCATTCTATGATTCGATACCAAACTGGAATGTACTGTAAATCTATAGCCACTATGCACAGTGTTTCCTCCTGTCCAATGGTATTGTGAACAACAAACACAAAATTATTCTTATTCTTGCAAATAATTTTTGAGTTTCAAAGAATCATAGAATGCTATGGCTTGGATGGGGCATTCAGAGGCCATTTATTCTAAGCCCTCTTGCATGAACAGCAAAATCTCCAACTAGATTGTGTTGCTCAGAGTACAACCTGACTCTGAATGTTTCTGAAGATTGGGCATTCACCACCTCTCTGGACAAACTTGTTCCTGTTTCATAGGATTTCCAAGCACTTTTCATAACAAAGACTAAATGAGACCAAAACTCACGTGCAACAACTCTATGTCAAATACTTGAGTGTAGAAACAATATGCAGAAGTAAGGATTATGAGATTTCACTACAGCTCTAGAAAGGGGTTTTTGTTAGAGGTTTTTCACAGAAAGCAGTGACTGAACTTTGATTACTTTCTGGATCAGACAGCAAAACAACAAATGAGAATGACGTGGTACTACAACACAACATTATCCCATTTTCTGGACAGCGTATGATTAAAAATATTTTAAAAACATTTAGATTTAAAGAAATCCAATCCCTCCAATAATGTTACACTTTTGTCTCCATACTTCTGACAATCAAAATATCGTTAATGTGGTTGGCAGAAATAGAAATCTTATGTATTGATCCCCTCCAGGCTACTAGTAACTTCATCTGCTTCAATGTCAGTTGCCAAGGGAACCAACAAATTGAGTCAGTGATAAACAGAGTAATCAATTTTCATTATTTTCCTCTGTCTTTTTTGTACTAAGTCAAAATGTCCTTTTATTTCAGTAAGCTGATGAAGCAGAGATTCAGTCTTTTGTTCAATTAACACAGCTCATATGAAAAACAATACTCTGCGCATCTGATAGCTGGGTGCCTATAAACTATCCGCATTCACAAACGCCAAATCAAAGCTTGCAAAAATGGCTCTACGCTTATCAAGTGACTGCTAAGAAACACCTCATCCTCGAAAGGCAGACAGGCAGTGTGGACATATATGCTGGAATTAATATGATTACAGTTTTTCACTCACAACTAACTAGCCCTGAACCAAGTGACATCAAAGAATAAAAGCAGAAGAAATAAATTTTGGGCTCAAACTGAAGATGCACCTCCAAAAGAAATCCTAAGGCAAGTCTGAGAAACTAGAATTGCAATAGGATGTGAAAAAAAATTTGGAGTAAAATTTCACTTGAAGAATTCTTGTTGTTATAAATTTTGCATAGACAACATTTTTTTTTTGCATAGCAATGTGGTTACCAACTGAAGTCTCTAAAATAAGGAAACAGAGATTAAGATGATCATATAAGAACATGATATAAACCCCTGATATTTCTCAATTCTTACCAGTGGAATGTGGATTGGAAGCAGTCTTGAAGATAAGTGTCCAGACCGGAACTTGTCTTTCAAATGGTGGATCCCAGGATAAAGCCTGCTGATGTCACTGAGAGGTTTCACTGTAGGAATTTTGCATGAGGTGTCATAATTAAAACGTAGAATACACTAACAATAAATGTAATGCATTTAAGTGCATGTACTGGAAAAAAGTGACAGTACAAAACTTACAGAAATGTCTAATGCATGCGGTGTACTAATGATCTTACTTACAGAAAGGTCTAGTATTAATTATGAAAACATCATAATTAATATACAATTCAGTCCCAAATAACTGATTACTTTTTAAAGGATAAAAATGTGTCTTAGTTTAAATTAGATGAGAAAACAGAAGAAAAATAGAAGAAAAAATACTCCTTTCTAACACTGAAAAATAAAAACTGCAGTACTGCAGGTGAGTTTTTGTCTATAATTATTAGTTAATGACACTGAGTTTCTAGCACCTCTGTATTCCATTTCACAACTATAGTTTAATGTACTTAGAAATTACAGGAAATTCATCTGTCCAGTAATTATAATACCACACTAAAGTAGTTTTGAATCAACAATTCTGAAGGAATTTGAAATCAAAGTAATATTTACTGAATTCTAGGAACAGTTTGTATTATCTCTATTTATGGGAAAGATATTCATTACACTATTGCTGAGGGTTGAAAGGGAATACTCTAGCAAAAAAGCTGCTTAGAAAAGCAGAAAAAGCACAGTCTTGTAGTCAAACTTTTGTGAGATCCTGTGTATTTTCAAGAAATGATTCTGCAGATGAATTGGCCATTGGTCAACTGCAGTGTTGTTCATGGTGGAGATGCTAACTCACCCATATCCTGTCAAAGACAGTAAACAGTGCCATGCAGGAGATGGAGAACTTCTTTGCTATCGTGGAAAGTGCTGACATCACCTGGAGGCTAATAAAGAATGACAGAAATAAGTAATGGCAAGATACTGTCTTCAAGAAGTAATAAGGAAAAACATCTAGAATAGCCTTTCCAATTCCTCTTTAAGAAGCTCTGCTTCAGTTTGTGCCTCTCCTACTGATAGTACAAGCACATGGCAAGGTACCAGATCTTTGAATATGGTCCCTGAAAGCAACTCTGTCATTTTACAATCTCTTCTGTTTCTTTTCAGGTAGGTTTACATTCGCCTATCAGGCAGCCAAGTGAATTCCTTTTTCTATTCTATGTAATATTTCACAAGGAAGAACACATAACTTACACAGAGTTTACACAGTTTATTTGGGTTGGTAAGGGTCTTCAATGGCCATTTGGTCCAGCCCTCCTGCTCAAGCAGGATACAATTTACTGAAAAACATAATCACCTAAAAAGCCTAAATCAACTACATAAAAAACACATCAAGATGGGTCTTACACATCTCCAGAGAAGTGGACTCCACAACCTCCCTGGGCAACTTGCTCCAATATTTGATAACCCTTACTGCAAGGAAGTTTTTCCTCGTATTGAGGTGAATCTTACTGTGTTTGAGTTTGCATACCATTAAATAGAAACCAAATTGTTTTGGAAGACTCTTTTTCACTTACTTTTAAACAAGAAGACAGATTCAACACTTTCCCTGATAGCTATGAATGTGATTGCTTTGCTAATATGCAGCTATATATTGAAATTTACTCTTCTGAAAAGCACTTCAGAAATCAAGCTGATCTGAAGTAATTTGTTTATAAAAAGGAAAAATTTATTAATAAATACAGAAATATGGATGTGAATGCAAACATCATATACCCAGAAAGATTTTAACCTTCATAGTACATGAGATCACATCACCTGAATATCCCTGTGTTTTTCTATCCCATTGTCCTGCTGATGCCATCAGTCTGGAAGGACCATTCAGAAATCGCTCCCAATGAGAACGGTCCCTTCTCTTGTTTCATTCCTGTCAGCTAGCCTTAAAGACAGTACTCAGTAGGTAGCTATATCCCTCTCTTATCTTTCGTGTCTCCCCACAATGCTCAGTTTTTGAATCAAACTTAAATTATATTAAAGATTTCTTGGTGTCCTTTTGATAGGCATAATTTGAATTTAGAAAATACATTAACTAATTTAGGATCTAATAGGAATTCCAAGTCTATCTAGTCAGGTCTGTATCTAAATAGACACAGGTTGCCCTGGGCAACATGGTATAGTGAGAGATGTCTCTGTCAGTGGCAGGGGGTTTGCAACTCTATGATCTTTAAGGTCCCTTTCATCTTAAGCTATTCTCTGATCCTGTGATTCTGTGATGCTAAACACTGATACTCATTAATTATATTTTTAGAAATAATGTCAGATATTCTCTGCATTTTTATTGCATACACAAAAATATCCCAGATGAGTAGATAATAAAAACTAGGAAGGGTTTCTTTAAAAGTTACCCTGGATGGAATTGTATGGAAAGAATTAGAGTTGGTAGCTCTGCTTTGTTAAACTCTTAACAAGACATTGCTGTGAAAAATGGCATTCAACAGTAGTTATATGTCTTCTCTTGGAGGTATCTCTGACCACCTTTACCAGACTGGGATAACACATCACTAAGTCCAAAGAGGTAGAAAGTACCAGGCAGTTTGCTTACAGCCCAGAGCATTTAGTCTTGTCCTGGAAAGAAAATATCATCTGTGTTTAGAATAAAAACAACTCTCATGGACACTGCTAGTAGCAACATGTCTTTGAAGCTTCTGTATCTTTCCCAAGTAGAACTGGTTTCAGAATTGGCTTCCATGGGATAAATTCTTTTTCTGTAGGCATTGCTTTGCAGGAGAAAGATAGGAGAACTCTGAAAGATGACATGCTGCTGAGGGCGCAGAAGAGCAATTTCTATTTTTGTGCTTATCTATGAAGTAGCACTGGTTGTGGCGGAAACTGTCGTCTCATTTGGTCTGTAGTCCAGCTAATGCACAGCTTTCTGAAGGATGGTGCAAAATGTTAAGAGGTTAAAGGCTTGCAAGGTCCAGACTGTTGTGGGATAAATTAGTATCTTCAGCAATGCTTTAACAAAGTTTCACACCAAAATAAATCTGGATCCAAACCTGAGTCTTCTTTTCAAAACATTCTAAGAATGAGAAGTCAAATTTATTTGTTGCACCTTCTGTGCAGCCAAAACTGAACTGCTATAAACATTTTTTCAGAGAGACTCATACATTCATCACTATTCTCCTTCCTCTCTTAAGTGACAGTTTGGTATGTAGTTAGAATGGATTTCAAATAACACAACCTTATTAAAAGCAACACATATACAATTGTCCCTATGGATTGGATTGAAAATCCATTTGTAATGGGTCTTAGTGAATTCTGGTTAGACTTCAAATTAATGTTTTTAGCTTCCTAGAGCAAGTAAACAATTTGAGGTATTTAACTTAATAATTTATGCTGGTTTTAGTGACTTTAATGTTTCTCAAACTGGTGTAAATAAGCTAGATAATCAATTTTGATACAGTCCAGATTTTAGAGCACTCTGTTAAAAACTACACAAGTAAGTGTTGGTTTTCAAATTAATATATGCAATACAATACTTTAACCCTTCAGAGTAATTTGCTGTATGTCTGAAACAGAAATACCAAGTGCCAAAGTACAAAAAACACCATCACAATAAATTTATAGCTTAATAATCAATTAAGAAACTGAGCATTTGTTTCCTGCCTGGTTCTAGAGTTCATAAAGTGCAGTCAACCCTTTGCTAAGCAAGCTGTCCTCCGTTTAAAGCTATCCAAGTAATTACAAATTACATCATGATATCATAAACTAAGAATTTTTTTAAATGTAAACACTAAACCAATACACCATAAAATCAGGGCTGCTATATTTATTTCATATAACTCCTGGCCCTTGAATCTTCAAGACACAGACAGGATTTTTCAACTTGTTCACTAGGCTATAATTTTGCTTTGAGCTCAGCATTTCAGGTTTTTTTTTAAATAAATATATATGTTTATAAGATGGAGCCATAAGACTTGCATTGAGTAAAGCCACATGTCTGTCCGGAGTGGACTAGTAATTTTATACCTCTAGCAAATGACACCTGAAAAGCAAACTTGTAATATATCACTCCAGACTAGCAAACTCAAAATTATTGAGGAATTAGAAAGTACATGGACCGTTTCGGCATTATTAACGTGCTAAAATGCTTTTTTCAGGATAAGATCTGAGGACAGCACAGTGAAAAAACCACAGTTAATTCTCACAAGCTATTCATAATATCAGAGAAGCTATTCTTATAGCAGTAATGCTTATCATGTACCAGAACTGTGGAATCTAGCCCCATCTATCCATCTATCTCACTCAGTTTAAAAGCCTTGAATACTGGTAAATACACCCTTATTCCCTAAACCACTTTGTGTACGCTGTGAGACATTTTATTGTGCAATGGCTGCTTTCCTAGAGAAATTGACACCTTACAGCATCCAGTGTGAGGGGAAAGAGGAACAAGTGGTGAGTAGGGAGCATAGAAATAAAAATAAGGTGAGTACTGTTTTTAACCCAGTCTTTAGCTTGAACAACAAACTAATCTCAAATATTCAGTGCAGTAAAGTTCAATGAAGTATGTTGTAAGGAACTTTATCTCCCCTTCAGGATTGCTTGGTATACTCTGTTGTCAGTTGCTTATTTTTGTGTTCAAGTTAATCTTTTAAAATAACTCCAACAGGCAAATAATTTTTGCCATCTGATGCGAGACAGTGATCTCATTTACATGGTGAGGTTTAGATGAAGCTTGCGACAGATTTACAGCACTGCGTCTGACAGCCTGCAAAATAAAGCAGTCTCTACAGTTCTCTGAGAATGAGAATTACAAAGCTCCATTTCATTTATCTTTAAATGTCTGAAATTGCCTGACACTGTAAAAACAATTCCATCCTACTTCATTTGCAGTTGATCTGGGTGGAATAATTCTGCATTTCATACCTCAGTGTTGCACCTTCCTGGAAGTAACTGATCTGAACGACTCTAAATTATATTTTTAAAAAAAACACAACTTTGAATATTAAGAGTTCCACCATAGGAAGTATTGTTCTTTGTGTTCAGTATTGGCAGACCTCATTCATTAAGTGATGATAAAAAATGCCAAAAGGAAATTACCGTTAATGGGTAAATGTCGAACTACACAGGGTGGAGCTTTCTGACAACACAGCAATGTATAAACCATCCTCTCTGAACATGATACCCAAATTTGGTCTGAGAAGCACTGACCAACATTGCATGACAGTGTTTTCCACCATCAGATAATGTTTCTGACTAGACAAACTTCCAGTAGCGTAGCAGCCGATTCAAGGAAAAGTGTTGTCAAGTTACTCACATTCATTCTTTAATTGTCAGTTAATTGTGAACTTGTAGATTATCATTGAATTATAGAATCATTAGGGATTGGAAGGTACCTCGAAAGATCACCCCTAGTCCAATCCCTCTGCCACAGCAGGATCACCTAGACCAAGTCACACAGGAACATATCCAGGTGGAGCTTAAACATCACCAGAGAAGGAAACTCCACAAGCCCCATGGGCAGCCCCTTCCAGTGCTCTGTCACCCTCACTCTGAAGAAGTTCCTTCTGATATTTGTGTGGAACCCCCTATGTTCCAGCTTACACCCTTTGCCCCTTGTCCTATCACTAGATGACATTGAGAAGAGCCTGGCTCCATAGTCCTGACACCCACCATTCACATATTTATAAACATTAATGAGGTCACCCCTCAGTCTTCTCTTCTCCAAGCTAAAGACGCCCAGCTAACTCAGCCTTTCCTCATATGGGAGGTGTTCCACTTCCTTCAGCATCCTCATTGCTCTATGCTGAACATCCTCCAGCAGCTCCGTGTCCTTCTTTGAGAGGCCCTCAACTGGACACAATACTCCAGAGAAGGTCTTACCAATCCAGAGTAGAGGGGGAGAAGAACCTCTTTCTATCTACTAACCACTCCCCTTCTGATCCACCCCAGGATGCTTTTGGCCCTCTTGGCCACAAGAGCACATTGCTGGCTCATGGTCATCCTGCTGGCCACTAGGACCCCCAGGTCCCTTTCTCCTACACTGCTCTCCGACAGGTCAGTCCCCAACCCACACTGGTACCTGGGGTTGTTCTTGCCCAGATGCAAGAACCTACACTTACCCTTGTTATAGTTCATTCAATGTCTCCCTGCCCAGCTCTCCAGCCTGTCCAGGTCCCACTGAAAGGCAGCACAGCCTGATGGGGTGTTGGTGACACCACCCAGGTTTGTGTCATCAGCAAACTTGCTGCCAGTGCACCCTAATCCCTCATCCAAGTCATTAATGAATAGATTGAATAGGACTGGTCCCAGTACCAACCCAAGGATACCACACCAGGCCCACCAGCAACACTCTCCAAGGAACACTTTGGGTAGCTAATTGCTTTCATGCTCTTCGTGTGCTGGTTCGTGCCCATCTCATCACTCAGCAGGGACCAGAATGAGTGATCACTGCCAGCTCTAAGTTTTTTGGTCCAAAGCTGCTCAGTTAGTGCATCAAAACCACAGCCTAGCGGCAGCTACTCACACTAGTGATTTCTAATTAATAGTAATTTTTTTAAGATATAATTAAACATCTTTAATTTATATTACAATTTGACTTTTCATGCCTTCATTTCTTTTCTGTCCTGCAGAACACTTTTTCCTAGCTTACCAAGTCTCTACCACGCTGCCTATTCCTTGTCCAATGTCATTTTGCTAGTCACTTGCCCACAGAGACCCTTCCCCATCAGCTCTGCTCCAATAAAACACATCTGCCTCAGAATCCAGGCAATAGTCCTGCCTGAGTCTCCTTGTGTCACCACCCCTCATAGTCAGCCTTTTTCATAGAATCATAGAATCTTTAGGGATTGGAAGGGACCCCGAAAGATCATCTAGTCCAGTCCCCCTGCCACAGCAGGATCACTTCACTGGAGAAGTTATAGAATCAGAATCACTCTGGGTTGGAAGGGACCATCTCATCATCCAGTTCCAACCCCCCTGCCATGGGCAGGGACACCCCACAGTAGAGCTTCATCCAGCCTGGCCTTAAACACCTCCAGGGATGGGGCCCCAACCACCTCCCCGGACAACCCATTCCAGGTTTTTTTCCACTTTGCCCTTTCCAGGAATTAAAGGAAAATAGTATTGTTGACATCTAGAAATATTTGTGTTTTCTTTCCCTAAAAATAAGGTCAAATGAGCAAAAACTGGGGTTCAGCTCGGAAGACTGGCAAGAAGAGTGCCCCTGGGTCCCTTAAAAAGAAGGGTTAAACTGCAGGAAGAGACTCTTTGACAGGGTAAGCAAGTAGATTAACCCTTGAAACTGCCATAAGACAGGTAAAGAAAACCTTTAACTGTAACTGGGATTACACACAGAGAAGGATAGAAAGTGAAACCAGTACGGTGCTGCCATAAACTCAAATACTAATCTTGAATTAGATTCGTTTTCTTTTTCCTTTCACTATAGTTTGCTCCATTTTCACAGGCTCTTCACATGTCCAGTAGAGTGTTCAATACTTGCCTCACAAGACGGCCTGTCTCAAACTGGACTGGGTGTTTTCTGTAGCTGTTTTGGGTGGAGGGCTCCATAAAATCAGTTATTCTGTTTCATAGCTAGATGCCTTTGGGCAGACAGTGAAGCAATGCAGTGTACACAAACCATCAGAAGTTAACATGGGAAACCTGAGGCAAGACCACCCTCTGAGCATCACAACTGGCAGCACAGGCTGGAGGGCTGCCCTTTGCACAGTTACTGTTTGCAGAGCATAGAATAACTGTTTGCTAAGTCATGTTTAGGTTTGTCTCTACAAAGGGCAAGAGGGCACGGTGTCTTTCATGCAGAAATCACATGTGTGGAGGGGGAAACCACGTGGAGAGATGTCATTCAAACAATCATTTCATCCCAAAACATAGCTGTGACTGGCACACTAGTGGCTGAGAGTGAAGGGGAAACAAACTCCAGGGTGAGTGGCAAGAATGAAGTATGGAGCTGAGTGTTGTTTAAATCTGGACAGCTCACTCTTGCAATCTTATGTGTAGAGCAGTGGCCAAGTTCACTTGAGCATTTTCATGAGATAGGCAGAGATTACTGGGGAAAGAACATTTAAGGACTCCCAGTTAACACCAGTCCATGTGGCATGTGTGTTCCAGGACTCCACATGACCCAGTATGGCTCTACAGACCACACCTGCTGACAGTCCTACCCTAAGATGCCATTTCTTTTTTCACTGCAAGCTTCTCCTCACAGTCCCCACACCACTTCCTAGCAGCCATCTACAATGGCCCCGTGAGCTCCTCACTAACAGTCGCAAACACACAATAATATCAAGAGGCAATGGTTCCTCTTTTGCCTTCTTATGAAGACTGCCTCCATCCCAACAGGACTACTCCACATACCAGCACCAAACAGACACACAAACAGCAGCTGCTAACTTCTTCTGCTGCAGCAAGGTTCTCCCTAGAAACCTCATTTTCATTTGACAAGTGTCTGGAAGTTTATTAGTAAGATGAAAGGAGGTTTGGACAACCACCCGGGTCCTCTCCCACATTTCCTAACCCATCACAGAGGACTAATACACTTAAACCCTCATAGCAGAGGCAATCATGTAGATCATCTTGGTCATGCTGCCAAAGTTTATGTTTAATCTCAAAACATCTCTCCCAAACACGATGTCTAATAAGTGAGACGCTGGTTAATAGAAGAACAACAGATCTCCCTCCTGACTGTAAGAAGTTCTATCAATACCTAGTTAGTGCTCTGGGAAAGATGGATTTTTTTTAACATCATTTATCCTGATGTACAGTGTGCCAAATGCCTACTATGCAGTTGTTGATCATACCACCCACCTGTGGTAGCAGCCACTCCTGTGGAAAGGCTTCCTGTGCCTCGTGGAAGAGTGCCACTGTGGGAAAGCAGCAAACTACAAGGTCTTGTCTCCTCAAAAAGGCAATGAAATGGTGTTTGTGAGTGAGGAAAGGGGGAAGGCAAGGCTGAAGTACCTTTATACCCCACCCACCCCAGAGCAGCATAAGGACCACAGCAATCAGATACGATGGCAATGAGAGTCAAGAATCAAGCCACTTCCCTGAAATTCAGAAATTGACCAGATTCAAGTAATCTCTCCTGAAAGACTGTAGTTGGTCCAAAGGAGAGAAAGGCTTAAATAATCCACTGTGTTTTTACAGTACATGTCGAGAAGGTTAGGAAGGGAACTTGTGGTGTTACTGGCTAGCTGTTCAAGGCAGGATTGGACGTGGCACTTGGTGCCATGGTCTAGCCTTGAGCTCTGTGGTAACGGGTTGGACT
>JAOXOE010000874.1:9564083-9596737 GCA_028565055.1 Phoeniculus purpureus | reverse complement strand
GGGGGGTTGGACTCGATGATCTCTTGGGTCCCTTCCAACCCCTAACATCCTATGATCCTATGATCCTATGATCCAGAAGTTTCTTCCAAACTTCTGGTTGTTATTCCTTGTTATCCCAGTGTTATTCCAATGTTTTACAGAACTATGGTAAGAAAACACATAGAACTTGTTGCATGATTTACAGAAACAATCCAGCAAGAGTACATGAATTTTCCCACTTAGTTTTCAAGACAGATTTAAAATATTTTTCCGTTTAAAGATGAAATAGACTCATCATTCACTTTCTTTCTAGTCAATTGTACTTCATACTTTGTTCAGTCTGATGTTTAGAGAATTTCAGTAGATCAAAGCCTTCCACCTACATTCCATCTCATTGTCTTTTTGTGCTCTGCTATCCATATGTGATAATGTAGAATTTTCTTGTCAGTGAGCAGAAATTACATGACATCCTTCTTGCTAGAATTCCACTTAACAATCTGTAGTAGATCTGCTGTGAATGATGTCCACCACATATCTTGCATTATCAATACCATTTAAAAACTGACAAGCTTTTTGCAAGGGGGCATATTAATACTGTTTTACAGCTATAGCTTTTTATGAAAAAGTTAATAGGTGAAGGGCCATATTTAGGACAAACAGATATTTTGAGCCAAATGGAATGCCTCATTGGCTTAACATCTAATTGTCAGTCTTCTAAAGTAGAATTGAGAATGTTGTGTTGGGGTTTAAGAGTTCAAACACAATTGCATCCTAGGCTACGCCAAAAGGAGCACGGCCAGCAGATCAAGAGAGGTGGTTCTGCCAGTCTGCTGTAGTAAGATCTCACTTGGAGTACTGCATCCAGCTCTGGAGCCCTTAATACAGGAAGGACGTGGACCTGATCGAGCAAGTCCAGAGGGCCACAAAACTGATCAGGGGACTGTGATGCCTCTCCCACAAAGACAGGGTGAGGTAGCTGGACTTGTTTAGCCTGGAGAAGGGAAGGCTCAGTGGGCACCTGGTAGCAGCCTTTCAGTACCTGAAAGGGGCCTACAAGAAGGCTGAAGAGGAACTCTTTCTGATATTCAAGGTGAGGCTCAACAAGGCTCTGGGCAACCTGATCTAGTTGTGCATGTCACTGCTCCCCTACAGAAGGGTTAGACTAAATGATCTTTGGAGGCCCCTTCCAACCTGAGCTATTCCATGATTTTATGATTCTATGACTATGACATCTGGTAGATCCTCAATACTGGGCATTACCAGTCTGCAGATGGCTAGAGCTAATCACTCGGAAATTGAGTTTTCCCAGACTCCTTAGTTAACCTTATACAAGGCCAAAGGGTGAAATTTTCAATACCATTTTCAGGGAGAGTTTGTGTGGGTTAGCAATTTAGATACTCTTGCGGCGCCACAGGGTGTGCTGAATTCTAATGTCTATTCCTAGCTCTGTTTTTTCAGTCACCATTTAACTTACTATAGCAGGCTGTGGTAGAAGTAGAGATATAAAGCCATCCCTACTCTTTCCACAGGTTAGCTAAGATGAGGCTTGTCTTCAGAGTAATCTGGTGATTAATTGGAATTTGCAGCCTGGTGCTTGCATTCCTATTTTAAGTGTAGATCTTTGTGCTTGTTATGCAACCAGTCTTATGCTGCCTGTATCTGGTTGTCCAGCATGAAACAACAAGCTGTGGCAGGTAGCTAGTAAATTTAGGGTATATTCCTCTGTCTTTCTGATTTTTTTATGTGTTAAATTTTTTTCTTTAAAATGAATGCTATAAATGTGTAGAAAAAGAGCATTACTCTTTCTTGTAGCTACTCTGAGTTACTTGTTTCTTGCTTAATTATAAACATCCAGTTTTATTCAGTCTTCTCTAGAAGCAACCTCTTTTTCAGAAGAGGAACTTCATTAGTTAAACTTGGCATTAGAAGAATGCTTGGCATTCATTTATGTCAGCATTACCTCTGAAGGAATATACTTACTGAGATTAAGTTAAATTTGGAAGATGGGTTTAATCAGTTATCCTGTCTTGATGCAAACAAAACAAGATGGAAATCACATCCTTCTGTTTGTGCTTGTTGCAGTGGTTAATCACACTCTCTGATATGTCTCTTTACTGTAATTATTTTTGCCTTAGATTTCATGCAGTGCTTTTACTGTCTTCTACTAGATTAAAAACCTTTATGAAGTTGTCATTTCCTTCTCACTGAATGATGTGTCAGTGTTGATATGATGAAGAGATGGAAGTCTTAATGATTGTAACTGAAAAACATTTTCTTCAGCTGTCCTATCTTTTTTATGTGCATCTCCTTCTCACACTTTTTTTTTTTTTTTCCTGAAACTTTACAAATGTGACCAACTGGAGTGTCTGCAGCATTCTAACACAAGCACTAGTAATGTCACTGAAAAGTAAAGTTACTTGTTGGTCCTACTGCTTGTCTGCACACCTTTACTTTTTGCTGATCATTATACAGGGGGCCCTACAACACTAGTTGGTTAAACCGTGTTGATACATTTCCAGTTGTACATTTCCAGTTTTTTCAGGAAAAAGTGTAATCAGTGTTTAATAAAATGAATTCTGTAAGTGTAACAAATAATTGAGGGGCAAAAATTTTAAACTAAAAGAGGGTAGATTTAGATTGGGTATAAGGATGACTTTTTTAGGAATGAGGGTAGTGGAACACTGGAGCAAGATATTCCAGGACAGGTTGGATGGGGCCTTGAGAAATCTGATCTAGCTAAAATATGTCCAGCCCATTGAGAGCTGGACTAGATGATGTGTAAAAGTCCCTTCTGACCTAAAAGATTGAATGATTCTATGTTTCTGTTTGTTGTTCACAGCTGTCTGTCATTGCATTTTGTTATGTCACTTGTTATGTTTGAATAGACCCAGTTCATGTGTTGTGTCTGTGACTTCCACTTCTTTCTTAGCATTTCTTATTTCATCAAACTTTCTGCAGATTTATTTTAGTTAATAGCTGTTGATAAAAATATGGAATGGCACTCAGCATAGTAAAATCAATACCAAGGGAAATATAAACTAGTGGAAATCAAATCTCAAGGTACTTGTGAACATGGTGAAAGTGGGAACTTCACTGGCAATCAATTACATGTTAACCTGTCCTTCTAAGTTAACCCAACGAGCTGTGAAATCTTCTGACATACATAGTCAGTAAGAAACACATTTTTCTTTAGTGTATTAAAGCTGCTGTTCTCTAGTTCAAGTCAGTGTGGCATTTTAGACTCTCATAACTGAAGTATTGACAATTTTGAAACAAATCTGAGGTGGGAGAACATGGCAGAACTTACAGATTCGGAGGATAAGGGACAAAATAACCTCTACTCACCTCACAGAGCCACAAACTGATAGATACTGCTTGCTCCAAGCTTGTGAGGAGGGAGGCTGACTGATGTAGAGAGGCTTCTGAGGAAGGAGGAGGTCATGCTGTACCATTTGTATTGCACACAGTGGAGAGTTACTGATTTTTAAAATTCCTCCAGAACAAATTTCAGTTTAATTTGTCTGATGCTCAGACTTGTTTATTTTGATTAGACAAATGATAAGAATGACCTATTCAGCATTTTTTTTGGCATCAGAAGTACATTGACTGTAAGCATCTAATAAAGTGGAAGAGAAGTATACTGACCTGCATAAATATTTTTGGATCATTACGTGGATCTATTTTATTTATCTATGTAACAGTAAGTAAAATCTGCTTACATTCAACTGTCTGTGAAGATCCAACAACACCGAGTGGGGTGTAATTTCCACTTTAATTTGAAAATGACCAGTATTAAAGGTCAAAAAGAAGTTTTCGGTTAAGTTGTGTGATTCCTGTTATTTGGAAGGTAACCTTTGCAGAGGAAAAGAATTGAAGTAATCCAGTGCTAGCAGCATTAATTTGATTTTATCTATTTGTGAAAGCAAAATAATTCAGGAGTTTATTTGTTGTTTTTTTTTTTAGTTCCTATACAGTGCTGCATTAAAATAAAAGTCATCTTCTCTCTTCATCTTGCAGGAGTTAAGTATGCAGTCAGAGCTTTAGCTTTGTTTGGACCTGAGCCCTCAATGTGTGCTCAGCCTAAGGCTGAGATTTATATTTTCAGATATAAAACCACTTTCCATGTATAAACATTTGCACATATTGCAAAGACAGGAGAATCAGGAGCTCAGCTGAGTTAAGAGGAACTCAATGGCCACAAATTATATATGAGCCACCAGCCCTTGTAAAGGTGCAGAGAAAGGGCTTGACATGTAAAGAAACTTGAGGTCTTGTGTGGTCTTATGTGTACGCTAACATTGCCAACATGCTCAGTTGAGTAAAAGACACATCTGCCAAATTCAGCAGGTGGCACTGCTGTCAAGCCTCTCAACAGACCTGCTTCAATTTTGTTAGGGGAAATGAAATGTGTAACAGCTTGAGTTACAGTGAAGCTCCCTGGATGTCTGCCTAGCGTGCAAGGGCAAGAGCTGTGATATTAGGGCACTTCCTAAGATGTGTGTCTTCTTGTAGAGGCTCTTGTGAGCAGAGCCCCATCAGGAGGATTACACCTTTAATGATTACATCTCTTTTATGGAGGGAATCGAGGCAACCCAATGCCAAAGGAAAAACCATGGTGTGACATTGTCACACGTGGGTGTTGTGACAGTATGGGAGAGGTAAAGGGTAATACAGGTTTGGGCTCTTTGTCTCTGCCATGATGGAGCATATAAACTTCAATAACAGCCACAAACATCCCTAGGCTATCATCTGTTTTCTTACCATTGTTATTCTATGCTGTTGGGCCAACTGAATTCTTGTCTCTGTTGAAGCGATTTGAGATTTCAGCCACATCTGTGATGTAAGTGTTTGATAGGGGTAATAGTCAATATGTTTAGGAATATTTATTGACTGTCTCTTTGAATATCCAGTTTGAATATCTTGTTCAGTCTGCAGAGGATGGCTAAATGTATCTCCCTGTATAAACAGCATTTCCACCTTAAATAATATCAAAGAAGGAAAAAAGAGAGTGTGCTATCTCATAAAAATGCATTAAATAAAAGTCATTAAACCCTGCATTTTATCTCTGGTTGCCTAGTAACAATGCAGCCATGTCAGTGAGCGCCATTATCTCAGGTACAATGAACTGTACTGCACTAAGGGGCAGAAGCAGACTGAGATAAGCTTGTTTCTATCCTCTTACCTTTCCTACATCATGATACTGTGTTTTACTGACAAAAATGGAAAATTAACCTTTGGGTTTTTTTGTGTCTATGCCTCCAAATGATTTAACAACAACAGAACTTTATTCAAATGGCTCTATTCTGAGTAACTTGTCAGGGTTTTTGCACAGTGACAATTTACTGTAACAAGCCTGTAATTACTTCTTTAGAGTGGAAAAAGTTATCTGCAGTGGTATTTCTTCTTACTTGGATGTGCCAGTCATGGAACTTGAAACTGAGTGCTGGTACAGAAAGAGGTTCTGGATTGGAATGGACACAGAGTTTGCATTAGGATATGTTTCTGTGACACAGCAGATCAGGCCAAGAAGGATGCAGAACTGAGATAATTCTGTGCAAAGACTATAATCGCTGGGCTGCTATGTGTCGTAGTCTTATGCAATAATGTTTAATTGCTCAGTGATGACACTCCCCTAAGTGTGTGTTTAGGGGATGGTTGCTGAGGAGGTGTCCCAGGGACCTGCAGTAAGAGAATATTTTGTTTTAGAATCCCATTTGGCACAGGATGGACACTGATTGTTTAGTCCTGCCATCTAGCCAGCAGCTTTTGGCACAAGTGACAGTAGAATTCTATTTGCCACAATGTATTAGTATAATATGTGCAAAATACATGTTAAATATATATATTGTAAGTATGAAAGCCTTTGCATCTTAATCCTTTTAGGTGTTTAATCAAGGCTTTTGACTGCATGATGTCTGATTTGCAGCGTTGGAAACCCAAACAGAAATGAAAGCTTAAGCATGAAGGAGCAAACTCAGAAAAAGATAAAGAAGACTTGAAAGTAGGAAAAACCCCTTTTTTAAAGAGTACATTCATAGTGGGCTGGGAGGCCGAAGTTGTTGATGCTCAATGAAGAGCATAAACTTACGGGTTTTTTTTTTTTTTTTTTTAGGGAAATACTACTAGTCTTTGCATTTTAATTCACACATTTTATCACTGAAGAGATGAGGCCTCTTCTCCAAACTGACCATACCAGTTGCCTAAGCCTCTCATATGACTTGTTCTCTAGATCTTATATGCTTGGTAGCTCTCCTCTGGATACATCCCAGCACTTCGGTGTCCTCCTTACAGTGAGGGGCCCAGAACTGAACACAGTACTCTAGGTGAGGTCTCACCAGTGCTGAGTACAAGGGCACGATAACTTCTCAACTCCTGCTGGCAGGAATATAGATATTGAAGAGAACAGGCCCCAGTACTGAATCCTAGGGAGCACCACTTGTGATCGGACACCAGCCAAATTTAACTCCATTCACCACCACTCTCCGGGCCTGGCCATCCAGCAGGTTTTTTTTATCAAGTGTAGTGTGCACTTATCTAGTCTTTGTGCCATGAGTTTCTGAAAGGGAATGCTGTGAGAAATAGTGTCAAAGGCTTTAACTGAAGTCCAGGTAGACAATTTCTGCAGCCCTGCCCTCATCCACTAAACAAGTCACCTTGTAGAAGGAGCTCAGTTTAGTTGGGCAGGACCCATGCTGATTTGGTCTGTAGTTCTCAGAATCTCCTTCTAGCCCTTCTTGTAGATGGCTGTCACATTTGGTAATCTCCAGTTAACTGGGACCTCCCTGGTTAGCCAGGATTGGATAGCAAATGTCACTCCAATCTTTAAAAAGGGTAAGAAGGAGGAACCAAGTAACTATAGGCCAGTCAGCCTCACCTCCATCCCAGGAAAGGTGATGGAACAATTTATCCTTGAGGCTGTCTCTAGGCACAGCAAGGACAAGAGAGTCATTAGGGACAGTCAGCATGGCTTCACAAAAGGGACAGTCATGCTTGACCAACCTGGTAGCCTTTAATGAGGGCATAACCAAGTGGATAGATGATGGCAAAGCAGTGGATATGGTCTATCTTGACTTCACTAAGGCATTTGACGCAGTCTTCCACAGCATCCTCGCAGCCGTACTGAGGCAGTGTGGACTGGATGATTGGGTAGTGAGGTGGATCGTCAACTGGCTGCAGGATAGAAGCCAGAGAGTAATGGTCAATGGGACAGAGTCTAGTTGAAGGCCTGTATTTAATGGAGTCCCCCAAGAGTAGGTACTGGGACCAGTCCTGTTCAATCTATTCATTAATGACTTGGATGTGGGATTAGAGTGCACTGTCAGCAAGTTGGCTGATGACTCAAAGCTGGGAGGAGTGGCCGACACCCCAGCAGACTGTGCTGCCATTCAGTGGGACTTGGACTGGCTGGGCAGGGAGAAATTGAATGAACTATAACAAGAGCAGGTGTAGAGTCTTGCATCCAGGCAAGACCAACCCCAGGTACCAGTATAGGTTGGGGACTGACTTGTTGGAGAGCAGTGTAGGAGAAAGGGACCCGGGTGTCCTGGCGGGACCGTAAGCTAGCAGTGTGCTCTTGTGGCCAGAAGGGCCAACGGCATCCTAGGGTGGATCGGGAATGGGATGTTTAGCAGATGGAGGGAGGTTCTCTGTTCCCTCTACTCCGCCCTGGTGAGACTGTGTCTGGAATATTGTGTCCAGTTCTGGGTCCCTCATTTCCAGAAGTGCTGGAGAGAGTCCAGCGCAGATCCACAATGATGAAGGGAGTGGAATGTCTCTCTTATGCGTAAAGGCTGGGGAGCTGGGTCTCTTTAGCTTGGAGAAAAGGAGACTGAGGGGTGAATTCAGTCATAAAGATGTGAGGAGTGGGTGTCAGGAGGGTGGAGCCAGGCTCTTCTCAATGTCTTCTAATGATAGGACAAGGGGCAATGGTTGTAAGCTAGAACATAGGAGGTTCCACATCAATATGAGAAGGACCTTCTTCACAGTGAGGGTGACAGAGCACTGGAATGGGCTGCCCAGCAGGGTTGTGGAGTCTCCTTCTCTGGAGACGTTTAAAACCCACCTGGATGTGTTCCTATGCGACTTGGTCTAGGTGATCCTGCTGTGACAGGTGGATTGGACTAGATGATCTTTTGAGGTTCCTTCCAATCCTTAGTGTTCTGTGAAATAACTCTTGAAGGTAGAAATGCATAATCTAACAACTATTTTATTAATCTAAATTTCTTAATAGAAATCAACTTTCACTACTTGATGTTTTTGGTTTGGGTTGGTTTGTTTGTTTTTTGTATTTTGAGAAGCCTTGCATCTTAGGATGAGGCTGGCTCAAAAATAGCATTCTTATACTGTAGTGTTTGGTCACCTCCTGTAAGGCATTTAGGAGGGGTTATATGCTTTGCTATTGCCTTTGCCACCAATTATTAGAAAAGAAACCTGTTCCCAGACGCACACCAAAATAGACTATGCCTTGATTTTCCTGAATTAGGTATGTACTCTGTTTTACCTGGTGTTAATGCATTGATACAAGCTATTTTTACTTTTTTTTTATATATTTTACAGAATTGTGATGGTACATGTGTTCATTGAAAATCAGAAGTTATTTGGGTTTTAAGAAACTCCAGATTTAACAGATTAAATTCAGCCATCACAGCAGTAGAAGTGAATTGCTATTTGCAACAGAATCTGTCAGATTCCATCAAGATTGAACATATGCTAACCAAACATATCTGATTAGACATCTGCCTCCTGGCTTACAGGAAGGGAAAGAGCCAGACGAGTTATATGAAGCTGGTCACCCAACCACCCACTTCAAGACATTGTCTAGACTTTTACTCACAAGTAGAACAGAAATTGCTTAATGAATGTGAAGGTTTCTAAAACAGCTGAATTTTTCCTTTAACAGTTCAGAGGAACCAGAGATAGCAAAGAAGTCCATTATTAATGTAATTATATTGGGAGGGGCCTCTGTGGATAGAACAATTAGAAACTCAAACCATTTATATAAAACTGAGTTTAAGTAAGTTGCATCAGAGTTCTGCTGGAAGTTTTAGGCCAGTTTGTATTGGCTTGATGTGCTTCAGTGGTTATTCTGGCATTAATAAATACAGAGATGGAGTAGAAACACCAGTGTAATCAGGAGATTAGAGATCATACTTGTTATGACTTTGAGTATCAGAAGTGCTAAAGACAATTTTTCACCTTTGCTAGAGGGAAGGAAATCAGAATTTTCTCACTGGGCTGTGATAAACAAAAAGTTCTGTTTTTATGGTGTGGAGTGATGTATTTCTGTCAGCCTCAGCATCAAATAAAATTTGTAATTCTGTGAAGCACTTTATTCTTTTTTATTTCTGTGCATGTCTAGTTCACTGCTTTCTGGGGAGTTTTCAGGAAGGATAATGATTAGGTGTGAGAAAAGTTTTATTTTTTAAACTTATAATCTCTTTACATCCACATGCCTGTGGTTTCTGATTAATCTGTTGAAAGTGTCTAAGCTGCATGACATACTACTGTCAGTTGTTTTCTTTCTTCCAATCCTTTCCTTGAAAAGTACAGTGAGACTGCCTTCTGCCTTAACACTGAGAAAGTTTATAGATCTTAATATTTTGGGGGATTGGGATATATGCTATGATTTTCCAGGTGAAAATTATTACACTGATCCCTCCTTGGGAAAGAAAGTGGTAGCATATACTTTCCATAAATCTTTGTGAACTACCACTGTCTATAGTGAATGTCTGAAATAAGAGGATAGGTAAGACGTGTGCACATAAAGTGGCTTTTTGAAATGACATCTTTTTGTTGCCTTTATTGAAAATCCCGCAGGGTTTATTTTTCTTATCAGAGAGAACGAACAATGTGGTGTATTACAAAATACCTGCAAATATGTTGTTTTACCTTGATTTAATTCTGTATGTTTCCTGCTTAGTATGCCTGGGTGTGAACCTCATTTAGAGGTTCCTGGAATTTGGAGGTAGCTTATCTGGACTTGTATAGTCTTGTATAGCCTGAAAAATACGAAGAATTACTTTTTGAATAGTTCAATTAAATCTCCCAGTATTTTAACAACGTTTTCACATGTCTTTTTTACTTTTCCACCTCGCTCTTCAGTACTTAAATTCCTGTTAGTTCATTTTTGAAAGTGAAGCTTAAAATTATCTCCTGACCTTTAAGTTACAGTTCTGCGAATGCATAGGAAATTAGATTTCAGTCTCTTTTCATTTGTCATTTTTCTGAGTAAGAAAATAAAGTCTTTTGTTGAAATTAAAGGTTATTTTATTTTAATTTAGGTTTTGATTCTTCTTGGTAGGATTTGAATACTTCTAACTTATTTTTACCTTTTAATGAGTTCACAGTTTTCAACTTTCAATGAGTTCAAATCTAACATATTTTGAAAATAATAAATAATTATATACAGGAATAATTTATTTAAAGGAACATATATTTTGTTTGTGAAAATGTTAAATGAAATATTTCCAATAGAGTTAATATTGTTAGCAGCTGTTCTGTAGTGGACAGATTTGGGATATGCTCACTTACCTCATTCAGCAGAAGTACCTAGTACAGGTTAAGCAGGTCCTTCTAGCTAGTCCTTGACAGATGACTATTGCAGGATTGTGTTTTGAGTGGTTTAATTTTGACTCTTCTTTCTTTATTTTGATATTTTATTTCAATTTTGATAATTCAAAAATAATTGCATAAAGTTATCTTTAAAAAATGCTTACAAAACTGTCTTTTCTAGATCAAAGAAGGCAGTTCCATTTGTATTCCACACGGGTGGTTACATTTCGTTTTGTGTTAAGACCTTATGTACTCAATACAAATTGGGCATTTTACAATTAAATGTAACAACATCATTATGTTCCTGTTTTTGTTGTCACCACTATCATCCAGTTGACTATAATAAAAATAAGCATTGAGCACTATGAAATCACCTCATTTCACCAAGACAGCAGTAGTCGCAAAACATGAACACAAGCAGCACGAATTTGTTGATGAATTATATTAAAACAAGCAGATTTAAAGAAAATGTAGGATGTCATTACTCCTTAGATGTGCCTGCTGCATCAGGCTTGGTTTATTGGTTATACTGGGACTAGTAGATCACTGGATCCTAATCTCTAACACTTTAAATATAGGTAATATATAGAAAATTAATGTAAAGTCCAAATGAATGAATGTAAAGAAGCAAGAAAACAGCTGGAATTTACCATTTATGCTTTTTGATGCTTATTGTATATAGAACTATTTATGCAAATTGTCAAACAAGCCATTCCATCAATTAATAGAGAAATTTAACCAGTTTAATGGAGATTTGTGGCAGCTTTGCTCTGTAACAATCAGTTATGACAAACTGCCAGCACACCTCACAGTTTTTCCTCTGTGGGATAGAGGATAACAGAGTCTATTAGAAATCAGGAAAAAATGTAGGGGTACGTAGCATCTTCATTGGTTAAATGAAGAATAGCTGCATGCTATTCCTGTAGTGCAAAGATGAGGGTGCACACAGTGAATTTTCATAGATAATGAAAATTTTTCTTTATACTAGTTGACCTGTAGAAGTACAACTATAGGGTCTTTTGGATTCCATGATAGCTATTAGGCAAGTTTGTGGTCCACCAGAAGCTATGAAGCAAGGTAGCCTATGTCCATCTTCTGACTGAAGACATCCTTAAACTGCACATTGCTAGAATTTGGGAGAATGTAACCATAATGTAACCAGTAACTGTCTTTTAAACTCCTGTACTTTGCCAAGAAAAAGACCTTCAGTGTAGCTCAGATCAGTTTTATGAGGCTAAAGCTTGTCTAATAAATCTGAACTTTACAGATTTTTACTGTTCCTCTGCCATTCAGTATGCTTATGAAGATGTTTATTCCAAGGCTGACGTGAGCATAATGTGGTGATTACTGACCAAGAGGAGCCTTTATCAGTTGAGTTGGCAGTTTCTTGTTTTTTAAAGTTGTAAGTTTCTTCTTCAGGATGGCTATTGACTGATGGAAATTTTGCTACCATAGGAGTTTGGTAGGAATAGAAATTTCTGGCTGATCTTAGATTCAGAAAAGGAAAGAACTGAACAAAGGAGGACGTTTCTCTGTTTCATCTCCCTTTGTGCAGGCAGAATTGAGTAAATAATAGCCTTCTGTGATCTTTGCTGTAGCCAAATAAGTTTGTACACTATTCTCTTAATTTCCAGTCACCTGTTTTCAGAGCTTTTTGTGAAATTAAGTCTAAACAATTCAAATTAAGACTGAAATTTTGTTTTTGTCATTAGCCATGGGAAGTTTTTGATCAGAGTTTTGGTTCTCTTGAATGAACCAGATACATGACTTTTCTTTGTGGCCCTTATTGTGTTGTTTTATTTCTTTTATTGTAAATTGTTTTTTCTTTAGGTTTTAAAAATTGAATTTTGCAGTGACATGCTGATGCTTCCAGCAGTGAACTGAGAAGTACAATAAATATTTTGTCTTGAGCATCTAAGGGGCTAAGTTTGATTTTATTCTGTTGTTTTGGACACTTGACCAGTTGAAATGATTGATTCTAATTATGTCCTGCTGGGTATTTTTATTATTTCAATTTGAAGAACCAAAATGTACTAGAATAATTAAGACAGTGATAGATTTAATAAAGCCAGTGCAAAAATAAAGCTACTAAAAATTGCATAGTTTTTATTAAGCTTGTTCTCTGTCACTCTCCCACCCAACATGTTTTTGGGCATTTTTTAAAATAATAAGTAATTATATTGTCATTTCTGGTTATAGCTTACTTTTATGAAAAGTGAGATTTAAAACTAAAACAACTGAAAATGTGTCATAAAGGACTTAATTAGGGTAAATAGTTTAAAACATGCATACTCAAGGAAAGGCCTTTTTATTTTCAAGAGTTTGACATGAGTAATTGTGTCACTGTAATTACCTTGCCAATTTTTAGCTAAGAATGGAGTCCTTTACCTTTGTTCCTGGAAGTCCATAATCAAGGTTCCTAGAAAGGGAATATGGGCTCTCTCTCAAAGACTTTAGAAATCTTGAAATCAAGCTGCAGAACAGTGACTGAATATCTATAAGCAAAAACAAACAAAAAAAAAAATCATACTTTTAAAAGGGAAAAGTAGGTGTAAATTAAAGAAGGAAGTGAAACAAATCACCATTGATTCTTTGAGGGCTGGTACCAAAAGGAATGGCAGAAGGCTCTTGTGAATCATAGTGGAGAACAGCTTTTATGTTCTGGATGTACTTGCAAATAAACCAGCATTCAGAAATTATTTAATTTATTCATTCTGCTTCCATTGTCAAGAAGCAGACATTGCAAGGAAAGGAAGAAAACCAGTACTGTAACACTCTTGACACAGTGAAAGGCTTTCATTAGAGCCCTCCCAGAAGAAGGAACTCCACCTGTATGGTCTCTTGAAGTTAATCTTTAGCTTTACCTGTTTAACAAAGTTGTAAGGATTTTCTGTTTTCTAGTACGTTGATGAACTGAATGGTACCAGGTTATTTTTATTTGCTAATTAAATAGAGTGCAGGAGGTTGTCTGTGCTGACTAGTTCCCTTTTTTTTGCGTTGACAGACTTTGTGTGTCTTGGGTGGGATGCAATGCAATGATTTTTTTATGTTTACAGGGACTGTTTTGTATGTGACTTTTGTACATGTACAAAAGTAATGCCTGAGGGCAGGGTAAGCAGAGAAAACAAAGAAGGATAGATAAGATGGAGAGCAGAACAGGAAGAAAATACACACACATCCTTTTAATTATTAATATGAACACTCTCCTGCATGTCTCATTGAGGCTTAGACTGTTGATGAATTACAGAGAAGAGTAATAAAGGAATATGAACAGCAAAATGGAAGTGAAAATACCCAGCTATGGAATTATTTATTTTTGCATTCTTATCTAGATGGATGTTTGGATTATATCTTGCAGTGATCAAAGGAAGTTAAATTGCTGATTCCCATAGCCATCAGATTTCCGGGTTTTCTTTTCATTGGCATAGCTTCATCTGTAGCAGCAGTGCTACCAAGACTGATGGAGGCTGCTGGCAGCCCATCTACATTGTCCCAACTGGAGTATCATCTACTTCCATGTGAGCAGAATTAAGACAGTTGGAGGAGTCTGTTGACAGTAGTACTTCCCTTGTACGAATTCTTTCTTTTCCATGTAAGCGTGCTGATTAACTCACTTACAGAGCTGGATGAGATGTACTTTTGCAAACACTAGACACAAATTTTAATCCCTTCTCAAAATTCTGACTTATTGCTATATTTTAATTACATTTTGTGTTAGTGGGGGTTGCCTGTGAACATAAAGGTGTTCCAGTCTGCAGGGATCCTGAAGCTCATTTGAAATCCCTAGGATGAAATACAGTTTGTCTGTGATATGTTCATTTACGATAATATATAGAAATAATAAATAATTATGTTAATGATTCTGGTGAGGAAAAGCTATCATACTGGCTGCTGTTTCCAGAGAGACAAACACTAACCAGTTAAGGGAATGCAGTGACTAATAACAAAATAGTGATTTTGTGTGTTCTGTGAGAGGAGTGAGACAGTATATCAAGTTTATCTGACAAGATAATTCTGTTGAAGTTGGTTGAATACTGGCAAATATTTAGGTTTTATAATCTCAACTACTGCAGCAAATGAATGTAGTTTTTTCATGAGAAGTTCAAATCTGTAGCAATTAACATACCCTAGACCTAATTTTCTACCTGATAAGTGAAGAAAATTTTAATTAGAAATGGCAAATTTGGGAATTATGTCAGCAGCAGATTGTTTATGTATGTCTTCATTGAAAAGTCTTATCTCCTGTTTCTCTTTCCTTCTGATACTGTTCTGAGAGTAGTCACTGTTCCAAAAGTGCAGTGTTTCAGCTGTGTCATTCAGCAACTTTTCACTTCAGCCTGTGTTTGATTTGGTCTCCATAGTAATTTTGAAATTCATGTGCAAAATACATAAAATAATAAATTTCAAGTAAGATAGGGTATGGATGTGGTTTCACCATTTCTTTGTGGTTACAGCAGTGTGAAATTTTCTCCTCTTACGGAAAAAGATTTTCTGAATGTGTGATTTTGCTTTTCATGAACACTGAGGCTGGTGATGATGTGCCAGTTATTGACACTTTCTTAGCACCTTTGCCTTACAGATTTAATAATTTATATCTTCCTGTCTATTTACTTCTGAGTTTCTTTTAGAGATCTTCTGAAACTGTGTGGTCTTCAGTCAGATTTTTCCTCTCCTTCTGCTGCTTTTAGGGTGGATTTGCTTATGTTTATTGTCACACTGCAAAGCACAGTAGGAACATAATTGTTTATCAGATGTACTACAATCAAACTGAAATTATTGATTGCATTTTGAAGTAACAGTAGGATGTTAAACTGAATTTCAAGCTCTTTATTGTTTTGTCACTGGAGGTGGCACTTAAGTGATGTACCCCTACTGATATAGAGGTATACCCGTAATGGGAGGAATATAGAGAAATTGTCCGCACAGAATGGATCGGGTTAGGGAAGCCAAAGCCCAGGTAGAATTAAATCTGGCCAGGAACATCAAGGGCAACATGAAAAGCTTCTATAGTTATATTGATGAAAAAAGGAACAGTAGGGAAAATATGGGTCATCTCCTGAAGGAAACAAGTGACGTAGTAAGCTGGGATATGGAGAAGGCTGATGTGCTCAATGACTTTTTTGTCTCAGTCTTCATCTGAAAGCTTTCAAACCATGCCATGCAAGTAACAAAAGTCAAATGCTGGGGCTAGGAGAAAGAAGCACCACATGTGGTAGAGGCAGGTTTGTGACTATATGAAGAACCTAAAGATTCACAAACCCTTAGGATTCACCCAAAGGTTCCGAGGGAATTGGTGGATGAAGTTGCTAGGCCATTATCCATCATATTTGAGAAATCATGGGAGTCTAGTGAAGTTCCCACTGACTCGAAAAGGGTAAATTTAACCCCCATTTTTGAAAAGGGTAGAAAAGATGACCTGGGGAATTACAAATGATGTCTGAAGTCCCTTCCAATCTAAGCTATTCTATGTTTCCATGATATATCATACTCTGGTTCTTAAACTTTTGACATCTTGGTGTTTAACTAGTTTCTGGTACGAAAGCAAGTTGGAAACTTACTCAATTTCTTTTTGAGTAGATTGTTTCAGATGTTGCCTTTAACCTGTTGATTTAACATTTTGCTTTTCTTCTGTGGTCAGCCCTATCAGTAGTATGTTTTGTGACAGAGTGAGATGTGCCATCTGTACCTGAGACTTATCAGGGAAAGTACCAGACATGGCTGAGGCATCTGTCCGTAGCATAGTCTCAGATAAATCACACTGAATTCAGATATAGACAAACGGAAAAAACCCTATTGTTTGTGATGACATTTCAAGTGCACTGTTGTATATCTGTGACATTTTGTGCTGACTCTCCATAGAATCTTCTAGATCTTCACATCTTTCAAATGTTTGCACTTTTATTTTTAAGTACATTGTGGAGGATCTTCAAGCTAGCTTTTGTGGTATCCTTATTTTTTAAATTCATACTTTTGCTTTGTACTTTGACATTTTAACAGCATATTGTTTGTGTTTCCTTCTGTTTGGGTGGAAATTATTTGTAGTTAGAAATAGCTGTGATGTAATTGTACATGGTGTATTTATTCAAGGTGGTTGTACAAACTGGGCTGTAAAAACATAACCTAGTTCCATTGATTAGAAATGTAGAAATGTCTTTTGAAAGAATAGGTAATATAAGCATGTAAAATAGCCTCATTTAAAGGGTATCTCTATTTTGTCCCATTGAAACTTCATTGCTTATAAAATCTCCCCATGAATACTTTTTTCTAGGTATTTTTACTTCCCCTT
This sequence comes from Phoeniculus purpureus, assembly GCA_028565055.1. Classification (NCBI taxonomy): domain Eukaryota; kingdom Metazoa; phylum Chordata; class Aves; order Bucerotiformes; family Phoeniculidae; genus Phoeniculus; species Phoeniculus purpureus. The sequence continues at coordinate 9,579,921 of JAOXOE010000874.1, read as the reverse complement.
TTCTCTCTGTAGGTGGAAGAAATTGTCGACATAGGAGCATTTGCCCCAGAAGACATTCATGTTCCCAAAATCTATGTTGATCGTCTGATACAAGGAGAGAAGTTTGAAAAGAGGATTGAAGTAAGTAGCTGAATTTCTTGGTCACAAAGTATTTCTTTGTGCTATACATTAGACATTACAGGGGTTTCAACTACTGACTTTTAGCACTGAGAAAATAGTGTGAGAATGACCTTTCAAGTTTTGATTTGTAGTGAAGCTTAGGTGACTGCCTAGGTAATTAGTAGTCAGTTGAGAACCTGAGAACTGAGCTTTGTTTCTTATATGATCTGCTCTGTTTCAGTTCCTGAATAATTTAAAGCTGCCTGTATAGTTGGATGTCATTAATGCAGTTGAAAATTTGACTGAAAGTGCTACTTCATTGTCCTTACTTCTCTCAGTTAACTCTCTGTAGGCACAAGAGGCACACCTAAGACTTTGATAACTAGGTAATTTCTTTTCTGCTAGAGGGTTTTTGTCATGGACATACACAGCCAATCTCAAGCCCTTTTGTACCATGTAGTGAATTACATTACATGGCAAAGGTCCAGGAACCTTGCTTTCCTTTAATCAGAAACTTTTTTAGCTACCAGTATTTCTAATCAGAATAAAAGACATCAATAACTGCTAAAAATTGCAGCACTAACATTCTATCACTGAAAATGTTGAAGAATATGATGATCATATAGTTTTTCTTTATTTATTGAGACTTGCCTCACTTCAACTTTTTCTCATTTTGGTGGTATTACAATGCTTTTAAAGTACAATTGAAAATTCTGTATTTCTCTTACATTTCCATACTCTGGAAGTGGGAATTATTCAAAATCTTCTTCAACAGAAGAGCTGGTAGAAGGGAAGATACATAACACAAGAAAAAAAAGTTTTACAGGGTAAAATAGTGCGGAAAGGGATTTTAATATTATTAAAATCAAGTCACAAAGCCATAGAAAATCATACAAGGGGTTTTTCCTAAGTAAACTCATTTATGAATGGTAAGCTTAAAAAGCAAAAACCTATTGCACATTGTCAAGTATTTGACTGAAAACTGATGTGTCAAGCATTTTTTTCTTTTATTTTTTCTTTTTTATGTATGTTGTGCTTGACTTTTTCCTTCTACTGAATGGGTGCAATAGCCTATGAAAAGCTTTTATTCTACACTGGAGAAACCTATTTTGCGTTTATTAAACTACTGTTCTTACTGTAGGTTGGCAGTAGATAAAGAGATAATTCTCTGTCTAGGAAAGATCTGTATACAAACACCTGATTTTCTTTGGCTTGGCAGCTGCATTAATGTACTTACCTAATCAACTACTTTCCTTCATGATTCAGAAAAAAAGGAAATGAGAGGGGAAGAAAAAGTTACTATAAACCTCACAGCAAAGTTGTAACAGAGAGCAAGTTTGTCTGTGCACTATTGTAATTCTGGCAGTAGCACCTCTCATTAATAGTACAGGAAGGAAATGGCAGATTTATTTACTCTTTCGTAAAATATAGATGAAGAAAATGGCAGTACATGTGAAAGCATTGAGGATGATAAGTGCCAAGAGGAGAAACAAGGAATAAAGAGAATAAAAGGAAGCTAATCTGTCATAGTACTTACTGGCTTTAAATAGCAGTTCCTGCTTAATTTGGCTCAGATGTCGTCCCTCTTAGTGCAAGTCATACTTTCTATCCAGCCTTCTGTTTGCTGCAAAGAGACCTGTGATTGTTCTACTCTTTCCATAACTTGAAAGTGTTAAAAAATTCGCTGGAAAATTCAAGATGATTGGTACTGACTAGTTACTGACTACTAGTTACTGATTGCCTAAGGAGATTGTTTTGTGATGATGAAATAGAACAATAATTTTGCCTATTGCATTCATTGTGTCCTAAGTAGAAGACAATGCAAAGACATTATGTTGCCCAGAGCAGTTTTATATGTGTGAGAGAGATGCACAAATAACTTACGTAGACAATAATTTACAAAAAAAATAGCTTGTCATTGTGTTTTCACCTACACATGATTTAGAAGACAGCAGCTTAAAGCCAGGAAATCTCATAAAACAACTCCAGGCAGAGGCAGACGTATGCAAAATTACAGATTTTTGTGCTAAAACTTACCTCCTTAGCTCCCAGTATTTTTAGGTAACTAGCATTTTTTTCTGTCTCAGCAGATAAGTCTAGAACAGCATCATTGAACTGAATGAATGCAGAAAGAGGGCAATTGTGTTTTAGGCTAATATTTTACAAATGTACTTAGGTATCTCTGGGTAGTGCATCTCAGACTCACTAGTATTTTCACTAGTGCTTCATGCCACCTTAAATTGTCTGTGTACCATATACTCTCTCAGCCTTGGCAAAACAGACCAATAACATTTTGCTCTAAAGCTATCACTGAGGATATTTGATGATTCCCTTGGCTTAGATAAGCTTGAACTGATAGAATCAAAGGGCATTTCTTTGTAGAAGATGGGTAAATAGCTTTATGCTTAGACCAAGTATCTCAGTGCAATCACAAATCACGCTTTTGTGTCTTGAGAGGCAAAAATCTGGATTCTAATGTTTACTTACAATTACTACTTCTTTTGCAGCGTTTGTCAATCCGAAAGCCTGAAGACTCAAAAGCTAAACAAAAACAAGGGGACAACTTGAGGGAGAGGATCATCAGACGGGCTGCATTAGAGTTTGAGGATGGCATGTATGGTATCCTTTAGCTGTGCTATGTATAGCTTAAAGGGACAACTGATTGGAATAACAACCACAACTTTTTTGTTTAAGACAGGTTAGTTGAGATATTTGTTGTCTTACTCAGAATCCAGGGTTTATTAACATTCTGTTGAAACAGATGAGGAAGTTTGTTAGAAGTTGAATGTTTTGCAAGAATTTCTTGGAAAATTTGCGTATGTTGGAAATGAAGCCTGTTTGTGCTTTTGGCTTTTTATCATGCAAAGCATTTCACAGAATGTGATTAAGCGGTCAAATGGCAAAGTAATTCATCACAAATATGAGGCATCTAATGAAATACAAAGGTATTTGTGGAGAGAACAGTTCTAATCTAGTCATAGTACAATTATAATCTTTTAAAATTTACTAGTTTGCAGCAAATGTGTTTGTGCTTGTGCCTTAACCTGTTCTTTTCAGCTAATCTGGGTATTGGAATCCCGTTGTTGGCCAGTAACTTCATCAGTCCAGACATAACTGTTCACTTACAAAGTGAAAATGGAGTCCTGGGTTTGGTAAGAATATATCTTGGTCACTTATTGCAGTGTACTAACCTTACAGTGACTGGGCTTTATTTTACTGTACCCCCAACTTCATTATCATTTTACTAAAAATAATCCTCAAATATATGCAAAAATTATCATAAGACTCATTGGAGTGCTGAGTAGTTTTTAAGGAAATGCTGATTTCAGGATCATAGTTAATAATTTTCTAAATATGTTGTTAAATACATATTTTGCTGGAAGGAGTCAACCCTAAGTTGTTCTGCAGAGAACTGAAGAGCAATAGCACTACTTGTAAGCCTTATCAAACAAAAGCTTAAAGAGAATACTATTTTATGGCTTTATGAAATTGCACATACATACCTTTTCCTAAAAAATGTCTGCCACTTTTCTTAAAAAAAAAAAGCCCATTATCCCAAAACCAAACCAAATCTCTACTTTGTGCTGTCTCAGTAGCTATAATGTCCTCTAACATTATGTTCAACAGTCCTAATATGTTGGACTGATAGGTAGACTGTGTCTTGTGTCATCGGGGATGTTATTCTGCTAAAGATAAAAAAATGCATGTATTATGCTGTTCTGTTTTTAGTAATAAGCATGAAAAATAATTAAGGAATTACTAGTTGTATCTCAAAGGTATTGAGATATAAAGCTGACATGTATCTGTGTTGCTGTCAGGGCCCTTATCCACTTGAAAATGAAGTAGACCCAGACCTGATTAATGCAGGTAAAATATTTTTATTATGTATTGATACTGTATATTAAATATAATTATAATTTAATTAATTGCTATTCCAGTCTTTTTCTTTTGATTCAATGATAGAATCCAGACTCTTGTTTTGGTTACTTACAGTAATAACACTTGTGTCTTCTTGTAAGTGAAGTTTGGAATTGAATAATGGACATATTTAATATTCTAGTTAGTAACTTACGTTTTGATACATTTTAGTTGCTACTGAAGGAAGCTCAATTCCAGGCCAGACAAATCTTTTCTTTTGAGAAGTGAAATTGTGGTGTAAAACCTGTATGTCATTTATTTTTTTGCTACTTTTCACGGTATGTTTTCTAGGCATTGGAGCGTGTTTACAGTATTGTATAATGACTTGGTTTATCTCTGGTTAGTGAGTTGCCAGGAATGCACCTCATGCATTTATAGAGAGAGTTGTATCCGGTGCAAGGGGAGACAGCACCCCAAAAGGGAACCTGGAGGGCTTACTGGAGGGCACTGCTGCAGGTGGCTGTTTGCCACTGCAGGGAGTTGAGTGCCAGTCCTCACATACTGTTTCTGCCCTGGTATTGTGGAGCTTTTCACCTCAGAGTCAGGCATGCAATGCAAAAATTTGAAAAAAAGAAAAGGGCTTGTAGTGCATCTGTCTGATTACTGTTTTCTTCATGGACAGTTGTTCCAGTGTGTGTTCTCTGTTTCCATGTAAAATTGCAACTTCATATTTCATTGTGACAAACAGAAGTAGGCCTTGGCACCTTAGAAATTCTCGTTGATGTTAATAGTGTTGGTTATAGACTCGTAGCTGACATCCTAGAAGTGTTTTCTCATATAGAAAATCTATGTACTTTTTAATTTATGTATGCATAAACATGCCTTCACCTGTGCAGAATCATAAAATGTTTAGGATGGAAAAGACTGTAAAGATCATTGAGTCGAGTTATTAACTCAGTACTGTCAAGGATGTGGATGGATGTGCACATATGTGTCTGTATAGGCAGAAGCTTTCTCAGTGTCTATTAGCAACTACAATTACATTTTGAAAAGTCAAAGGAGATAGAGTATTGCCATCATACAAGCTTTTAATTTAATATCATCAGGGTGCAGTCCAGCAATTGTTCATTGACTTGAAACGTTTGCTCCCTGGCTTAACTAATTGATACTGTTATCATACTGCTGTGTTATTGCTCCTGTTTCATTAGTATGCTTTAAGTAAGGAGTTCTTTAAGGCCATCTTCTGATTTGAAGTAAGAAATTATTGTGCAGTTGAGTCCAGCATTTGACCAGTAGCTAGGTAACTGTCGTGATACACTGTATGAAGGAAAATGTCAGAGGCACATGAAAGCTGTGCTAATGCTTCAATTGGAATAGAGATGTTGGGTTTTTCTTTTTTAAAATAATTATTTGAATGTGTCACTGGAAGAAAAAAATACTTAGCATAAACCCATTTACTATAAAAGGTGACATTACATGCATGTAGATTGGAATTGAAGTTCTAATGTGAGTGCATTACAAATGAACATGTCAATAGTGTGATAATGGAAACGCATATCCAAAAACTTGATAAATGTGCTGAAGAGTCATTGTGCTTCCATATGGATGTCATGATGACCTTGAGTTGCTATTATGCGAGATACAATCTTGCAGAGGAAGCTAGTGTAAGAGGTCAGAATGCAAAATGGATGTCAGATTATTCCAGTATTGGTAATTCGGTGTTAAGTACCTTCACATCGTCGTGTGAAGCAGCAGTAGATTGAACACAGCTCTACCACCAAAATTATTATCATCAGTGAAACATTCAGAAGCTGCTAAATGCCACTAATGCTTACTTGGAGTAAGACCATTATAGGTGCTTTCCAGACAAATTTGTAAAACCATGTGAAGAAAAAAGAAGCTAAAAGGTAAAGGAACAGGAATTCTGTTATCATTCGTTGACTGGAATGGTGTGGAATCAGCCTCCAAAGCTGACATTTTTCAAAATATACTCCCAGTTTCAGCTTTTGCCCAATTTTTATCTGCAAATATAATTGTAATTCTATGAAATATCAGAGAGTTTTATGTTCATCCCACCTTTAGAATGTCTAAGTTTATCTTAACTGTAATTGAAAGATAAATTTCTGTCTTCCAACAGAAACATTTACAGGAACTGACTTCTTGAGAGCATTTTCAAGGAAAGGGTTATATGGTGCTCCTGTTACATTATACTGTGGTACTCAGCCTATGTCTCTTTCTTCCGAGCAATGTTTTGGCTTGTTACTTTATCACAGAATCATAGAACGTTAGGGGTTGGAGGGACCTTGAAAGATCATCTAGTCCAATCCCCTTGTCAGAGCAGGACCACCTAGACCAAATCACACAGGAACATATCCATGTGAGTTTTAAATGTCTCCAGAGAAGGAGACTCCGCAACCCACCAGGGCAGCCTGTTCCAGTGCTCTGTGACCCTCACTGTGAAGAAACAGGATTCTCATACTGTGGTGCTGCTCACATGCCATGCCTCGACTGAGTGTCTGGTAGGGAAAGACAGTTCAGGTGCATTCAGCAGGTCTGGATATTAGCACAGTGGTTTCTGGGAATACTATTTCTAGTTCTAGGCTCCCCAGTTCAAGAGAGACAGGAAGCTACCAAGGAGAGTCCAGTGCAGAGCCATTAAGATGATTAGGGGGCAGGAGCGTTTTCCTTGTGAGGAGAGGCTGAGAGAGCTGGGCCTGTTTAGTCTGGAGTGGAGACTGAAGGGAGGTGTCATCTTACAAGTATCTAAAGGATGAGTATCAGGATAATGGAGCCAGGCTTTTCTTAGTGGTACTGTTGTAGGACATGGTTCAATGGGTATAAATTGGAACACAGGAGATTCAGGTTGAACGTAAGGGAAATCTTTTTTGTGGTGAGGGTAACAGAGTACTGGACAGGCTGTCCAGAGAGGCCATGGAGTATTTGACTCTGGAGACATGCAACACCTGCCTAGGCCTGTTCCTGTGTGATCCAGCTCTGGCAGTAGGGTTGGACTAGATGATCTCCAGAGGTCCCTTCCAACGCCTACAAGTCTACGATTCTTTGCGTGTGATCTGACTGCAAGACTGCTTGTGTGATCTTATTTCTGTAATATTTGGTCTGTCAAAATTTAATTTCTGTACAGTGACTTGGCATATATTATACATTAAGTGACCTCAATAAATTAAAGCGAATCTCTATGTTAGCTTTCCTGCAATGTTTCCCTCCCTGTTCCCATAATTCTTAGTTAATCTTATTGTGTCTTTTTCTGTGTTTTCTGGAAACTGATTAATGTCTCACTGTGTTCTCTCTGTGTTCTTACACGGATTCCTGTCATCTGATGTTGCAGCTGTTTGTTTTTAATCTCAAGTCTTCTTTTTAGCCTGGATAAGAGGAGACTTGAGTAGGACCTTAGCACTCTCTATAACTACAGGAAGGGAAGTTGTAGACAGGTAGGGGTCAGGCTTTTATCCCAGCCAGCTAGCGATGGGATGAGAGGGTATAGCCTGAAGCTATGCCAGAGGAGGTTTAGATTGGATGTTAGGAATCACTTCCTCACAGAAAGAATGATCAGATATTGGAATGGACTACCAGGGAGGTGGTAGAGTCCCCATCCCTGGAGGTGTTTAAGAAAAGACTGGATGTGGCACTTAGTGTCATGGACTGGGTGATTGTGGTGATGCTAGGTCATAAACTGGACTTGATATTCTTAGAGATCTTTTCCAGCCTTAATAACTCTGTGATTTTGTGATTCTGTGATTCCTTGCTCAGTTTATGATTTCATCTTTGTGGGTTTTGTGCCTTTCCAGAGGCTTTCTATACAAACAGTTGTTGTTTAAACTGTTTCAGAGTGCTGGCAGTAGAGGAAAGAGAGGGTCCTAGACAGAATCCAAATAAGATGCTTCCATGTGTGCTCCATTGCTTATACCAAGTTTTGCACAAAGAACTTTACAACACTTAGCAGCACTTTTTCCTGTGCACTTCAACAAAGCAAGAGTAGAGTAGATCTGTATTTATTTTTCAGTATTCTGCACCAATAGATACAACTCTATACTGTTCAATCTGATCTGCTCACACTACCTTGCAGTGTCCCTGTGTCCTGTAGATGGTCTTTCTCTGTTTTAAAAGAGTTACCTCTCAGTTTTTCCTGTGGCTAGAGCAGAATTCTGAAATCAACAGAGATTTCTTGGCCTCTGATGTGAGTGATGTCTTGCCTGTAACTGCTGGTGGTCACAGTACAGGCAATCTTAGAATTTAAAAGTGTAACAAACTGCTTCACAATTCATTGCATTGCTGGGTTTTACATGTGACGTAGCAAGTGTAATTAGTCCTTAGTTGTCCACAATCAAAAGGAATTTGATTCAAAATGCCTTACTTGTTTTTTTATAATAGCTGTGACTTCCTTTGTAAAAGAGGTAAAAAATACATATACTATAGCTTATTTCTTTTACAGGTAAGGAGACAGTCACTGTTCTTCCAGGTTCTTCCTATTTCTCTAGCGATGAATCATTTGCAATGATAAGAGGGTACGTAGCAACAGAACCCCTGATCTTATGAAACAAGAGAAGAATAAACTGACTAACTCAACTCACTAGTAATTCTTGAAACGTGTTTAGCATGTAACAACCTGTAAAATGAAAATGGACCTAATCAGTCATGATTTACAGAGGATTAGGTCTAGCTATTGGAAATAGAACAGCAGTGTAATCAACAGATACTGTACTGATATTCATGTCTACCATTGTGTGGCCATATATAAACACATCTATAACTATATATTAACTACTGCATTTTGGTTATTTCCAATATATAATCTGTACTTGCACTCTGTGTATTCTCTTTGCACAGCTTGCAACTATGATCCTCCTTCTACCTCCCTAATGGAAATTCAACATCTGCACCTGTTTTTTATTTGATTTTTTGGGGAAGAGGTTGGATGCAAACAAATACTAAATCCTAATGGCTCTGAAAGATAATGAGTGTATGTAAATATGTGAAAGAGTGCACTTAGAAGTATTCGCTCAGAGCTGATGGACTGTGCATGCAATTAGCAAAAGCCAGACAAAATTAATAACGTTTTTGAGGCTCAATAGACAGGCAGAAAATTTTGCATCAACAATACATCTAGAGGGGAAAACACACATCATTAGATGCATGACAAAGTGGTTGCTGACTCTGTGGTGTGGTATGCCACCGTTTTTATATCAATGTAATGAGAATGTGAACAGAAGCTTCTTAAGATTTGTGGGCTTCTACTTGAACATTGTATGATAATTACTTGCTTTTTTGTTTCCAGAGGCCATGTTGATTTGACAATGCTTGGAGCTATGCAGGTGTCTAAGTATGGTGACCTGGCCAACTGGATGATTCCTGTAAGTAGCTTCTTGTACTACAATCAATGCACTGCATTTAAGATAATATAAATTTAGCTGAGGGTCAGGCAAAGCACAAAACAGCTGAAGCTACATGGATGTTGTAAATCCCAGAGTTAAAAATGATGGTATATGTAGGGTTAGGGCTAATAGGTTTCTTGCATATGGCTGGCAACAAGCAATCGATTGTCAGGAGTCAGCTTTCTAAAATTACACTAAAATTTCTGAAATTCTGAAGTGCTACACATGATTTATGTAAACCTTTTTCCTTCCTTTTGGAGCTGTGCCTTTCAAACAGCACTTTTTGTGTTAAAGACTGATGCTTTTTCATGAGAGTGACAACTCATGGGTAATTGTACCTGGACCAAGAACCTGAAGGAAAGTGTTAAATAGCATATGTCTCAGTGTAATATCATTAAAACATGTGTGTGCATTATTTTTCTCTGTCTCCTGTCAAAGAATCGCACCATTGCTGTTTTGGATACATCTAGCAGGAAGCAGTATTTACCCAAATAGTCCTGTGTGTTTCAATCTTAGAAATGTGTGCTAATCCTAGTATTGTTTAAGCAGCTGATGACATTAAACCATTCTTTGAACAGTTTGTCTTAGTAACATTAAACAACTTCATATGTTTTACATAGTTTACAAATTTGATATTTTCAACAGCGTTCACTATGATACTTTCCAATATGGTTTGTATCAGATAGGTCTAGAAAGGAATGCATTTTTAGCCTCGTTTAAGGTGATGAGGCATGTGTCTGTAAGGCTGAGCAGCACTAAGTGTCCTTGGAAAGTCTGTGAAAACATAAAGTTGGGTAGAGGTGGAAGAAAACCCAAACGGTTGTTCTGTGTCATGGAGAGGCTTCAGCTGAGCCCAGAAGTCTGTGTGACTTCTCTTGCAGGCCTGTGAGGACACCAGTCATGGAGCAGTGGCGAAAGGCTACTTTTATTGAGAGGGAGCAAAGACAGGGTCTGTAAAATGATGAAGCAACTGAAAAGGTTACGTGAAGGGCTATTCCAGGGGTCTGTGTGAGTGATTTTAGGGGATGAGAAGGAATTAAAACTGCATTGAAATATGGCATATAGGGCACAAATCCATAAGAAAACAGTCATCCTTAGATGTTCTCAAAGCACAACCTGGTTTTATCGTCACACCACTGAGAACAGAGAGACTGTTGCTGGCTGGATCTTTTTCATGCCCAACTGATACGTGTGCTAGGGGTTTTTGGAGAACTTTTCTGCTTGTTGTGTCATCCAGTTAATATTGTGAGAAATGAGGCCTAAAAGATAATGCTGCTTTTAGTACCTGGGATTCTGTGTGTGCTCTGCTGAAGCTGTTTTTGTGGTTAGGACTCTGCATTTTAAATATAATCTAATGGTATTACAGGAGTCCAAGAATGATGTATGTTAAGGTATTACTGGTTAGTTTTGCATTGCCCAGTTACAATTTCTGGTTTTGTCTTGAGTTACAAGAACTTGTCACTAGCATCCAAATAATGAAACCTGCCTGTACAAAGGAAGGATCAAATAACATTTTTAACCCTAAGTTTGCTGATTGAGCCAAAGCTGAAGTAAAATAGTATAAGTTTACAAGGAATTGAAACCCTGGGTAAATAAAATAGTTCAGCTCCATGGCTTCGTACCTTGTAAGTAACACAAACTCTAATTATTTATTTTAAACAGCTAATTAAAACATTTAGTAAACTAGTTTTTTTCACAAGATTGACACAGATAAATGCACATAATATATACACTGTCAGTCCAGTACTTCATGTATGTGCCACAAAGAAGCAAGAGGGTATTTTTTCTGCTACGTCATTCTAAGAACTACTCATCTCTTTTACTGGGTGTAATAGCTCTGATTTTGCGAAAGCATTGCCTTCATGTTAGCTTGTGGAGAATGTGATGTCTTATACAAGTAGAAATTACTTGCTTACGGAGGAGATTTAAAAACTTATTCTGAATTACTATATTCTCTGTCAAAATTTTGAAGATAGACTAGGAAAAAATATTAGAAGGTAAGTTGTTACAGGATTAACATTTTTTTAAAGTAGTCTTTAGAGATACTCTTGTAGGCACAGCTTAAGATTATACAACCTTTTATTTCAATTGTCAGATAAATTTTAGGCGTTATTTGGCTGGGATGCCTTGGATTGACATTCCCTGTATACTTTTACAAACTGAAAGTCACTGTATTTATAGTCAAGATTACTTAACTTCTGAGGTTTTTTTCTTTGATAATCCTATGGTCCTGCAAAATTAAAGTATTAAATGTTCCTGCACTTAGTGAGCCTTCCATTTACCCAAGTTGTTTCTGGAGGGACTAAAAGCAGAAGGGAGTGGATTGAATCTTAGGTAGGAAGAATTTCTTTGTTTGCTTTTTTCAATTTACGAAAGTTAGAAGCATCAAGAAAAGTATTTTTCAAAATGCCTGAGTGAACAAGTGATATATAAAGGTTCCCGCTGTAATGTGTTCCTAGTAAACCAGCAAAAATGCACCTCCAGTGATACTTCATAATGGCATTCCTGAATCAGCAATGGATAGATTTTAAGGCCAAAACCATCACATTAATTTCAGCTGACCATATTGGTATCTCAGAATATAAGATTTCATGCAGTTGCACCTGTGCTGAATCTGAAAGCCATTCACTGAAGTTGAAAAAAGTTAAATTAGTGCCCAGGGTACGTATACAATTTTCTGTAGAGAAAGAGGTGGAAATTCAGCTATTGTTGTATTTGGATAACTTCAAAATCAAAAAATGTCCACGGCTATTTTCCTGAATATATTTACTTGAATGTCCAGAGCTTCTTTGATTCCTGTTTGTAGCAATTGTATTCTAAATGTTTCTGAGAACTGTGCAGGCTTACATATTCCTTCTTTCAGAGCTTTATGTTCACTAGAAGATGCAGATTTTAATTCTGCATCTGTATCAAAGGCATTATATTATATATCTCGAATTGCCGAAGTTGCTTATGCATGTGCTTCTCCATGCTTTTCCATTTGAACTTTATAAATAGCAGGTATGTTTTCAAAATGGGAAAGTATAAAATACAACTTTGAACAGCCTTTTTTGTCTATTTTTAACCTCCAAGGCAGAGCTTTTTACTAGCGTACAATATGTGTGTCACTGTGGGTTTTTGCTATTCTCATTGGCCACTCTTACAAAAATTTGACTCTCTGCAAATTTATTTTGCAATGAGTTTGTGTTTTCTTGTGAGTGAATACGCCTGTCAACTTCCATAAATCTAGCCAGGAGCTTTTCCAACTACTAGTCTTTTCCCTTTGACTACTTTGTTTTGAGGTCAGTTGTTCAAGTGATTCTTAATCTGCTTTACTGACGTGTGATAAATGTTCTGCAGTACAGATTTTAAGATGGGGTTAACTAACATGTGTCTTCCTGCTTTTCTTGTATATAAGATAATTTACTGTCAGTTAATGAGTAAGATACACCCGAATTATGAACAAGATTCATAATTTTTTAGCAATGAGATTTACGTGGGATGATAGAAAAAACAACTTTGCTGAAAGCTCATATTTAAGCTGTATTTTATTGTAACATTTCTCATTTAGCTTTGCATTTAGGTTTGTTTTAACTATTTCTTATACTGTAGTTTTGGGTTCTTTGATTGATGGTATTTACCTTTGTTTCAAGACTCAAGTAAAAACTAGATTTCATGTTTTGACTAAGGATACCTTCATAAAGTAACTTTGTTTTCCATAAAAGATTGGTAATGCTTGATCCCTAGTGCATACACATGTGTAATTACTTATGCTTATTATTAGGAATTGAGCAAAGGAGGCTCACTGCAGTAGTTGCTGCCCTTTCTTTGTTCTTATCTGCTAATTAATGGACAGGAAAATCCCATGAGTAAAAGAAGTATAAAATGATAGTATTTTAAGCACATGCTGTGAACAATGCTGTTTGCTTGGGCATGAGGTGCTTCCTGATCACTGGGATTTATTGGTAGTTTTATTCCATTACGCGCTGCGACTAATGCCTTTTAGTCTTACTGTCTTTAGTATTTCTCCAGCTAACTAGAGAGTTTCTAAGGAGGGAAAGGAGAACGAAGTGGCAAATTTCTGAGGAGTCCCTGGAACAGAGTACGGAAGAGTAGGTGGTCAAGTGAGGAGGAAGAGAAACACTAAGGACATGGCCATAGAGAAGGGCGTACAGATAGGAGCCCATGCCTGCTGGGAGCTGCTACATGGAACCATCTATCACTTTATCAGTGAAGGACACAGAATCTGGCCTATCTGTGTGTCTCAAACTACTGTCAGAGCAGCTTCATTGTATTTACAGAGCAGCAGCATGAGCACAAACTGTTGCAGCAGTCGTGGCTTCTGTGGCAGTTTAAATTGTCTCATGGGATTTTACAAGTTGGGGGACTGTTGTATATCTCCCTGTATGTTCTTGCTTTGTTCGCAGTTCCCTTCTAGCAGTGACTTTTTGAGACCCTCAGAACTGAAGCATTTTATGAAATGCCCTTCTGCTTTATTATCTAAGCCTTGCTAATGGAAAGTGCGTCGTGACTGGTTGCCGTTCTGATGTGTATCAGAGAGGCATAGCTCAAAACAAAGCACCAGAACTTCTGCATTGTTCCCTTGTGACTGTAGGGCCTCTGTCTTCTTAGTATGAATTTCTGAACATCTTATAGCCGTTGAACAACACCAGTAGTGTAACTACAGATATGGCTGGTGTGTTGAACCAACAGTGAAGAAACCCTGAAGCTGGAATTTGATGAATCTGAAGGACCAAATTGGTTGAAAAATGTCTGTGACTTTTCAGTAGGCAGAAACTTATTAAAGGAAAAGGGAACTATAACCCCCAATTTTAAAACAGGAAGCAAAGAAAACCCATGAAACTACAGGCCAGTCAGTTTCACCTCCATGCCACATAAGATCATAGTATTATCATAGTATCATAGATCATGGAGCAGATCCTCTGGTAACTGTGTTAAGGCACATGAAAGATAAGGTAATCAATGCATACAATACTCAAAGTGGCTTCACAGAGAGCAAATAGTGCCTGGCTAAGTTGGTGACCTGCTATGGTAGAGTTACAGCTCTGCTAGGTAAGAGTAGAGCATCTGGTATTGTGTGCCTTTTTGCTCTCTACAGCTACATAAAGACAGGTTGTGGCGAGGCTGGTGCTAGTCTCTTCTCCCAAATTACTAATGATAGGATGAGGGGAAATGGCTTCAAATTGCATCAGGGGAGGTTCAGACTAGATATTTGGAAGAAGTTCTTTACTGAGAGAGTGACTGGGCACTGAAAGAGGCTGCTCAGGGAGGTGGTGAAGTCACTGTCTCTGGAGGTGTTTAAAAGATGAGTCGATAGAGCACTTGAGGCCATGGTCTAGGGGTTAGGGGGATGTTGGGGTGAGAGGTAGTCTTGATGATCATGGAGGTCCTCTCCAGCCATAAGGATTCTATGATTCTACCTGAACTTGTGACTTGTGCAAGGCATCTGACACTGTCTTGCATGACATCCTTGTCTATAAGATGGTGAGACATGAACTTGATAGATGGACCACTCAGTGGATAAGGAACGGGCTAGAAGGTGGCACTGAAAGAGTTGGGATCAATGTCCTGAAGTCCAGATGGAGACTGTTAAAAAGTGAGGTTCCTCAGGGGTTATGTTCTGGGTTCAGAGCTATTTTACCTCTTTGTCAGCAACATAGACAGTGACACTGAGTGCACCTTCAGCAAGTTTGCTGATGACACCAGGCTCTGTGGTGTGGTTGATAAGCTGGAGGGAAGGGAGGCCACCAGAAGGACCTTGACAGGCTTGAGAACTGGGTCTGTGCAAACTGAACGAGATCGACCAAGTCCAAGTGCGGGACTGCATCTGAATCAGGCCAGTCCCGGGCATTGCAGAGTGGGTTGACGTAGCCCTGAAGAGAAAGACTTTGGGGTGTTGGTCGACGAGAAGCTCAGCATGAGCCAGCAGTGAAGTCATGCAGCCCAGAAAGCCAACTGTATCCCAGAATGCATCAAGAGAAGTGTCACCAGCAGATCAAAAGAGGTGAGTCTGCCCCTTTAGTCTGCTCTTGTGAGACTCCCACCTGAATACTGCATCCAGTTCTGGTGTCCCCAACTAAAGAAAGACAGGACTATTGGAGTGAGTACAGAGGAGGGCTACAAGGATAATAAGAGGGCCGGGGCACCTTTCCTGTGAGTATGGACCTTACAGCTTCTAGTACCTGAAGGGAACCTACAGAAAGGCTGGAGAATGGTACTTTACTCAAGGGCATCTAGCAATAGGATGAGGGAAAATGGTTTTAGACTGAATATAAGGAAGCTGCCGAACAGATAGAGATCTGGTCAGGAAAGACAAGGCACAGTTCAAATTGAACCTAGCCAGGGAGGTCAAAGGGAACACCAAGAATTTCTACAGGTATATTAATGGTAAAAAGAAGACTGGGGAACGTGTGCGCCCCCTCAGAAAGGAAACAGGTGATGTGGTCACAAGTGACATGGAAAAGGCTGAGGTTCTCAATGACTTCTTTACC
>JAOXOE010000874.1:9548736-9563983 GCA_028565055.1 Phoeniculus purpureus | reverse complement strand
AGCCCTGACTGATTCTATGATTCTATAGTGACTTATGGTGGGGAAGGTACTTTCATCTTAAAGCCTGTGTTGCAGGTACTTAGAACTTCTAGAAAACAATATGGATGTGTTCCTGTTTGACTTAGTCTAGATGATCCTGCTGTGGCAGGGGGATTGGACTAGATGATCTTTTGAGGCCACTTCCAATCCCTAATGATTCTATGATTCTATGAAGGCTAGTGGGTTTAGATTAGATCTTAGGAAAAGGTGGAGAGGCTCTGAAAAAGATGCCCGAAGAGGTTGTGGATGCCCCCTCCCATCAGATGTTCTAGGCCATGTTGGATGAGGGCTTGAGCAACCAACTCTAGTTGAGGGTGCCCATAGCAGGGAGGTTGGAGTAGATGATCTCTAAGGTCCCTTCCAACCTAAACCATTCTGTGATTCTGTACCTTGCACTGAGGATGGCACACCTTCAATACTGGATCAATTCTGTGGTCCTCAGTACTTCAGTTGTACTACTGAAGCATGTCCAAAGTGATGGAGTCCAAAAAATGTAAAATAGGTTGGGTGAAAAAAATAGAAATAGAGGAGAAGTCATATAAGGAGTGTCTGAAGAAACTGAGATTGTTTAATCTAGAGAGAAAAAGGCTGAGCAGAGACCTTACTGCTCTCTCTAACTACTTGAAAAAAGGTTGTATAGAGGTGAGGGTCATCTCTTCTCCCAAGTAACAAGTGATAGGACAAGATGAAGTGGCTACAGGTTGCACCGGGCGAAATATTAGGTTGGCTGTTAGGAAAAATTTCGTTATAGAAAAAGTTAATCTAGCTCTGGAACAGAAACTTGGACTTTAGTGGCATGGTCTCTAAGGCTAGTGGTTGATTTGGAGGATAGTGTGTAGTACTTGCCACAGAAAGGCACTCAGTGCTGCTTTAAGTAAACTAGACGTGTAAGAAAACAAAAACAGACAAGGTAAATACAGATGTGCTAAGGAAGCTGTTTATTTTCCAAACCATCAGGTCAAAGCCTAGTAGCCACCGGTTCAGTTCACAAGTGGCAGCCTTGGGGATGATACCAGGACTGATACTATTTAACGTCTCTATTCCCTACAAACAGTACAACTCAAATAGAATTCTGAGCAAGAAAATTAACTCTAGCTTTGTATACTCAGCTGGAGTATAAAATTAATGTTTTGATAGTCACAGTAATGCAGTTAGGGGACTGAGAAGGAGGGTGATGCAATTTATCCAGCATGGTTAGTTTGGATACATAAACCTGGGTAATTTTAGGGAATCGAAAATTTTAAATACTGACATTTTAGAAGCAACAGCCTTAATTTTTAATGCTCGTACCTGGAGTAGTCAAACCTGTTGGATTAAAGCATTAATGAAATAAATGGAAAGAAAATAAAACAAAAATGCTACTGTTTACCAAAGGTGATTATCTGAAAGAAAGACAAGCAGACACATGATTCAAATTTAGTAGTAAGTTTTTTTCTTGCCATCTGTAGAGGTCAGTATAAGCTAAGGCAAGGAATATAATATTATACTTTACTGGTATTTTTTTCTACATTGCTTCAAAGTACATCTTTTGCACAGTTTTGGACACTTTTTGACCATGAGGGCAAACTTGCTATTAACTGGTAGAGGCATTTTTAAAGTGCAGGTAAACCGGCGGATGCCAGATGAGTTTGTGACTGCAGGAGGGTTCTTCATTATGTTTTAGTTTTTAATTGCTATTTGTAGTGTCTAATCTGAGAGCAGAGGGCTCCACAGCAAGTTTTTCTGACGTAAAATTGTAAGTCTTAATGATGAAAGGACACGTATCCCAGAATACCCGAGACCATTGTACATCTTATCCAAGGAGCCCTGTTGCAGGGCTTGAATAGAAGTGTCTTTGCACAAACCCACTGTCTACTAACTATTATGCACTGTGGCATCAAACTGTCAGTGTATTGTTTCAGGTTGCACAGCATTGCAAGAAATTTTGAAAAATGTATTTTAACTATTAACCATAAAATTAAGTAGTAAAAATCAGCTAATTCTGTTTGAATAGAAAATAAGCATGTTAATAATGTTCAGTGAGTTTCTCTTAGTAGTAACGTGACGTTATCTGATGTTTAGGACATGACCAAGTAGGGCTTGCACAGTAGTAGCTGAACAAAGAAAAAGGATAGAACCTGCAGTTACCTAGATTGTCCTTGGAAAACTAAATTTCAATGGGATATTAATTCAATATGAAGAGATACTAGGTTTTTGTATGCATATGTCTTCTAAGAAAGCCTACAACAGTCTATTAGCTTACTGCTTCTCTCCCAGTAGATGTGTCTGGAAGCTACAGAGCCTTTGCAGAGTGCGACCTGGACAGACTGGAGAGAAATTTAATGAAATATAACAAGAAGAAGTGTAGAGTCTTGCATCTGGGCAAGAACAACACTGGGTACCAGCACAGGTTGGGGACTGACCTGTTGGAGAACAGTGTAAGAGAAAGGGACCTGGGAGTCCTAGTGGACAGCAGGATGACCACCATGAGCCAGCGATGTACTCTTGTGGCCAAGAGGGCTGACAGCATCCTGGGGTGGATCAGAAGGGGGGTGGTTAGCAGATCTAGAGGTTCTTCTCCCACTGTACTCTGCACTGGTGAGACCACATCTGGAGTATTGTGTCCATTCTGGGCCCCTCAGTTTAAGAAGAACATGGAGCTGCTGGAGGGAGTCCAGCATAGAGGAATGAGGATAACGAAGGAAGTGGAACACGTCCCTTACAGGGAAAGGCTGAGGGAGCTGGCTATCGTTATCTTGGAGAAGAGGAGACTGAGGAGTGACCACATTAGTGTCTATAAATATGTGAAGGATGGGTGTTAGGAGAGTGGAGCCAGTCTTTTCTCAGTGTCGTCTAGTGATAGGATGAGGGGCAATGGGTGTAAGCTAGAACATAGGAGGTTCCATATAAATATGAGAAGGAACTTCTTCCCAGTGAGGGTGACGGAGCATTGGAACGAGCTGCCCAGGGGGCTTGTGATGTCTCCTCTGGAGACGTTTAAAACCCACCTGGATGTTTCTGTGTGACTTGGTCTAGGTGATCCTGCTGTGGCAGGTGGATTGGACTAGATGATCTTTTGAGGTTCCTTCCAATCCCTAATGATTCTATGATAATTGCAGAACCACAAGAATCATCAAAGGTGTAAGGGATCTCAGGGGGTAAAGTCCAACTTCCCCACCAAAGTAGGGCTGCCTAAAGCACATTACACAGGGCTGCATGCAGGTCAGATTTGAATATCTCCAGAGAAGGACATACTACAAGCTCCTCTCCAGGCAGCCAGTTCCAGTGCTTGCATCATAAAGAATTTTTTCCTTATTTCTAAATGAAACTTCTTGTGTGCCACCCCATGCCCATTGCTGCTTGTCCTGTCACTGGGCACAGTTGAAAATATTCTGGCACCATCCTTCCCACAGCCACTTTGCAGATATTTATAGGTGTAGATCAGGTCTTCTCTCATTCTTGTCAAAGCTAAACAGTCCCAGATCTCTCAACCTTCTCTCATAAGAGAGATGCTCCAGGGTCCTAGTCATCTTTGCTGCTCTGTGCTGGACTCTTTCCAGTTGTTCCCTGCATCTCTTGA
Source organism: Phoeniculus purpureus (assembly GCA_028565055.1). NCBI lineage: Eukaryota > Metazoa > Chordata > Aves > Bucerotiformes > Phoeniculidae > Phoeniculus > Phoeniculus purpureus. The sequence goes on along the minus strand of JAOXOE010000874.1, from coordinate 9,560,385 downwards.
ACTGGCAGCCCTGAACTGGATACAGTACTCCAGATGTGGCCTCACCAGGGCAGAGTACAGTGGTAGGATGACCTCTCTAGACCTGCAGCCACACACATTTTAATGCACCCCAGAATACCGTTTGCCTTCTTGGCAACAAGGGCACACTGTTGGGTTGTGGTCAGCTTACTGCTTGGACTCCCAAGGTCTTTCTCCTCAAGGCTAAAGTTACCAGCACTGGAAGAGTCCTGGAGCCTCAAAGGAGAAAGAGAACATATTCAGTTAGCTCTTTCACCTTTTTGCAGGTTTTTTTGAATCATTTTTGTTTGTGTTCAATCCTTTCCTGTCTGCATGAAAGACTGTAGGAGACCACTGTTGGTATTCATAATCTGTTACATTTTCCATGTGGGAAGTGGCAGCTATGTGTTAGACATCTATATAATGAGAGCAGCTGAAGAAATTCTGCCTTACTCAAAAAAAGAAGTATATGACAAAAAGACTCCTAGTCTGTGGATTAGAGGTAACAATTGTGACTGTGATATGGAGCCATCACTTTCAAGGAACACTGGTACTTTGTTGGCAATGTTATTTAATTATTGTATGCTATGCTGTGTGTTTTGGAAATGGTATGCAAAGGAAGGCTTTACTGCCCCATTTATGCTGAAAAACCTTCATCAGTGTAAAACAAATCCATTTCAATGAAGCATGTTACAGACAGTTTCGAGTTGCTCTTGAAATGCAGTTCCTCAATTTGTTTGAATTTCATCCAATCATTTGAATCTGTAGCCAATGGTTACTTCAAGTCAGTTTTATGGGACAGTAAAGGAATAAAATGTTACCAACTCTTTTTGTACTTATTTATGCTGCCTTAATTTTCTGGGTCTAGATAGTAAGAAAATAGGTATAGTTAGTGCACGTATTTGTGTATGCTACATTTTAGGAAAGAGCTATTAATAAATTTTGCCAGGATTTATCAGTCCCTCTGGAACTTTTGTTGCATTGTTTAAAAAATTACACTTAATTTTAATTTTGCTTTTTGTTGTGTGGGTGTTAGGAGATAGGGAGTTTGAATTTTTGAAAATCAGGGCATTTTATATATGGCTAAGCCATACAATTGAAAGCTGTGCATGTAGGTTGTGTTCAGCTTTGCTGTGCTCACACAGTATTAACTATTTATTGTGGTGTTGCTTTATCAACTCTACTAATTAAAAAATCTCATTAATGGTCCCACAGCATTTCTTGGTAATGTTTATACTGTCATATTTTCAGAGTAAAATTTAATGTAGCTGTTGTAGAAAAACATATAATGGTTTGAAATGAAAGGAACTTCGAAGGTCATCTAGTTCCAACCACCTGTCTCTCACCAGACCAAGTTGTTCAAACCCAATCTATCCTAGCCTTGAACACTTTCAGAGATAGGGCATAACAGCCTCTCCAAGCTACATGTTCCAGTGCCTCACCTTCACCTTCACTGTGAAAACCAATCTTACATGTAGTCTAAATCTACCTACTTTCAGTTTAAAGCCTTTTTCACTTATCACTCGATGACATTGTAAAAGTCCCTTTTAAAATTAATTATTTAAAACCAATGAGCTTTGTTTTAAATAGGTTGTTATGTGCACTTCAGTGCTTTATCAGTAATCAGGAGTGAACAATTTTACTGTCTGCAGTCTGCCCTGTTCAATTAAAAATAAGTGAAAATTAACAATCCATTGACGTGAAATGTATAGTTCCTGCTTCAGCTAGTATCCAGCACTATAAACACAATTTCTTTTTTTTTTTTTTTCAGAGATTTCACAGCAGAGGTGGCTGCTGCAAACTGTCTTTGGAAGGAGAAAATGTTTATTTTTTATGACAGACTGCATGTTACATGCAAAGTATTAAAATAAAACAGCCTGACTTACGACACATACAATTATATACACTATTAAAATTTAAAAGTTACAGACATTGCTGGTACTTGTGCAGTGTTTGTAAATATCAGAACTGTTTTGGTCTGCATGCTTATCCTGAGCAAAATGGAACAAAACGTGTTTTGGGAATTGCCAAGCATTTTAATTCATGTTTAGGATGCAGCTTCCGCTATGCTCATATGGTGTAGCACAAAGTGCACGTTGTGGGAGTTTGGTAGATGTATTGATAGCCATGTAAAGCTCTTATGCTTTGGATAGTCCTCAAAATAAAAACAAGTAATTACTTGGCTAGTTGGAGTTAATGCCTAATTGATTTGTTTTAGTGGTACCCTACAGTGATAAGTATGTTTGTATAAAGAGGAGTGGATGTAACAATTTGAAAGTGCCTAAGTCAGTGTTAAGGGACACAGCAGAAGTCATAGCTAAGCCACTCTCCATCATCTTTTCTAAGTCATGGGGATCAGAAGAGGTGCCTAGGGACTAGAGGATAGCAAATGTCACTCCAATCTTCAAAAAGGGAAAGAAGGAGGACCCAGGTAACTATAGACCGGTCAGTCTCACCTCCATCCCAGGAAAGGTGATGCAACAATTTGTCCAGGACGCTGTGTGTAGGCATGTCATGGACAGGAGGGTCATTAGGGACAGTCAGCATGGCTTCACCAAAGGGAAATCATGCTTGACCAACCTGACAGGCTTTTATGAGGGCATAACCAGGTGGATAGAGGATGGCAAAGCAGTGTATGTGGTCTATATTGACTTCAGTAAGGTATTTGACAGACTCCCACAGCATGCTCACAGCCGAACTGAGGCAGTGTGGACTGGATGATTGTGTAGTTAGGTGAATCGTGAACTGGCTGCAGGATGGAAGCCCAAGAGTAGTGGTCAATGGGACAGAGTCTAGTTGAAGGCCTGTACTGGGATGAGTCCTATTCAATCTATTCCTTAATGACTTGGATGAGTGATTAGAATGCACTGTCAGCGAGTTTGCTGGTGACACAAAGCTTATGGTGTCACCAACATTCCAGCAGATTGTGCTGCAATTCAGCCTGACCTGGACAGGATGGAGAGCTGGGCAGAGAGCAATTTAATGAAATATAACAAGGTGTATAATAAGTGTAGAGTCTTGCATCTGGGCAAGAACAACCCCAGGGACCAGTATAGGTTGGGGACTGAGCTGTTGGATAGCAGTGTAGGAGAAAGGGACCTGGGGGTCCTAGTGGACATCAGGGTGACCATGAGCCAGCAATGTGCTCTTGTGGCCAAGAGGACCAACAGCATCCTAGAGTGTTTCAGAATGGGGGTGGTTAGCAGCTCGAGAGAGGTCCTTCTCCCCCTCTACTTGCACTGTTGAGACCAAATCTGGAGTATTGTGTCCAGTTGTGGGCCCCTCAGTTCAAGAAGGACACAGAGCTGCTGAAGAGAGTCCAACGTAGTCCAACGAAGATGATGAAGGAAATGGGACACCTCCCTTATGAGGAAAGGCTGACTTAGCTGGGTCTCTTTAGCTTAGAGAGGGAGACTAAGGGGTGACCTCATTAATATCTATAAATATGTGAGGGGTGAGTGTCAGGAGGATGGAGCCAGGCTCTTCTCAATGTCGTCTGGTGATAGGACAAGGGGCAATGGGTTCCATTTAAATATCAGAATAAACTTCTTCCCAGTGATGGTGACAGAGCACTGGAACAGGCTGCCTCAGGGGCTTGTGGAATCTCCTTCTCTGGAGGTGTTTAAAACCCGCCTGGATATATTCCTGTGCAGCTTGGTCTAGGTGATCCTGCTGTGTCAGGGGCATTGGAGTAGATGATCTTTTGAGGTCCCTTCCATTCCCTAATGATTCTATGATTCTATGAAGTCTTTCTTTTCAGCTTCATTTGCATTTTCCTGCTTTTGCATACAGAAGGGGTAATATCTTTTCTCTCTGTCCTGTATGACAGCTTCTGCAGTGGTAGATTTTTCATTGTCCTTCAGCAGCTCTTATTTGTTCATATATTTCCTAGTTGCTGTAGTTTTTTACTAGATACTAGAACTAAAAGGCCTGGAAAACAAACTAATTACGTTGTCTGTACAGGTATATTGATAGCATAATCCGCAATGCAAGCATCTTCTGAGTTAATGGAAAGATAATCCATTGCCTTCAGCTACTCTGTATTATCTTGTGAGTGAGCCTCTGGCAGGCAGATAAGAGGTCACTGCAGTCTCTGTAAAAGCTCTGTATTTCCAGGCAGGATGGAGAATGATCTGAGCAGTGCCAGGAAGTTAAGGAGAGAGATAAATCTTCTCATTCTTTTCACGTTTGTATTTGCAAAGAAATATTTGGTAGTAGTGTTAATTAGTGTGATTAATATTAAATACTAATTTGGCTTGGGAAATTCCAGTTGGGTGGTTCATGGGTATAGAAGGATGTGATTTATTCTTCATGTACAAACAGTAAAAAGGTGAGAATTTTTGAGGAAGTGTGCATGTGTGTATTTTCCCTTCATTATGGTCAAGAGACCAATAGTTGCTGGCCTGGCAGCTTGATGAGACAGGTGTCTTCTATGTGTTTTATACTGGACAAGGGTAGACCTGTGGATGTTGTGTACTTTGACTTGAGCAAGGTTTCCGACAGCATTAACCTAGAGAAGCTGGCTACTCGTAGTTTCAATGAGCAGATGCTTTGCTGACTTAAAAACTAGTTGGATGGCTATGTCCAAAGACTAGTGTTGAATGGAGTTAAACCATTTGGTGGCTGGTCATGACTGGTGTTCCCTAGAGCTCAGAGCTAGTTTGGTTTTTTTGGATGTAATGCTTCTTATCCAAAAAAAGATTGCTCTGCTAATACTGATAGGGCGTTGTACTTAGGATCATTTCCCATCAGAAGTGTGCCAGATCTGGACACCTTAATTTGTAAGATCAGATGCTTTCAGTTTAAAGTGGTGAAAACAGGCAGGGGTGAATGCTGTAGCATTGCAGCTGCTGTGGTAACAGGTGCAATACTGACACTCTTTAAAAATTAGTCACAGAGGCAGAAAGCATTGCTTGGTTTGAGGGACAAATAGAAATAAATACTGATCCACATTAATTTATTTGCCCGTGTTCTGAAATCACATCCATAGACATACGGACTAGAACAAAAATGTAGGCTTGTTGCTACATTTCTTAAGCAGCAATTTCTTTTGAGGAAGTAACGACATATCAACAGGAGAATGAACACTTTGCTTTTCTGTGTCAGGACCACTGGAACTAAATTCATTATTCTTCAGTGTCAAGGCTTCCATGAATCCAATGGTGCTACTCAGATTTAAGTTACACCCCAGGACAGCAGCCATGGCATTGGATCCTTATTCTGCTCATTTTTCTCCTGTTTGCACCATGTAGAGCCTAGAGTGAGACAGCTGGTTTTGCTCCAGTGAAGCTCTACTGGTGTTTGAATGCAGTGGTGATGAATAGGTGGGTTTTCGTTTCAGGAAAAGGTGAATGTCTTGTGTTGTTGTTGCAGGTAATATATGCTATCTTTTAAAAAGCATTTTAATGTAGAAAAAATGTTACACTTACATTCAAATTTAATTGTAGGGTAAGATGGTGAAAGGAATGGGGGGTGCCATGGACCTGGTATCCAGTGCACAGACCAAAGTGGTTGTCACTATGGAACACTCAGCTAAGGTAAGGTTCTCCTGCTTCTTTCTAAATAGATATTTGTGCTGTACAAAAGAAAAAAGAACACACAGTAAAATATTACTTACATTCATTCTGCTACATTGTGAGGATTTGACAGCTTTGCTGTTAGTCATTATGGAGGTACAACATGGGGGCTAGGCTAGTACAGTTCCTTTCATCTTGTAAGTGAATCGTTCACCATGCTAAAAAATTAAACATTAATTTGATATTTAAAAGCTGCACTAATTTTTCAGTTCATGCAAATTTAACTAGAGTAGCAATTGCTAGAACTACAGTAGATGCTACCCCAGAGATTTTACTCTTTACCTCTGAATAATTTGACAAATTATGCTCCCCATGGTTAAATACTTGTTATGATGGAAGGATATTTACCTGTGAAGTTGCCAGTCAAATTGGTACTGACAACTTAATAGAATAGATGTTTCTGGCATAATGAGATGCAGACTGTCTTACATCAGTATGTGATAGAGGTGAATCTAAGGACTTCTTTGTCAGGGGAGTTTTATAAACACTCACAAAAGATGATAGGAAACTTGTAATTTCTAACTTCTAAAATGAGACTTTCCAAACTACGAGAAAAATGTACCTAAGGACAGAAATCTCTGTTTTCAAGGAACTGTGCTGAATGTTTAAAAAGGAACTTTTTGTTTAGTTTCTATTATTCCAAATTTATTGTATGTCTGCAATAAGAATTAGTTGGGCATTGTTCAATATAAGTCTGTTCTCATAATGCATAAGGCCTAGCTATATATAAGGGTAAACTATAGCAAATGTGAAAGCTAAGGCTATATACTTTAACAGCTATGCATTTTTTTAAATATGATTTGAAGAATGAGTTTTAACTTCAAAATTTTTTAAAAAAGAGTAGCTTTACAATGTGTACTAAGTGGCACATATTCAGTAACAGGGCTGAGTCTGACCCCCGGTAGTTTTTTATGTTCATGTGTGTAAATAAGTACATTCAAAGCAAAGTCATTTGTATGACTCACATCCCTGTCACAACCACCCAGAAGTGAAAAACTTTTTATTGGGATGATTGCTTCTAACAGAGCTGATTTTATATTCACAGCTTTTCAATTCTTTACACCAAAAATTTTCTCACAAAGTTATTGCATCAGAAGAGTAATCTTCTGTCCCACTCAAAGCCTAGTATGCTACTAAGTGAAAGAAATGATTGGGTTTGCTGGCTGCCTGGCATAGGGACATTTTTGTCATCTTACTCTCTAAATAAATAACAAGAAATCTATTACTAGAAAAACAAAGTCTCCTGTAAATCAGCAGCAGTCAAGGTTTGATGGATGGAAGTACAGTGAAAGGCGTGAGAGATACACAGTACCTTTAATGGACATGTTCAAGAGTTGCTGTAATAGGTATTTCTCAGTCAGTTTTGACTGGTTTGTGATCTTGTGAAGGATATTTTAATCCTTTTAAAGATTTTTTTTGCTGTTGTCATAGTGGCTTGTTAAACATTGAAATAAGTTTTCTAGGAGTTTAACAGTGCCTTTTCCTTTCAGCGTACGTGTTGCAGTTTATAAGCATAGTTAGCAATAGGTTGAGTCCTTGCAGTGTAGGAAAAATACAGTTTACACTTATGAGAGTGAAACTAGAATCTCTCAACACTCAAACAAATACTCAGAGAATTTTCTTCTTTTTAAACTTTCATATACAGTATATTACAAAAAATAAACATGCTCTATGCCAAATTATTTAAATTTTTTTAATTACTTAGGTTTTTACATTTCATAAACACAAAAAGGTCAGACAGAACATGCTGATAGACATGTTCTGCTAAAAACGGTTTTGTACAAGACTCTTGACTCTTTGGTTTAAGGAACATTATTAAAGGGTAACATAGAAATACACAAAATATAGAAGATGAATGCAGGATGGCTTGTCACTGCTTTATAAAAGGAGGCACAGCCAACTGAAATTAGCAGCTGGCTTTTAAAACAAGAAGATACATTTATCACAGCCAGCTCTTGGACTTGTGGATGATTGGAAGGATGATGCAGGAACTCAAAGAGTCTATATGAAACATTAAGTTGTTTTATGAGATTAAGTTTATCAGTGACAAGTAGTATTTTGCAGACAGACTGTAGCTCAGGAAATCTATATGTATGTCAGGAATCAGGAGGACGTATCTATGGAAAGGTGGCTCAACCTTTTGCTCCATTTTCTTAGGTCACTGAGAGACACTTGGCAAATTGACCTTGAGTCTAATTCTTTGTAGTACTTCTAGATGTATTTTTTTGCTTAATTGCTTCTATTATTTGTATGCATGAAGAAAAATAGTAGAATGTAACGTTGTTATTTAATCTCTAAACAGTCACTGCACATACTGCCTAAGAGAAATAAAAGTCAACTTATTACCTCCATGCCATCATTGGCATGTTCTGCAAAACATAATCAAGTAATGGCTGGTAATTACTCTGTGCTGTGAAATCAGTTATCTACACCATTCTGGAAACCAATTTTAAAAACTTGGACATAGCTGAAATGTGGAGCACTGAATTGAAATCTCCTTTCTATCGCTGTGAATATTTTTGCTTTTAATATGTTGTGGAAGAGTAAAGCCACTTTTGTTCTTCAACAACAGATTTTCTTTCTTAAATCAGACTGAAACACATCAAGGTTTTATATATCTACATAAAAGTTTTTTCCTTTATCTAATAAATACCATGTAAACTCAGATGGTAAAAATTCATGCAGTGCCATTTAGATTCCTGTTCTTATAGTTGCCCTCATGGATGTCTTTCAAAAGTCACCTTTAATCTTAGCTGGTAATGGAATCAATTTCAGCTCAAGCTTTAAGAAACTGGAACACATCAGTTCTCAGGGTCACAGGGAACATTCAGTCTATCCTCTTTGCAAATGCATATGTTTCAGTCTCAGTTGGGTACCAAGAAGAGAAACTTCATTTCACATGGCTGAGAACTATGCCTGATGTGTTACTAAAGATATCACAAACAGCACAGATTAATCTTAGGCAAAGTGTGCAGGAAGGTACTTGAGATGGACAAGATACAAGTTGATCAGTTGAAAGTAGCACTGTCGTAAGTCATTATTTTCATTAAGAGTGAGTTTCAACAGAGTAATTGACTTTATAGCAGATGTGGATCTTGCCAGTATAACTAGAATTGGAATGACTAAATAGTACTTCACAGAAGATTAATTCAAAAGCACATGTATAGCTCTTTTGTTTACCACTCTGGAGTCAGAGTGGCTGAGAGATGGCTCCTGAGTTTATATTGAGCCTTAAGGCAAACTGATGATAGTAAATTTAAAAAGAATTACATTCATATGGTTAAGTGAGACATGAACCTTGAAATGTATAAATAAAATGTGAGGAAAAATAAAAACATGCAATAATGGGAGAAATGTGCACTTAATGTTACCTCTATAAAACACCTACAAATACTAAAATTGTTGTGATCTATCTCTTTTATATCCATACAGACCTCTTGCAGCCTAAATTTATTTAGCTGGAAAAAAGAAAAAAATATATAGAAGAAGGAAACCCCTGAGGAAACTCATCATCCAAATCTTTCATTGTCAGCTTCAAGTCAGAAGCTATATCTTCTCATTAGCTAATATTTGCTCCAGGATTTAGAGTAGCTGGCATTCGATGCCCAAGAAAAGAAATACCTTAAAATAAATCCTATTTTTTATATACATTAATCCTATTTTTGTATACATTCTTTTCTATTATATTTACATGCTAATTCATTCTGTCTAAACAGAGATAATGCAACTTTTGTGTGGCACTTCCATGTGAGCGTACTGCACTCATCTCTTAGTCTGGTCTGGGCTTTACCAGAGAGGGCATAAGAATTCAGTGGCTAAATAATCTGGATTTACTGTTTTTAGAGCTCTGGTGCACACACAACTGTTTGTGATAAAGTATAAAGCAGTGAAATGTTATGCCTACAATGTCTTTCCCTAATTTTTGTCATTTATGTGTCATCAGCAAGGTCCCTTTTATCTCTTATCCTCATATTGCAGCAGGAAAGACAAATTATTAATCAGAAGTATGCCTAATAATTGTTTGGAAACTCAGGATCCCACTCACTGGTGCACAGGGACTGTTAGTCACCTCCCTGTATGTGGGGTTTAAGTAATAACTGTCCCAAATTGCCAGAGATGTAACCTCCCCTAGAAGTCATTTCAGAGGGGTCTTAGTACAGTGAACATCTCAATAATGCTGAATGGCTAAAGCTGTAATTTTGTGAAGGTATTTGATTTCTGAATAATTGGTGTTGCGTTTGAAACTTAATGTTTGTCTGTATACTGTTGAACACAGGGCAATGTGCATAAAATCTTGGAAAAGTGCAGTTTGCCTCTTACTGGGAAGCAATGTGTAAACCGCATCATTACAGAAAAGGTAAAGTACTTTTCTTGAATCCAGGTTTCCTCCACTATCCCTAAGAAGGGACACTCAGTAAAAGTAGTAAAGCTTAGTGAAAATGTAAAACGTGTTTTTCCTTTTGAAGCTTTCAGCCTTGACATCAGGCATACTGAACCATGCTCTTAAGACAGTTCAGAACAAAGATGCTATGCTCGGTAAACACGAAAAGTGTGCATCTCCTTGTTTTTCCCCAATATATTCCTTAAAATTTGCCATGGGAAATGCAAATCCTGAAACACAGCTGTAATCACAGCTTGGTTTTTATTCCAGCAGCGCAAAACCTGTGTAGCACATATTTATCAGACAATTGGCATCTTCTTTGTTATGTAACACAGACGCTTTAAGAGAAATAAAACTTGTAGCTATAGCGGGTTCATTTCTTTTGTCCTTATTTCATTCAACTTGTGAAACAATTTAGTGCAAGTACATGTGAGCATCTGATATTGCTACCAATAAAAGTACATTAGTGGATCTTTTCATAAAAGGATAAGTGACTTAAGGTCTTTTGGTGTAATCTTACTCCTCTTATTATCAGTTTTCACATTTTTAAGAGCTTGGAGTAGTCCTGTGAGCCATCTGTCACACTGAGTAGAAGGAATCAAAGGTGCTTATGTCTTTGCTTTCTTCCAGTGGTATACTGCTACTCTGATTTAAAGGCTTTTTTTATTGAATAAGTAAGGGCACATACAAATGTAAGGTACAAAAAACTTAGAGTAGAAAAGGACTAATGGAAAGTAAACAACAAGCAGAAATTTCTCTTAAGAGTCACTCCTTGCTGAATCTGGTAGTTTCATTAGGAGATTACACATATGTACATAAAGATAGTGTTGCAAATTCTGCTACCACACTACCTTCCTGATGTGAATGTTCCTTGTGCCCAGCCAGTCCCATAAATGATTCTCATGTACCCAGAGGAGTGCTGAACACTTCTATGACTTCACTTTCATTTAAAGTTCAGTATTCACTGGCCTTTTGCTTCTGTCCAGTTTTTAAATGAAATTACTGTAGACCTTCCTTAATGATTTGTCTGGCAACTAGCTGCCACCTGCGTGTCTCCCTTTGATAAGAACCAATAAAATGTGCATTGTTTTGCATGTTTTTATTTTATGCTTGTGAGCCTTTGTTTGTTCAGCCACTTTCTTCCAGGCTTTCTGTTAAAAATAAAACAAGAACTCTTATTTTTCTGCTTTGATAATAAAAAAAGAATTGTGTGATATTTGAACCTGACAGGCTGTGTTTGATGTGGACAAGAAGAAGGGATTGACCCTTGTGGAAATCTGGGAAGGACTGACAGTGGATGACATCAAGAAAAGCACTGGCTGTGACTTTGAAGTAAGTAATGTTACTATTAAATATTACTATTATTTACTATTAACTGTTGTTAGCCAGGTGTCAGAGCAAGTATTTTCCTGCAACTGCTTGTAACTTAAAGACTTGCAGGTACTCTAAGTTTTCTCCTTTTATGCAACATCAGGGCAGATTACGTTTAGTATTTACAATAACTATAAGATAATCAAGTTATAATCTTGTGTGATTATATGGAAGCACTATAAGCTAGAAGGAACAAGAGATAAAGTAAGAGTAAAAGGACAATGTGGAAAATCACAGAATTACCAAAGTTGGAAGAGACCTCACAGATCATCAAGTCCAACCTGTTACCACAGAGCTCAAGGCTAGACCATGGCACCAAGTGCC
>JAOXOE010000874.1:9524368-9539728 GCA_028565055.1 Phoeniculus purpureus | reverse complement strand
CTGCTCCGGCAGGGGGGTTGGACTCGATGATCTCTTGGGTCCCTTCCAACCCCTAACATCCTATGATCCTATGACTCCAAGATCTTTCTCTTCAGGACGGGTTCTGGGGTGCTTGTCGCATCCTGTGTTGCAGAAACAGTTTTGAAGATGAAAGCAAGCCAGAGATTTTGTGATGTGGAAAAGTTTGTTAGTGTTTCCGTTTCTGAAGGTTATCTTGTAAAAATACGTACTTTAAAAGAATTTCCTTTTGTTTTAATTCACAGCTCCTGAATGTTTGTGTTAAAATGCTGTGATGCCTAGCAGGGAGTCCACATGATACCAGATTACCTTCTTTAGAGAGTGAAGCTAATTTTCTGAGCTGTCCCTCTAGCTGCAAAACAAAGAAAGAACCAAGCCAAAACTCATGTAATTACCACAGTGTTTGATACTCTGTTCATAGTACTTGAACAGTCCCTCCATCCTTCTTTTCTCTGTCTTTTAAGGAGTGTGTGAGCATTTGGCAGTGTCATTCTGTATAAAAGTGTGTTTCTATTGTGCTGTGCTCCATCATCACAGTTATCCTATTTCCTAAGAACAGAGTATTGTTGTATGATATGTTGGAGTAGGATTTCAAAGCCTCAAGAAGAGGAATTTCTTACCTCAGCCAAAGGGAGAATGGGGAATCTGGTATTACTAGAAGAGGCTGAATTTTTTGCTGCTTCTCTGCATTTCAGGCTCAGTATCCTTGGGGTTCAGTTGATGATGATATTCCATAAAATATTTCACAAGCTGCCCTTTTACAGCTTTTAATGACACGTTTTATTCTGAAACTAGAAATTATGGATCCTAAGGACTTCGTTTGCTACATCAAGACTGTGAAAAAAGTTGGTGTTAGAGACCCAGTGAGATTCATATTTTTGATAGAACTGTCTCTTCCTACAGACTATGAAAATGTTTCTGAGTCTGATTAAAGAATATGAGTGATGTTTTTTCAGGATGGCTCTTGGTAGGAACATAACTATCATGGCATACTCTGGGGAGTAGTCAAGAAGTGAAATATAAGTGTCATTTTTACTCCATATATATTCAGCTTGGAATTAAACTGTGTATTTTTACCAATGAGACTGCTAGCACAACTGATAGATTGAGAACTAAAATCTGTTACAGTGAGATTAGAGTTCTTTCTAGAAAAAAAACCTCTCCATCTCAGCATGAGGTTTTAGCATTGCTCTAAACTCTATTGAATGGAATTATTCTGTGTCTTGAACTGATTTCTCCTTCTGTCTTAGGTAACAGTCCAGAATAAATAACCATTACCTACTGTGGCCGTAGAGTTCTGTAAATAGAATCTGATCTGCAGTCCTCTAGAACTGTCACTGTAAATTTTCCAACAAATTCCATATTGTCAGAAAAAGAACTTGGAAAGTAACACATGCTTTTCTTCATTTACATTTGACAAAAGACAAAAGAATACTTCATTTGGATAGAAAAATAAGCATTTTTTTCATTCAAAACCAAGAAGGTTGCCATTTTCAATGTATTAATTCAGTAATGGCAAGATAAACCCAAAATGTTTATTTAAAACCAAAATATGTTGAAATCACCATATAGCTAGTTGTGCTGCTATCTTCCCATTGTCCTGCTCTCTGTCAGTAACAGTATGCAGTCTTTGGGAAGAGGAAGAGCAGGAGCAAGCAGATCTGCTGCTTCTCTTGTATACTCCTGGGGTTTTCAGCTTTCGCTTTTCTTTCACTGCAGTGTTTGTGCGTTTTCTAAATCTTTTGGAGAGATGCATGTATTTTCAAGATCATTCAGGTACTTCTGTCCAGAAAGCCTCTAAGATCAAAGTAGCTTTCTGTTCTGTGAACTTTTCTAGATCTTGGGGGTTTTCTAACTTCTGTCTGGGTCACGTTGGAAATAGGACGTTTCTTTTAAAGGATTAGTTTGCAGGGAGCTGAATGTTCCTGTGTTGAGTGCTGTATTTACCAAAATTACACATATTAAACTCTGATTTTAAAGCTGTTTTTAAAAAGAACAGATTTTGTGTTGAAAGCTTCTTTTTCTTTGACATCTGTAATACGGATTTTTTTATAAAAATGTGTGTATTGCATATTTCTGTGAGCGTGGACTTAGATCAGAAGTAGGACTTGTAACATAGAAACTGTCGGCAAAAAGGCAAGACGAGCTGGAAATAGTTGAGAACTAAGTACGTTTCTACCCTGGTGCTTTAATTCCACTTTTCTTACAGAGCAGCTGTTGCAAGCTGTTTTTGTTAAACACCCTGTATCAGGTTCTAGTACAATTTCCATGTGACTCAGTAGATACCGTCTGTTGATGCCCTTGAGTGTTTCTGTTCTGTAAACCAAATACAGATTACTTTCCTCCAATACCTTGCAAGTATTCTTGAACAATAACGTGTAATCTTGGTTGGTAGGTAATCACACATTAAAAAATAATTTAATCTCTTACTGATTTAAAGTTAATTAATGTTAAATATGTTAAGAAAATAATTTATGAAATGATCTGCATGTTTTGTTAGTTTAGGTGTAACAAAAATAATGCTTTTTCTATTACTGGAAAGTGTGTTGGTATCACCACATTGAAGAGGCTTCAGAGACCTCTGTCACAAACCAAACCATTATCACTTCCTTTTGTTAAAAACAACAACAAAAAAAGCCTGCTTCTTACAAAATAGGGAAAGAACGTGGACAGCAATTTCACCGCAATGCAAATTTTGCTGTCTGCTGCAGGAGAAATTTTACCTGGATGGCAAAATGACTGGTTTACTTGCACATGTCCTGAAACATGTCTTTTAGCAGCATAAGTTTGTTTTTCAGGAGCCAGAAACAGGCAGAGATATGAGAAAATACTCACTTAGACAATATGCAGAGAATATGTGGGCTGACGCAGTATTGCTCTCCAGATTGAACTAGGAGTAATAACTGTGGCACAGTTAATCAGGGATGTTTATTCATGACTAAAAACAATTTCTTAGAAACAGATTTTTTTGTCACTTTGTTTCTTCCTTCATAGTCATTAGACTTACTTAATTGACTATTGCAATGGATCATAGAATCATAGAATCATCATAGCTGGAAAGGACCTCCAGGATCATCAGGATCTCTCACCCCAACATCTCTCTCACACCTAGACCATGGCCTCAAGTGCACTATCATAAATAAGAAAGTGCAATCCTGTTGCACAAGTTGACTTGTAGAATTTTTTGCTTTTCTTACTTTTACTGTCTTTTGACAACAGTTCTGACATTTCTCTTTTTTAATATCTTAAAAATAAAATCACTGTTTTAGCATTGGAACAAGGTAGGGTTTTTTGTCCTTTGATCCCCTTTTTTGACGAAAATCTATGGGCAGCAAGGTTTTTTCCTTTGGATATATATTTTTTCCCTCTACCAGAGTGAGATCTCAAATACGGACAGATTAGCATGAATTTATAAATGTAGACTCTGGTGGGGGAGAGCAGGGCACAGCAATCAACAGTGTGTTTTTTCAGCTACAACCTCAGTTTAGTTTTTCTGTCTGAAGAGTCATCCTTCTACTATTACAGTTGCTTAGGTAGAGCTTTGTTCTCAGGATGTTCTATAAAAGATCAAATTCTAAATAATACTCATATCCTCAAACCAAAAAGAGTCAGAATGTGAATAGGGCACAATATGGCTATGATCCTGGTTCAGTAGTTTAAAATCGTTTGGCTATAGTAAATTAAACGTATGAAAAGTACTTCTTGAATGCAGTGACTTAGTGAACTTTCTGCAACACTTGCATAAACTTTCTTATGAGAAGCAGTTATGTGTGGGAAACTAATTTGAGGGACTTTACTCACCATTAGTCATAGGAGAATAAACTGATAAATCTGACTGATAAATGGGCCACTAAATACAGACAGCACTATTAGTCCCAGCCAAATCCACTGTTGCAGCGCAAACAGTGGACTGAAGTACATAATACCAAGCAGTGAATCTTTATGCTTGGAATACATGTAAGGACTAGTAGCATGAATAGTTGAGCCACAAGGTAATCATAAACACAAACTATAGGTTTCATAAAGGCAACAATTAAAGGTAATGTGCATGAATTCCTTGGTTATGACATGAGCACCAGACTCCCAAGAAGCAAATGATACCTCTATATATTTTTTTATGTTTCCAGGTGCTTAATATAATCTAGAGATACAGAATTCAAGTGTTTTTCTGTGGTGTTCAACATATTTGACAAGTGCATATCTGCCAGTTTGGGATTTTTGCTGGCACTTCTTCAGGCAACATGTGTATATGAGTTTACTTTCACAGGAACCACTAGAAGTTTAAATGTGGATTTTCAAATGCACCTGTACATCATGAGGTCATGCTTTCAACAAATCAGAATTAGATCAGTGGTGAGATCCGTTTATTTGTTGCTCTCAGCTGGCCCATTTGAACCTTGAGTTAGTTGCCTGTGGGCAGCAAAGCTTTTGTTTTCAAGGCATTTTGAAAGTGGCCTGATTAGATGAGTCTTCCCCATCCCAGGGCAGACTCTTGTAGCTAGGTATCCTGATTTCACCACATGTTCTTGAGTTCCTGGAGAAGGCAGTGAATAAATAAGATTAGCATGTAACAAATGATTGCAAGGATCCATCATAACCTTTTAGAGGTGGCTGTACACATTGCAGAGTGACAATTTGGGCTCCCATTCAAAGGAGTCTTGCATTTATACTTTCACGAAAATGTATGTGCATGTATATTTATATGTGTGTGTGTGTGTGTGTCTATATAATTCATCCAGTAATCTTTTTTCCAACTGTTGAGCAAGGCTTTCACCTGTAGTGATCTTCTCAATTCATTATCAACTCTGTATGGACCTTCAGGACAAAATAGGTAAAAAACACAGTATGACATTTCTGCTCAGAATTTATCACTACTTAATTGGTACATCAGACCTGGCCATACTCAGTGTCCTTAGATCTACTGTAGACACAAGCTGTGCCATTTCGAGAGGTGGTTATTAAAAGTACCCGAAAGACTACGTTCTCTTCATGAAATACTGTAACCAGCTGAACACAGGGCTTTGTAGCTAACCTACCTTCTCAAAGCAAAGTAAAAATAGAAAAAATAGAAGTATCACTTGAATCTGGACTTCAGGACTACTCTATTACCTTTCCTCCAGAGAGGTACTTTAGTGACTGGGGTTTCGTTCTTGAATTCTGGAAGTTAGCTCTTTGAAACACATTATCAAAAGTAGACACTCAAAGACAGGTTTGTCCAACATGGGCAGACTGAAAGTGTATGAGGACTAAAGAGCCTGGGCTTGCTCTGTACTGTACTTGGGCACAGGCCCTGCATGCTGAGAAGAGTCGCTAGGAGAGGCATTATTTTAAATCATAGAATCATAGAATCATTAGGAATTGGAAGAGACCTTGAAAGATCATCTAGTCCAATTACCCTGCCACAGCAGGGTCACCTGGACCAAGTCAAACAGGAACACACCCAAGTGGGTCTTAAACATCTCCAGTGAAGGAGATGCCACAACTCCCCTGGGCAGCCTGTTCCTGTGCTCTGTCACCCTCATTGTCAAGAAGTTCCTGCTCATATTTATGTGGAACCCCCTATGTTCCAGCTTACACCCATTGCCCCTCATCCTATCACAAGAGCCTGGCTCCATCCTCCTGACACTCACCCTTCACATATTTATAGACATTAATAAGGTCACCTCTCAGTCTCCTCCAAGCTAGAGACCCAGCTCCCTCAGCCTCTCCTCATAAGGGAGGTGCTCCACTTACTTTATCATCCTTGTTGCTCTATGCTGGACTCCCTTCAGCAGCTCCACATCCCTCTTGAACAGAGGGGCCCAGAACTGGACACAGTGCTCCAGATGTGGTCTCACCAGTGCAGAGTAGATGGGGAGAAGAACCTCTCTTGATCTATTAATCACCCCCTTTCTGATCAACCCCAGGATGCTGTTGGCCCTCTTGGCCACTAAAGCACATTGCTGGCTCATGGTTATCACTCCTGCTGTCCACCAGGACTCCCAGGTGCCTTTCCCCTACACTACTCTCCAACAGGTCAGTCCCCAGCCTATACTGGAACCTGCGGTTGTTCTTGCCCAGATGGAAGACTCTACACTTACCCGTGTTATATTTCATTACGTTTCTCTCTGCCCAGCTCTCCAGCCTGTCCAGGTCCTGCTGAACGGTAACACAGTCTGCTGGGATGTTGGCGATACCACCCAGCTTTGTGTCATGTGCAAACTTGCTGACAGTGCACTCTAATCTCTCATCCAAGTCGTTAATGAATAGATTGAACAAGACTGGTCCCATTACTGACCCCTGGGGCACTACACTAGATACAGGCCTCCAACTAGACTCTGTCCCATTGACCGCTACTCTCTAGCTTCTATCCTGCAGCCTGTTCACGATTCACCTTGCTACCCGATTGTCTAGACCACACTGCCTCAGTTTGGCTGCAAGGATGTTATGTGAGACTGTGTCAAATGCTTTGCTGAAGTTAAGATAGACCACATCCACTGCTCTGCTATCATCTATCTACCTGGTTATGCCCTCATAAAAGTTGGTCAAGCATGACTTCCCTTGGTGAAGCCATGCTGACTGTCCCTAATGACCCTCCTGTCCTTGCTGTGCCTGCAGACAGCCTCTAGGACAAATTGTTCCATCACCTTTTCTGAGCTGAAGGTGAGGCTGACCGGTCTGTAGTTACCTGGGTCCTCCTTCTTACCCTTTTTAAATCTTGATTGATTTGTGCACTCACATAGAACCATAGAATCACAGAACAGTTTGAGATGAAAGATACCTTTAAAGGCTATCTAGAGTCCAACCTACTCCCCTGCAATGAGATTAGCTCTATGTGGGGAAAAAGCAAGAAGACACATTTCATTCTCAAAACATGAAAACCCCCAACACAAAGACATACAGATATTAATCACATGTTCTTACATATCTGGGCTGAGCTGCTACCTCCATCCCCTCATAAACAAGTAAATGTCCAGCAGTTCTTTTCCTTGTAGGAATATGGAGTCCACAGCTTAGTCTAGCTTTCCTGACATCAGAGCCCTTGGTAAGGATAAGTTCTCCACTCCATGTACATCCAAGCCAGTCTTCAGTTTCCAGCATGCCAATTCCTACGAGCCATGAGATGAAGAAAACTTTCTTCATTTCAGTAAAGAATAGATTTCCCATGAAATCTTTCCTCTGCTGTTCCCCGAGGTTCCAGAACTCCCACTCTCTCCATTGACTACATTCCAAGGGCAAGATGGCTGCCCTGTCCAGCCCAGTGACACATGCTCCTCTCTGAACAAAAACAGACAACGAATGATTCACTTCCCACAAGAAGAAAGAATAGAAAGCAGGAAGCTCCAAACTAGTCTTAATAGTTTTGCAGAGTCACCAGTTCAGCTTGCAATTCCAAGTTATGCATCACAAGTTGCCATAGTAACTGCGCGGTTCCCTCAGGCCAAGAAAACCACCAAATTTAAACAACATACACACATCTGTCTTTTTTTTTTTCCTTTTCACTGCCCAGTTTTCGTCCTCATTTTAGATTGTATGAAGTTTGACTCTGGCATATCTTAACTGGTGTAAGTTCTCATACAGGGGTCGTTTTAGTAAATTGTAAATTATTTTGAAAATCTTAGAAAAACAAACCCAAACCAAACCAAGAACCCCAAAAACTAGTGTAAAGGAACACACTTGCTGTTGCAGTGGCTTGATTGTGTGACTGAAAGGTCTCAAGAACTGGAATACTACACTGGCCCAAAACTTGATTGTTTTGAAGTCTGCCTTTTTTTGAAAAAGTTTTCATCCTCAGGAAATCAGGCTACTGCTGGGAAGGATAAAGAGATAGGTTTCATGTGATGTTAAAGTAGTCACATGATTAATTGGTATAATTTGGCCATGCATTAATTATTGCACTGAGTGTAATGCGTGAGTGTATGTGTGTGCTTGCACAAGGGTACCTGTATTTTTCTATGTTTGTTTGTTCAGGTGTCAACTCCCTGTTACAGGTTCATAAGGGATGAAATTAGAGTCTGTTTTGCAAGGTACGTGAATTGTATGGGATCAAATCAAGTAACAAATGAATAATCTGGAAGAGGAGACTTGTTTAGAAAATTCTTATGTCTTCATAGGAAAACTTCAAAAGCTGAACAATCTTTTTTCAGTGTGTGACCACCATCGTCTTCGATTCTTTCTTCCTCTGTTCTGCGTATGAGTGGTGCTGTTGAACATATGAGCACTGTGCATTGGGTGGTGCAGAAACAGTCAAGCAGCATTCTCTCTCTTGGCGTCACAAGAACCCGAGTGGGTTCTTATGAACATGCATGAGTTGTGTCTGCTCAGATACTTTATAGTAGTGATTGCTGTACTGTTTAAAAAAAGAAAGAAGAAAGTATTTGTCAAGGTGAAGTATTTTAATTTACTTTCCTCTTGTAAATGAAAGTACCCTAGAGATGTTATATTCAATTTCCAGATCCTTATGGAGACACTCCGCAGTAGAGTTTGGATATCTCCTATGTTTCTAAGATAAATGGCAATTATTTAATTTTTATCAATTTTTTTTTCTACCAACACCTGATCTCTCTGACTTGGTTTGGAAGAACTGCCTTGATGGGGAGGTAAACTTGAAAAAGGTGGGATTGTATTCTGGTGAGGGGTGACTTTAGTTCCTTGGCTTCTCTGCATGTGAGAGCTGCAGCTCATCTTCCTCTCAGTGAAGGTGTTGACCTTGAATGTTAGCAAAATCACACTTGAGGTCAGTATCACTGTCTTGGGGTCATAGTTTAGAAACCATCTCTGCTTTGATGCCTTTTTTGTAGGTAAAGCATGCCTTTGGCAGAGCACCATGTATGGACAGCATTGCAGAATATCCTTCAAGACTCTGACTAGTAACAACAGCTTCACACAGGCTTTCCTGGAACATATTTTATCTGTAGACTGAAGCGCAGGTCATCTGAAGCAAAACAATAAATGCTTGTATGCAACCTCCTTGACATTTTCTTGGCCCTGCTGAAAATCTTCTGTACTGTAGGCAAGGCTATTATGACTCCATTTCTATTTCTAACCCCTTGCACAGCCTTTTCTTGTGTTTTTGTCTGGTTTCTTCTCATCTAGATGGTCTGATTTATTGTATACTCTCTTTCTGGCTTTTCTTTGAGGTTTTTCTGTTTTCTATTTCTGAGTTGTGATTTTCAGTATCTTCTCTCTCTGCTTCCCCTGCCCTCAAATCTGCTGAATATTTCTATTTGGTACAGTGGTTAGGAACCATTAGCAAGACAGTGATCTTTGGCCATTAGTAGAGATATTTCAGCTACTTCTTGAGAAAAGAGGCATGGAGCAAAAGTTCAGAGACGTTCTACAGTGACATTTGAATTCGTAGGATGTTGTGGTCAAGTTGTTCACTTTGATCAAATTTTCAGTTCTAGTGTTATTTTGGTGGGTTCGAAGGATTTCAGAAATTGTGGTTGAGGAAGAATGTATGCCAGATCAGAATTCCACAATGGATGGACCATGTTTTCAAGCTGAAATGTATGCGATTTCTCTAACTGCCTGTGTAATCAGTTGGACCAAAGGAAGAATCTTACTTAATTTCTCTCTGATGCTGCTTTGGAAGTCTACTACTAAGTCTGGAGTAGACTACAGAGAATGGACACAGAAACCTTGTTTTCTAGGATTCACTAGAGGTAAGAAATTTTTCAAAGTGTGAAATACAGGTGTATTTGCAGTGAAATGGGCACTGGCTTTGCAGGTTTAAGGCAAAGTCTGTGTCATAGAATCATTAGGGATTGGAAGGGACCTCGAAAGATCATCCAGTTCAATCCCCCTGCCACAGCAGGATCACGTAGACCAAGTCGCATAGAAACACATCCAAGCAGGTTTTAAACCTCTCCAGAGAAGGAGACTCCACAACTCCCCTGGGTAGCCCGTTCCAGTGCTCTGTCACCCTCACTGTCCAGAAGTTCCTTCTGATATTTATATGGAATCTCCTGTGTTCCAGTTTACACCCATTGCTCCTCGTCGTATCACTAGATGACATTGAGAAGAGCCTGGCTCCATCCTCCTGACACCCATCCATTAACTATTTATAGACATTAATGAGGTCACCCCTCAGTCTCCTCTTCTCCAAGCTAAAGAGACCCAGCTCCTGTGTCATTCTACTTCCTTAAGTTGAATGCTTGTCATCATTTCCAGCTTTGCTGTGACTAGTCTATCTATAGGATGCTGCTGGATGCGTGCTAGAGGATGTTCGCTCCTGAAGCACCTAATAGTGCTTTGAAATATTGATGAATAAAAGGTTAATTTTTAATTCCCCATCAATCTGAACTAGTTGGAATTCAGTGTGCTTTTGTCCAAGAGAATGACATTATAGAGTTTAATGTGTCTGCACATTTAAGTAAGTATGAAGCTACAGGATTTTACTTAGCCAGAGGCCAAGGTATTAGGTTTAATAAACAGGAAATGTTTTTGTGTGCTTCTGTTTATATTTATACCAATAGCCCATATTCTATTCTCTTGCATTTCTTTGACTGTCATCTCACAATGCTGCTTCCATTATACTAATCCAGCCATAAGGTCTTCAGGAGCTCATGCTATGGATCATACATTAATAAATTAAGCCCATCTGAACAATGATATCCTAAAAGCACATGTATAAAATTTATTTGTGTGCTTTTATGTATTCCTTCCTTGTGCTGGGTCACTGACCTGCTACAGCTTTGTTCTGGAATGTCTGCATTGATGCTTATGGCTTGGAAGACCTGATGGTTGTCTGAAAGGTAAACCTAATTAAAATTCATTGATTTCTTATGTCTGTATGTGGAAGTACAGAATTATAGTCACAAACACAGATTTTCATTAGTGAGATGGATGTTGACAAAGCATGATTGAAAATAAATGTTCATTCCTGATTTTTGTAGTCAAATGTTGTTTCATTTGAAATGGATTAAATGCAGCTAACATGTAATAGCCTCCTTATGCTGTCATGATAAAGGAATTTAATAACAGTACAAGCAATCGTGATAAAGAATTGAAGATGAGGAAGTGTTTCCTTCTGCCTCAGGAAAATGTATTATTCTGTGACTGTCACTGTGATATGTGCCTGGCTGAGCCAACAGCCAACATAGTTGATACTTAAATTGCATTTCTGTTTGAATGAGCACAAACTACGTTTGCGTAAGCAACAGCCATTCAGGAAGTGTGGCCACTAGGAAAAGATGCTAATAGTAGGTCACAGAAATACCTGCTTCACTTGTAGTTCATTGTTCCATTTGTGCCTTTGCCATCAAAGCATTTATGTGAAGCCGTCTCTGACATTATGAATACAGCCATTCAGCAGCCAGAGAATGTAAACCCGGACTCTTCTGCTCCTGCTTCCTTAATGTCTTTTTCCTGCAAAACTGGGGAGATTATTGCTGGTATATGCACGTTAATAAAGCTTGTCAGACACAGCCAGCCAGGAATCTTCTGAATTCACATTTAATTTATTCACAGCACAGCATGCAGCAGAGCTGATGGCTGCAAGTTAATGTGCTGCACTTCAATGAGATAATTGCTTGCCTCCCAGGTTTTGGGGTTTATGCTTAGTTTTATTTGTCAACCTGACCAAAGCCAGAGCCATAATGAATCACAGCTCTACACTGAAATATTTTATTTACTTAGGTGATGCTTTTGGCAGATGGGAAATTGGTTAAGTAATTTAATAGTGCTGCTTCTATTTTAGAACAGGTTGGGGGGGGTTTTTTGAGCCTGCAGCTTACAATATGTCCTTGTCTGTGTTCTGGCTCACAAGTATTACCTAGATGAAAGTATTCTATTCACAATTTCTCTGTACTGGTGGAATTAAATTTCCATATATTTTGAAAACCAATGCCCTCTTCTGATTTCCTTTAGAAGTTTGAATTAGTGGGGAGATGATCAGGGAGAGAATACATACTGCAAATACAGAAATTTGAATGATAGAGCTGCAAAGTCTCCTGTTAAACAAGACTTCCGCTCAGGTTTTGAAATGTAGTTTATGCCAGCGGAGTCCTTGAGTTACAACTAAGTCTTTCTAATAGTGATAGTTCCTCGTTGTTAACTAATTACTGCATCCACAATGAAAATAAGATGGACCCTAGTGAAAAAAAGTAGGTAATGATGCATCACTAACAAGACCATTTCTGTCACGTAATGGGAACATGCAAGGGTCAGGAGGCACCTAGGAGCATCAACCCTGCATATGGCTGTTGAGTGCCAGCCTTTCATGTCAGCTGTGTCTGCACAGGTCTGCCCATCCCAGGGAGGGCAAAGAGGACTACATTGTATAGACAGTGTCTGTTATAGCAGTCTTCCAGTCTGAACTGCTTAAATCAATGTAAATGTCCTTCAAGAGTCTTGAATTGATTTGTGTAAAGTCAGTGAAAATACTGCTTTGAGGCTTACTTGTACCGATACCTTTCGGTAGTGGACTTTGCACTTGGGCACGATGATCGTAAAGAGTGTTCTCAACCAGTTCTGTGCAGCAACATTGTTTCTGTGCACAAGAGATTGCTTAGAAAGAGATTGCTGAGTTAAGATCTTCTTGTGTGTGTTAACCTTTAATGACTAAAACTCGTCAAAGTGAAAGTCAGATTGACCTTTTGGTTCACCACCATTATGAATTTATCTTGTGTTTTCTGCAAAACTAAAGCCTCTAAGACTCCCTCTCTCCTGCAGCAGGAATAATGCCATGTTAAGAAATCATGTAATTCTGTCATTTTTGTGCATCATTTGTGACACAAAGTGGTGTCTGTTTGGATAGAAATGCATAAATATTTATTAGGAAATAGCTGTTAGGTTTATGGGGAAATGCTGTTGCAGGCTTCGGATGAAATGTACTTGGTGCTAATTACAATCTTCTCTTGTTTCTTTGCTGCTAACAGAAGGGTTGGGGGAGTGAAGAGGGATGGGGGGAATGTATAGGGGGGGATGTGCTACTGAACGTAATTGGTTTTGGGAACAGGGACAACCAAATTTGTGTCCAGCACTTCACAGAGAGACTTCAGAAAAAGACATACAGCGACTATATTTGGAAACACTTAAATGTTTTTGGCAGTCGAGCCATGTAATGTATCCCCATAGAGAAAGTACAGGTCAATCTGACCTTATTTTTACATTTTTAAAAATGCTGATTTCGAATGTCAGGTGGAAAGAAGCCCACAGGCAAAGGTGCTGATATTTTGTCAAAGTGTAATGATTTTTATTTATGGGCATCTTTCCTTTCTCTTGGACCGTGAGCTGCTGTGTCTTTTTAGCCTATATCCAGGGGTGCGATAAAGCAGTTGCTCTATCACCCACTGACCTTTCCCTAGCAGAGAAGGGGAGTCAGGAAAAGGAGAGGGTACTCATGGGCTGAAGTCAAAATTGTTTTAGCGAAACAAACTAATGCAAACATCAGTATAAAGTACACGATGAACCACATTTACAATAAAAAAGAGCAGTAGAAGTCACAGTATAAAGGAAAGCACTCCTCAGGAACAGAATCACAGAATCATTCAGGTTGGAAAAGACCCTTGGGATCATCGAGTCCAACCATCAACCGTACTCTGCAAGTTCACTCCTAAACCATATCCCCCAACACTACATCGAAGCATCTTTTAAACTCATCCAGGGACGGTGACTCAAGCACTACCCTGGGCAGCCCATTCCAGTGCCTGACCACTCTCTCTGTTAAGAATTTTTTTCCTGATGTCCAATCTAAACCTACCATGTTGAAGCTTGAAGCCGTTCCCTCTGATTCTGTCACTAACTACCTGTGAGAAGAGACCAACACCCACATCTCTACAGTGTCCTTTCAGTTGTAGAGAGCGATGAGGTCACCCCTTAGCCTCCTCTTCCTCAAACTAAACAGCCCCAGTTCTCTCCATCTCGCCTCATAAGATTTATTCTCCAGGTCCTTCACCAGCTTTGTTGCCCTCTGCTGCACTCTCTCCAGCACCTTGATGTCTCGCTTGGACTGAGGTGCCCAGAACTGGACACAGTACTCAAGGTGAGGCTTCACCAGTACTGAGTACAGAGGTACAACCACCTCCCTACTCTTGCTGGACACACAGATTCTGATCAAGGACAGGATGCCTTTGGCCTTCTTGGCCACTATTGGCTCATATTCATCTGTCTGTCAGTTAGAACTTCCAGGCACACTGCCCCAAGCCAAAGGAAAAACAGGAGAAGCCCAAGTAGAAATCCTGTTTATCCTCAGCAAAATTGTCCCCTGTACCGAATGTGATGTTTATGGACTGGGATGTACCTGTGGGATCGCTCGGGTCAGCTGTCCTGGCTGACTCTGAACTGCTAATGGCCTGCAGACCATGGCTGGGCTAGCATTCCGTCCCAGAAAAACAGCTGCTGCTTCCTTGGATGCCAGTGGCAGTTCAAAAGGAAAAGTGGCAAAGTCACGCCCAAGTGCACTGAGGGGTTGTGGAGATGTCTGGGAGAAGGGGGTTTTGCCTTTGAGGCAGTACCACCTCTCAGAAGAACAATTCACACAGGTTTCTTTGTCATCTTAGTGATGGAGCTTTAGATATTACAGCAATCTGAGATTAATGGTTATTTGTTTGGCACACATTGCGCAGTGCTACTTCCTATATCATTAAGAGCTGGCAGCTGAGTTTGTTACCCATTGGTCAGCTTAATGAAGAAACTATTAAAAGTTTATGAGGTTTGAGTTTTTATTAGATGCTTAAGAAGTAGTCTTTAAAGGACTTTGCTCAAATTTATGTCCAAGGGTGTCCAAGTTGACATTATTTAATTTTTTTTTTGTTCTTTCATAGAGTTTCCAGTCAATTTATTGCTAGCAGTGGGTGTTTTCACAATGTTAATGAGATTTTTTTTTTCTTTGTTTTCACATTATTTTGGCAGCGTTTTACGGTTTGCTGTATAATGTTTGATTTTGTTCCAAAATTACTATTTTATTTTTTTTTTTACTTTATTGGAGCATGTTTCTTTTTTCAATTATTTCCTTTGGCATTGAGTAGCCGAGTGAAAGAGGTGATTGGTCAGTGTTTTAAATTTTCTACCTAGTGGTATTTAGTCACTAAAAATGAACAATACTTGGAGGTTTGAGTGTATAGCTGTTCAGGGTATGGTGTCTTAATTTGAGAACTAAATGATACTCTGACTTTATTTTTCTTAATTTTGGGCAATCTCCATTTGGATACCAAATTCAGTATCTTCCCATATGTCAGGAGGATGGAGCCAGGCTCTTCTCAATGTCATCTAGTGATAGGACAAAGGGCAGTGGGTGTAAGCTGGAACATAGGAGGTTCCACATAAATATGAGAAGGAAATTCTTCCCAGTGAGGATGACAGAGCACTGGAACAGGCTGCCCAGGGGAGTTGTGGAGTCTCCTTCTCTGGAGATGTTTA
>JAOXOE010000874.1:9497911-9524268 GCA_028565055.1 Phoeniculus purpureus | reverse complement strand
CGAAGGGCAGGTTGTGCGGGGCCGGACGCGGGAGCCTCCGCCCGGGGTTGCCGGCGGGGCGGGGCGGGGGGAGCGGCGGGCACCAGCGCTGCCGGGGGCACCTGCCTTTGCTGCGCCTGCTTGGCCTCGGCCCGTCACCTCTGTCGTGACAGACGGCAGGGGTAGCAAAGCGCACCTTCCCCACAGGGCAGCGCGGCTGGCCCCGCGTTTACGAGCGGTTCGGTCGGCCCAGAGCCCCGCGAAGGCTCCCGGTGCCCGACAGACGCCGCTCCGCGCAGCCGGTGGCCTCCTGCCGCCAAGGGAGGAGAGAGCTGGTGCCTGCTTCACCGGCCGCTTCTCCACGGCGGCGTGTGAGAGGCCGCGGCCGGCTCCCGGTACTGCGGCGCGAAGCGCGGGGGCAGCGATGTGTCCCGCCGAGCTCGACGGCGGCGGCCGTGTTTGAGCCTCGGGTCGTCAGCGGAGCCTCCCGCTGCCCAGGAGAAGATGTCCTCACACACTGTCTGGCCTGTGTTGAGCAGTGAGGTCACTGAACACAGGAAGGGTGTGTGTGCGCGACCGAGGGAAGTGTGTCCGCTTGTTTAAGAACTTGTTCTGTCTCGACGTGGGACAATCTTGTACGAATTGGAAACGGGGTTACACCGGCTTCGCTGTTACAGTTCAGTCTCCAGCTGTGCTGCTGGATTAATGGACAGCAGTCACTTCCATGCAATGCCTAAGTGGCCGCTTTAACCCAGGTGGTGGTGGTGGAGTCCCTAGCCCAGCAATGTTCACAAAAACGTTCCACCACAGTAGGTACACGCATGGGTGTTTCTGCTGGAGATCTGTGCTAATGCTGTTGGGCTGGGGATGTTGTACTGGGTCAGACACTCAGGTGCAGTTGGTCTAACGACCTTTATTGAAGGTCACAAAACCCTGATGCATGACGTTTACATCCTTATGAGAATCTTTTTTTCTGACGTATAGGCAAAAATTATTGTAAAAGTCTGATCTTTTGTCCTTGCTTACTGTCCTGCCCCTTCTCTAGCCTCTGAAAGTGATGCCTGTGGACTTACTAGTGTTTGGTAAGATCGCGATAATATCAAGATACTGACAGCAGAAGTACTGACAGTAGAACAAAATGTATGAGAACAAGTAGTGCTGTGAGAAAGAGAACAAAGAGTTCCAGTTTTCAGTGCTGTGTGAACAGACATGAAAAAACCCACTCTTGCTTGATCAGCTTTTCAGCATTATCTAACTGCTTTGAAAACTAGAATTCCAATTTAGAAAAAAATAGTTGGTTCTGAAATAATGCTTATGAAATAGTGGTGGTAGTCCAGTCTGCGAGGAGAAACAAGACTTGAAAAACAATTATTTCTGTTTTGCAAGTATTGACAGCTCTTTATGTTTTACGAAACCGGAGAATCATTCTGTCACAAGCACAAAGACTCATGTGAGAGTGGAGGTTGCCTAGTTGGGTTTGCCCTGAAGCAAATTATAAGCACTTCAGTAAACTTCCAGAAGAATGCATGCTCAAAAGTTTGACTTTTTTTTTTTTCCCAAGGAAAGCTGACCCAGCTATAGAGCAAGTTCTGAATTCAGATGGTGCAATTGCATGTGTTTTCTCTCTAGCCCTCCTCTGATACTTTGGTGCTCTGGTATTAGTGGCCATAACATGGGATTAGGTTAATCACAGGCACATCAGTCATTAATAGAATAGAAAAAGAATTACCTTGCTTTCCTGAAGCAGTGCAAAAGCTTTTAACGACTGGGGACAGAGAAATGCTTTGTGTTTCAGAGTTGCTGCCTTTCTTTTACTCACTATTTTTCTTACCTGCAGTTTTATCAGTTATTTTGACCATCTCAAAACAGATAGCGTGTCTTCAGAAGCCCCAGTCTATAGCAGAGGGTGCTCAGATCCTTCTGAGGGTATGTGTTCATATCTGCATATGTGAAGGAATGAATAAAAATTCTATAAGGTCTGTCTTATAAAGGGTACATCTAAGAAAATAATTTAAAAAGCAAAGAAGCCAGGAAAATCAATGCGGAAACAGCAAAGGTATGGTTTTGAGGGCAAGGATAGTAAGATCAGTTTTGCTGAATAGTGGTAGCTCTTTAATTAGAAAAGTCAGTAGAAGGTAGTCACATGTGGGACAGACTGAGTGTAGGTTTAGTGTACCTAGCCCTTGTCTAAAATTTTCAGAATTATTAGAACAATTCAATAACTCCTGGGAATTCCCCTTTTAACTGATGGTTCTGATATCTAGAATTCCTAGTCAACATGAAAAGGATAATCACACAAAACTTTTACCCTTCAGTGCAAAGAAGAGTCTTAAAGTGGAACTGAAAAACTGAAGAAATTCCACTCACATCATGAATAGTCATGCTGTCATAGTAGAAATGTCACACGCTGTAGAATTTAGTAACCACGAAAGAACTTCTGCTTGTGTGGAAACCACTTAGGTGAGAAGTCAAAATATCACACAGGAAAATGAAAGCTTTAGAGAGATAATCATGTAGGGAGAAAGCCAACACAGTTCGTGGTTGAACACTGGAAGGGACACTGAAAATTACTGAGGCAAATTTTTACTTGTTCTAAAGTAAACTTTTTCTGACTTTAATGTTACAATTTTTAGAAGATTAATTTTGAGTCAACTGCTATAGCTTGATCCATAGAGACTGTAACTAGTTGTGGTTATATTTCTGTCTTGGTGAAAGTTTAAAATTAAAATACCTGACTTTCTTTGTCTTCTGTGGTGTGGTAAGATGCTCGGATTTATTCAGCATCCGTCAGATGCCACGTGACGTCCTTTATAAGACTCCTTTAGCCAGATTATAATTCCAAAACCTTACCTTGTTGCTCAAGGAGGGCTGGAGCATAGACAAATAAACTACACAAAAGTGTTCCTGTTTTGTGGAACTAATTTTAACACTGAAATGCCCACAAAGGAATGTGAATTGATGCGTATTATCTGCCAGTCGGTCCACATGCTTCTCTTCCAAAGCATATGTGTGTCCAGCAGGCCATAAAAGTGCACATACCTCCAAATTTGGAAACTTTGGACTGCTCTTAACACACTGCAGGTCTGAAAAACATTTTGCATGCTGAACTCCCATTAAATTTCATTAGTTCAATGATGCTCTTCACTTACTCAATTCTTTGTCAGCTCTCCCTCTTTGGTGCCAAATTTGGCTAAGCTTTTGTGTTGGTGGGGTTTTTTTGCTTATTTTTGTACAGATGTCATGCTTTTGACACACAGAGCTTTCCAAGAAAAAACCCCAACCATTAGACTAAACTCTGTGCCAAAATAAAGTCATTATTAATAAACAATAGAAAGAGATTGAACCAAAAGCTCTACCTCTTTCTGTAATTAATTATTAGAGAACATCTGAAAAAATATTTAAAAGGAAATTGGTGATTCCATCAGGTAATTACAAAAATCTTTTATCGTATGTAATATTTCCCCACCTACATATTTTCATACAAAATCATCATGGATAGTGACAGTATCAAATTTATTTCAAGAGTTCCGGGTATTACTAACATGACTAGCAATATTAGTAGCACTTCTGGAGCATTTCTGCTGTACCTAATGAAAAGTCTTGATGAACAGGGTATTTCCCTGGGCAGGAGAATTCTCTGGAGAGCAAGAGCAGTGTCATGTCTGCCTGACCATCTGTGTGTGTGTGCGTGTTTGTGTCCCTGCCCACTGCCCTGCTTTTCTTGCTGCATGACTGTCTAAGAGAGAGCTGAAAACTGCCACTGCCAGGGGAATCTGTTGGTTCACTGGCATGCAAGGCACCTCAGCACTACAGCTGTGCCAAAAAACGCAGCTCTATAATTTACTCCACAGTCATGTGTTCCTTATTAGTCAATCATGCTACTGAAGTTTGGGGTTTATTTTTCCTGTTTAAATGATGCTGTTAATCTTTATACTGCACTGAACTACTTTTTCCTCTTCAATAACATTGGTCACTGCAGTGGTGAGTAGTTCTATTTTAGCAGTTACAAAGTCTGCATTAATAGTTACAATTCTTCTATGTTATTTTCTCACAATCAATTTCTTTGGAGTAGTATAGATTAAATTAACTTCTTCCTCAACTGCAGCTTATACTGGTTTTGGAGGGGGTTTTTTGTTGGGTTTTTGGTTTTGTTTGAGTTTTGTCTGTTTGTACTTGCCTCTCAGAGGCCAGCAGCATAGCAGGAAAGTCCGTAGAAAATCACTAATAATTGGGTGCCAGCATATTAGAGAATGCCTTATTTTAGACCACTTAAAATCATTCTAACTGTTTCAGGTGTTCCCTGATCAAATACAAATAAACAGCTAAGTCAGACCCTATGCTGAAAAAAATGTTATGAATTAAATTCCTCTTGGGCATGAACTAGAGCTAAACTAACATGCTTTTAGAACACTGGCCTGATTTTACGGGGAACTTTAGAACATACTTTGTAAACGTTACTTATTGACATTTTTTAGAATTGTTTTAGCTTTCTGCAGTGGGCTGTGTGCATGAGCTCGTTTCGTCGTGTTGAGGTTCGATAATGCACAGCTGTGGGAGGAAGCAGAAACAACCCCACACTGCAGAGGAAGTCATTATCTGCAAGGCCCTGTGTGAGACTCTCCATTCTGCAGATTTTCCATGAGAGGTCCGGGGACTCCTTCCAAGGATCCTGATTGTAACACTACGATGTCATCTGTGTGCCAGAAATTTCAGGAGTGTGGCCGGTTTCTCTTTTCTGTTGTTTTTCCCCTGGAGCTGTGACACCTGTGGGCTAAACAGCATATTCTGTAGCTTTGAAGCAGTAACTAAAGCTGTGCATTGCTGTTTGAAACTTTTATCTAGTGTTAAAAGCCACTTACTGAAGGCACCTGTGATAAAATCAGTGGACCTGTGGCTTTTGCAGACAGATTTACAGTCATGGAAAAGGTTTAACTTCTTACACAGTTTTGTCGCACTCCTTTCTTAGTTGTTGTACCTGACTTTGGGCTTTCAACACCTCTTCGTAAAAAACCTGAAATTTCTCTGTAAAATATCCCACATCTGTACAAATTCTCTGTTTCTATCCAGTTGAACACTCAGAGAAGATTGTCAGTTATTTGTTTTCTTCTGTGAAGACACATGGACCATCGTTGGAAAGAGGGTATAATGCTCTACAGTGTATGCAGAATTTGTGTGCTGTCTCTGCACGGTGAAACCGGCTGCACACAAGAAGCTAGATACGAGATACGATCAGCTGAAGTTTCTTATTGTACCATCCTGCCCACTATGGGGATGGGCTTGACAGTGCTTCC
Source organism: Phoeniculus purpureus (assembly GCA_028565055.1). Taxonomy (NCBI): domain Eukaryota; kingdom Metazoa; phylum Chordata; class Aves; order Bucerotiformes; family Phoeniculidae; genus Phoeniculus; species Phoeniculus purpureus. Next base: position 9,518,998 of record JAOXOE010000874.1, on the reverse strand, counting down.
ATCTGTCAGAATGGATTAACAGTTAGTAGTGCAATGTAATAGCTCTTTCATTGCCTGGTGGAAGAATTCTCTTAATGGATGCTGAGCTTGGACAATTTGGGAAAGATTTTACCTCCATGTGAGTGCTAGCCGCTGCAATTATTCATAAAGTTTTCTACATTCTGTAACTGCAATATGTAACGAAATCTGGCACAGGATATCATGTAGATATCACATTATGCTTTGAATGCTGAAAAATTCCAGGACCCAGAACAACTACGCAAATCAACAAGCTACTGCATACTATCTTTAAATCAGCATCTTGGCTCTTTGGAAAATGTACTTAAGCTCATTGAAAAAAGGAGGCTAATTTTCTGGGAATGATTAATGTATTATTTGAGTCAGTTATCTTTCATTAGAGGGCATTGACTGCAAAATCACTGGAATAAACCCTAGCTTTATTAATCCTGCAGCAAATGACAAACTATATTTGGAGTGGAATGCTTTTAAGAAGGTCTGCAAGAAGTTTTCAAGGAAAATTTATTTTTGTCTGTAAATTCTCTGTTATTCCAGCAGAGGGTAGTTTCTCCTCTGGGAAGCTAGGTGTGTCAAAAGAACGATCAGGAAAGGTACCTTAATGATTCCCATTTCCTTTTATTTGAGATAGGGCAATAAAAATTAGTTTCAACAGACTGACCTCATCAGATTAACAAATGATGAAGCACAGTGCTAGGCTACAGTGTGTTCTTGGGCTGGAACATAAAAACACAGACAAATTCAACAGTAATCCCATTTCTTTCCTTCTACCAAGTGCTTCATTTGCCCTTCAAGAATTACTGCACTTTGCTTACTCTGAGAACAGTTGTTATCAGCCCAACACTTAAAAGCTATTTTAATTTAATTTGTAGAGAGTAGTGAAACATTGTTTTGCACAGAATGCATAGAATCATTCTAGTTGATGAGTATTCGGCATGTTTATAGTTGCTTAAAAACTCTGAGATATGAGCTGATAAAATTGTGCCTCATTTGAGCTCTTTAGGGCAAGGTAACTTAGCTGTGTTAGTGAGGCAGACACACTGTCTGAAGCCTCGTACAAACTTAGGAGTGAACCTGTTCGTGCTGGTATCTATCATTTTTACCGTTTGCAGTGCATCCACTGCTACAGCAGTGGATGTTAAGGTCAATGCATGTTTGTGGATCCTTGTGATATTACCCGCGGGCATCTGCTATCTGCTGTTACTGATAGTGCTTGGTGTCTTGGGGAACACTTTCTCTGAGTTCTCTTTTTTGACATCTTATTTTAAATTGGTTGTCAGGGAGCAGTTCTGCTGGTAAGCTTCTCAGTTATGAAGCCGAGCAGATCTTCTAATGTGAGAGCATGAGGAAGAACATTGGCCTCTGAATCTTCGCAAGGATAACTAACAGAAAGGATGTACAGATCCACAGCTGTTCTCTTGCTGTGGTTTACTGGAGCTTTGTTACACAGAATTTGTTTCCATTCAAAGCAGTGTTTCAGCTCCTCAGATACCTTTCCCTTTTTTTGTCTGATTTTTAGGAAGAGTAGTTTGATCCACTGGTAGTGGAAAGAAAAGAGAAGACAGGATGTGTTCTCAGAGCCACATGAAGAAAACTAAGGAAGGGTCTATACTTCGGGATGATTTGGGCCTCTGTGGATGTTGTGGCTGGCACATGAAGCTTTCAACAGACTGATAAACCACCTAACCAAAAGGTAAATAACAAAGCAGCAATGAATGTTTATAGTTTTATTCATCTTAGTCAGAAGTCTAATATTATCAGTATCATGCTGTGTGTTTTAATTTTGGACATCTATATAGTTTACTCATTAAAGAAAAAGCTGTACTCCTTTAAGAATCATGTGAATGTGGTTAGAAACAGAAATATTTCCATGGTTAGCTGGATCTTGGCATTACTATAGCTTACCCTCTGGGATTTCTTTATTTAAAAAAAATTTTACATGTAAGTCTGAGTCAGGTAGACCTGTAAATCAAATACAGAGACAGATCTCTCTGCATTAGAGCCTTTTCCCCACTTTTCTGGTTTTGAATTTGCTTTCAGAAATGACACATTAGTGTTTTCTATTTAATGGAAAAAAACCCCAACTATATTAGGAATGAATAATGCATCTAATTTCCTTATTTTAGAGCAATACAGATATAATCAATTAGCTTGATTCCATTTTAAAACCCTGTTCTACATGAGCAAAGTAATATAGGAAACCTTTTGTATGGATCAGTTGAAGATTTATGTCATGGTCTCCACTGATTATACAAGAAGCCTAGGCAATGAATCTCTTAGGGGCATTACTGGTTAGTTATCCTGTGAATGTTGAATGTTCCTGATCTGAGTGCTGATCCAAGATCTTTGCTGTCTAAACACCAGACAGACACCTGATCACCCTTTCCAAAGTTGCACTAAAGATTTAGTGGAAGAATTTTTATTTGCCTATGCCTTGCAATCTCAGCTGACTCTATCACCTTCCAAAGTGGAAGTAGCTTTGTCTGGAGGAAAGAAATCCATTTATAGTTGATTTAATGGATTTAGTTTTAATGGAATACTGTTTCACGAGTAGGCAGTTTGCAAAGAGCTGATGTCTGCTTAACCGAGAGTATAAGTGTGTCACAGCCATAGAATGTTTTAGCCCTTAATATGCTTTAAACAAGTAAACTTTGAACCACTGCATTCTATAATAAATGGTTTGCTATTTATTAAAAGTATGCATTAGGTTAGTAACATTTTTGAGCAATTTATAAGTGAATATTCACATGTGCATCTGGAATTCCTATATCCTATCCATTACTACAGTATCTGGCTGTGATAAAATAGCAGACTGGAATAAAACTTTATTCTCTTTAGAAAAGTAGGTACATAATAGTATTAAATAATAAGCAAGCTGAATTCCTGATGCTGTTTTCTTCACCAGCTGGAAAGCCTCTCACTGTTGGAAAGGCATTCTGTGTGTTTGACATTAAGGGTGGGGGAATGTTTGTGTAATTATAAATGTTAGACTCACAAACACGCCTTTTGATTGCAACAGCCTGAACTTCCACATGTCAACAGGAATCGTAACTTTCCACAAGATAAATGTTGGTTTATGTACCTTGGCATCGTTGCTGCTTTTTTTCTGTATAATTTCAGAATGTATATGGCTGAATTGTAGCAGAATTTTACATGTGTGCACGTTTCAGATGAGACATTTAGATAATGTCAGTATTCTTGACTAAACACTCAGTTGCTACAGCTACTGCATGCAGCTCTAACAGTTTTGGTACTGTGATGAAAGCTCAAATCACACCAAGTATGAGTAATTACCGTTCATCATACAGGCTTGTGATATCTTGTGCAGTGCTGCTGAGCCTTGTATTAGTTTTACAAATGTTGGTGGTTGCTAAGATCTGACCATTTTCAAGGAACTCTGCACAATCGTTTCCCAGTTATGTAACATGAAAAACCATAAGTGCTTCACATTGTCTCTAGAGTGCTTCATAAGGTGGGGTTTTTTGTTGGTTTGCTGTGTTTTTTACTTTGGTTTCATTTGGAAGAAGTATTTAAGCACGGATTTGGGAAGCAGAGTGGCTGCAATCCTTACCTAACTCAAGAAGAAAGGAAGAAAGAAGATTGAGGCTACCACCACATCATATGAAGGGTTGCACTTTAGACTGGTTTAGTACAGTAAATTAAGTGCCTATGCGTTCTTTGTCCTTTGCATGCTGTATAAGCATGGAAATGGTAGCTCGGTGTATACTGAGAAATGCAAAGTACTTCTGTCATATAGGAGACTCCTTGAGACGTTCTAACAAGAAAAAATAGGGAAAGAAGTATGTTTCTTGGATGTTAATGGCCTTTGGAAATCTCAATGTTTTATGCCGTCTCAACTGTAATTTCTTCCTGCATGTCTGGCTGTAATATGTTTATTGCAGTAATGCTTCAGCCCTATCTACCTGAACAGGTGCAAGTATAGCAGTGTTGTGAGACATCCTCTTCTGTCATCTGAGTTCTTGAAGAATGTGTGTGATGTATCACTTGGTTCATGGACACGTATACCATGTGGAAAGCATTCCTGCATAATGTGCTGATGCATATTGATTAGACAAGAGAGATACTCACATGGTGTAAATCAGATAATTTCTTGGAATTGTACTGATTCATATAACAACTGAGACTTTAACCCAGTATGCCTATGGAGGGGAAATGACAAACTGTGTTAAAAATCATCTAAAAGAATTGTGTGTATGATCAAGGAGAGAGAGAGAGAGAGAGAGGCATAGAGTGTTTTATTTTAATGATTAATGGTTAATCGTGTTAATTTTATTAGTGTGTTGAGAGAAGGGATGTTATCTGTACGGCTGTGAAAAGATGGCAGCTTTCAAGAAGACAGCTGTTGTGGCTTGCACATTATGGGAGGCTTGATGATAAGACTGGTGGTGATGAAAGAAAGGAATACAATGGGAGCATGTGGAGAAGTAAGAAAAGAGTTGTTTTGTGACTGCATTTCTTTTCCTCTAAACCTCACTGTCTATCCAAAAGGCCACTCCATTTCCTTGAGGCTTTCTGTTGAGTTAGAGTAAGTGCTTGCAGTCTGGGATGTATTGCCTAGTGTCTACTCAGAGTTGTGCCGCTGCCCAAGTCATGAATATATTTCTCCACTCTGTCAGTGACACTTTGGTTCTTGATCTCTTAACTTGCTAGCTACCACACTTACAAAGAAACACAAAAGTTGCTGCAGCTTTGAGCTTTGCAGTACCTAGATGCTTGGTGTTAATAAATTAACGTCATTAAGGTAGTTGCAAACCAGACCCTGTTGAAAGGAGAGTTGTATGTCAATTGCCTGAAAGCTAAATGTAGAACTTCTTAGGAGAGATCCTTATGCCATGTCTTTGGGAATGGGATAGCATGGTTTCCATTGATGCTGGATTCTTCTTCTGAAATTAGCTATGTAACCATTTTTGTTCAAAAACTCTTACTGCTCTGTTCCTTGCCCGCCACTCCCAGTGTGTGCTATGCACTAGGTCAGCAGTTAAGAGACAACAGGCTTGCTTTTGATTCCTTCCTCTGCCTGAGGGAGCTCTAATCAGTGTCTCCTATCTTCCAGGAATGTATCCTGGCTATAAAATACTCTGAGGTGGGATGGTCACAATGTCTCCCTTTGAAGGTGTTTTGCTTTGCGTGGAATAATTAAATATTAATTTGGAGTGAAAAAGAAGATCTGTTTACAGATTAGCTCACACATCTTGGAGTAGAGACATGGGCTTTAAGCCCTAGCTCCAGGGAACACTTGTCATTAGTCTTGCTGTTTGTCTTCAGCCTGGTTTTCTGAGGATGTCCTTGATTAGGGTGTCACTTGTGAGGGAAGCAGAGGAATGTGGAACTATCCATAGATATGAACAGAAGTGAAACTGATTAAAATTAAGATGATACTAGAGATGTCAGCTGTCTTGTGCAATAGCAGCTATGTGTGCTGATATTCAGTAGTGTGTCACATAGTAGGGATGATGTTGAGTACCTAACTTCGAAACTTAAGCACCAAACCAAGATTCTAAGTCTAACTAAGAATCTAACCATGCATGTCAATGCTGAAAATGTAAGGTATTTTCAAAGTCCCATGAAATGCTTTTGTGCTGCTAGTGCTGCTTTGATCTTTTTTGTGTTGTATATGTCTCTCAAACCTCCTCCTTATGCTTCCTATTTTCATGGCTTTCCATTTTGATGTATGCTGCCACTTATTCTTGCAATAATCTCTCAGTTCCTTTTTTGCTAGACTTCATGTCTAAAATTGCTGCTCCAACTACGCTGCGTCATGTATCTGTTCAAAGCTGATTATCTCACCAGCAGTTTCTGCAGGTTGTTTTTAGCTTTCATCACTTCCTTATTGGAGTGCTGTGTGATACCATATTAACGAACTTGACTAATGTGTGACAATGATGATATCAGTGTTCTTTCTCCTAATTTTTTTGTTTATTACAGGAACCAATAAATCAATTTTACATGAAATATTATCCTAATTTTTGTTGACAATTTTACTGGATCAATTTTACATTGATCTTTGGAAAGATTAGTGGCTTATCCAGTATCTTACACAAATGTAAGATTAAATAGTAGAAATTATCCATACTAGTCACATTTTTATCAGTGATCTGAACTCCTCCGTTGTTTGGGAACTATGCAGATTACAAGACTTTGTTCTATTCCTTTAATAATATTTATGACCATCAAGAAAATAATATTGTGTTTTCCAGTTTGGCTACTAGTTCAGAAGACACTGTGATCATAACTGAATTGTTTTCCAAGCTGCAGTGTCATATGATTTTAGTTGTGCTGATCAAATAGTCGTGACATCAATCTTAAAAATTGTGATGGGTGTTAAAGTTAGTACTGTACTGAAACCACAGTTTTTTAAACAGAATCTAGAAATAGTCAGGAGGGAAAAAACTGGTTGTAGTAATTCGCTTTCGCTGTCACGAGACTTGCTATAAATAGAGTACTTGCTAATACTTTCCCAGGAATTAAGAAAAGCTTCTGTAAAGGTCTAGTATCTAGAAATTTTTGATAGAAAAGCTGATGTTGTAGACACAAATTTTTGAAGCAGTTCCTTTTCAGGAAACTTAAATACCAGAGGCATCTGTAGTGAACAGTATTTTGAAAAAGTGTGTCTGCTATTGTAGGACTTTACTGGCAGTCCTAAGCATTGTGTTTTGTCTGGAAATAAGAAGACAATGTATTAGAGCAATGTCTAATCTTTTATAAACTAGAAAGCCCAATCTAAAGTCCATTAGAATGGTAACCAGAAACCTATTTGATATCTGAAATATTACAGCATGACACGTTAATGGGAATTTCAGTGATAAGGAGAACCACAGTATCTGTTTTAGTAGCCCAGCATGAACTTTCCAAAGTACTAGTTGTTTTATCTGACGAACATACTGATGGATGGATAGTAACATAAACACATTTTAAAGAAAATTGATGATCATTAAATTCAAGAGTGCCAGCAGAGGTAGTTTTGACTACATGCTTTCCACTGATTTAAGAGTGTAATGCATTTTTATTCAGCACCAATATACATTACCTAGCCCTTTTATCTGTTCAGAGACAGAGTAAGAAGCATTTATTCATTTAGTATTTATGTTAAATGTTTGCAGTGTTATTTAACTTTTTTTCTCTGGGCTGCATTAAGCCAACAATATCAAGTATAATGTTTGGTTTTCATTCAGACTGATGTACTCAGTTACTGTACTCCGGGTGCCCTGCAATTATTTCTAATATCATAATTGAAAATGCAATTAACTGCTTCTACATATTTTTACTCTCCAGCTCCCAAATTATTTACTATTACTGAGAAAATCTGATTCCTTTGTGAATTTACCTATGAAACATGAAGTAGTTTTGATATTGGTTTTAGGGCAAATTAGTGCACATACGCTTGGAACAGACAGTTACTAAATTCTCTCTAATTTGCCCCTGAAAGGGAACAAGTCAGAGAGTTTTTGATAGTCAGCCAAGAACATTGCATCATGAATGTTTTAAAATGACTAATAAGATTCCATTAATTTGACCTGTTTCTATGAAACTCTAGTGATGCACCTATGGCAAATCAGATTGAAATCATTCTGTGTTGTTCCTGGCTGATGTTTATACAATATTTATGTTATCAGATTGTTTGCTAACTGTAGTTGAACTGAAGGTATATTAAAAAGGTAATCAGCTATTGTCACAATGAGATGTGCAGATGGACTAAAAATTCCGTTGTTTCTTTGTCAGTTATTCCTTCAATGACAAGATATATGTTAGGGAATTGATTTTTTGTCTTCTATAATCTTAAAAGCCTTTGTGCATACTTCATCAGATATTTGACTTCTGCTTCTTTCTGTCAATCTCAAATTTGATTTGAAGTATATTTTTTGTTTGGTTGTGTTCCTGTCAAAGTCATGAATATAATGTAATGTTAGATTACAACTACTAGTCCTGGCTTAAAGATTCTTGTTTAGTTTTAAAGACTGACTTCTTTTTATAGCCTTTCTCCTATGCTGGGTTTGTAGTTATAATCCTTGAACCTGCCACTTTGACTATTCCTGGAAATAATCTCAATGCAGTTTGTATAGGGAACAGGGGAGTTAAAACCAGTATGGATCATGTCTCTCGACTTCAGATCACCAGTGTTATAATGCCATTTCTGAACTCCAGTGGGGCATATGGTTTTAAGGAAAATTGTAAAGGGGCATAAGGGAAGAACTGCCCCCTGAGTTTATGCTTCACTTCCTCCATGCACTTGAATCTAGCCTCTAGAAGTTTGTTTAGCAGAATGCTTAGCAGAGGCAGCAGTACTCTTGAGCACTTTTGAGGTACAGAAGGATAAATACACTTCATAATAAATTAATGTTATTATCCACTCAGAACAAATTTTAAGGAGGTAAATTAAAATTAAATATTTATAAGTAAAATGAACTGGATTGCAAAACAAATTTCACTCTTTAAGAGGAAGGGGAAGCCTTCTGAAAGCTGAAATTGCTGTTACAGTAACTGGAAGGCTCAAATATTGCACAAGAGACTTAGTCTGACAGCAGATGAACAGTTTAGGAAAATGAATGACTGAGCAGCTCTATTTCCAGTGGACAGAACAGGCTCAGATTACTTGTGAAGATTGTATCCTCAGAACTGGAGGGCTATTTTGCCGTAACGAACTATGTTTAAAAACACACTGAAAGAGACTGTTACAAGTTTATAAGAAGGGAGCTAAGGCCTTAGTAGGCATATGTATCCTTACCCTTGCTCTTTGCTTTTCAACTTACTCTTGCTATTTGGTCCTCAAGTTGTTGTTGAACACTTGCTATGATGGCTGAAGAAGTACTGAAGTTAAGAATTGCCAAAGAAGTAACTGAGAGGAAATTAATTGTGTCTTTTCACTACTGCCTTTCAATGATGTAATAAAAGGACAACACATTTTGAAGCATGTCCTCTGTTAGGTAGCCTCAGTCTTGCTTTCCAAGAATGTTTCTCTGGTAAACCCATCACTTCCACCTTTCCCTTTTCAGTGAAAAGTCTACATATATCACAATTTCCTTGGTAATGATAAGGTCCTCTCGTGAATTTCAATGTCCTTGTCCTTCTACTTCTGAGCAATAGCTTCTCTCTCTCTCTCTCTCTCTCTCGTGTTTTCTTTGGGGGAGGGTGTCTACTTATCTTCTGCGATCACTGACTTTTCTTGGGTTTTCTTAATTCTTCTGGGTACTGTAAACCAAGAAAAAGTACCTGCCAAGTACTTCTAGTTTAATTTTTCCATTTCCGGTTCTGTGAATGCAGATCTGCTCCTATTGCCATACTGCTTGGTAATGTAAACCTTTTCAATACACAAGTTGATTTTAGTCGCTTTCATTTGAAAAACGTGTTGGGCTTTTATACTAAGTTAAACCTTCACAAAGAGACTTGAAAAGATGAAGAAGATGGATTTCTAACACCTTTTTGTGTCATGAGTTTATTCCTTTCATTAAAATTGTGATGTGTAATCTGAACACAAGTGGAGATTGGACAGTTCTGAACACTCAGTAGTCTTGGATTCTTGTATAAAGTGCCCTCAGATATTGAATACTGTGTTCAGTTTTGGGCCACTCACTACAAAAAGGACAGTGACGAAACCAAGAAGCGTATTGTGAATCTGTTTAGTATTGGGGTGGGATTTTTTTTGATTTGGAGTTCCTGTGAAGGGTCAAGTTGTGAAATGGCTGTTTTATAGCCAGTTATACAGTAATTGTGGCATTCTCCCTTGGCTGATAAAAGCTTTTCACAATGCAAAGCAGCCATAAACAATATAGTTGGACTTGAGGGAAACAGAAAGGGAATAGAAAATTTTGCATGGATGTGCCTTCTGGCTGGATGTTGTTTAACCAAGGAGATAAACTCTGTTTTGTGCTTGGCTATTATTTTCAACTGCTCATTTTTGAGAAACAAAATAGAGGAGAAAAGAGACTTAAAGAAGCATGGTTTTGACCTGAAGACAGTTACTACAGAGCTTCCAATTTTGACTGTATGAAAGAACAAAGAGATTTCATTGAAGCACAGTGCAACAAAATGAAATAATGGAAAATCAGTCTGTGAGGTTAAAGTAATTGTAGTGATACAATACAGTGAGGACTACGCCAAGGCACAAAAGCGATTGTTTGTTCTTAGTTTTTATTTCCAGTATCCTCTGTTATTACACATCTTACCAAAATATTATCTCAGTATCAGAAGACAGCATTCTTAATATCTGTTCTGCATGTGGTAATGCTGATTCAATTCTTTTTTGCCAATTCTATTTACAATTTTACACTGGCTCTGCAGAAACCACATTTTCAGCAACTTATCTGCAAGAGCTGAATTTTTGTCCATCTTGTTTGGTGTCAGATGGTGTACATTCTTTGGACCCATTTGCCTTTGCTGTTTAGGCTAAATTGATTTATATATATGAAGTGGCACTAAAATGTGTGTATAATACTTACGGTAGAAAGATGGAACTTTCTTAGCTATTTCATATCAAAGAAATTTCATAGCAGAAAATCAGTGTCTTTATTCTATGTCTCATGAGAAGCTAAGTTTACTAAAATCTAGAGCGTAGTATCATTTTGTACCTTAAGATGCAGGTCAAGGGGCAGGCTGCCATGGGTGACATTGTTGTGGGTGTTTGTTACAGGCCACCAGATCAAAACGAGGAAGTTGATGAGATCTTCTACAGGCAGCTGACAGCAGCCTCACACCTACAGGTCCTGGTTCTCAGGGGGGATTTTAACTACCCTGATACTTGCTGGAAGACTTACTCAGTCCAGGAGGTTCCTCCAGTGCATTGGTGACAATTTCCTGATGCAAATGGTGGAGGAGCCCACTAGGAGAGGAGCGCTGCTGGACCAATCAGGAGGGTGTGGTTGAAGCAGTGAAGGTTGAAGGCAGCCTTGGTTGCAGTGACCATGAGGAGGTGCAGTCCAGGATCCCATGTGGCAGGAACAGAATACTTAGCAGAATCACAGCCTTGGGCTTCAGGAGGGCCAACTTTGGCCTTTTGAAGCAATGCTAGGACAAATCCCATGAGACGGTACTGCCAGGTAAAGGGGCCCAAGAATAGCTGGTTAACATTCAAAGACCGCTTTTTTGAAGCACAACACAAGAGCATCCCAACAGGAAAGAAGTCAAGGAAGGAAGCCAGAAGACCTGCGTGGTTAAACAGAGAGCTGCTGGGCAAACTGAAGAGGAAGAAGAAAGTCTATGGATCATGGAAGAGGGGGGGTGGCCACTCGTTGTGATTACAAGGCTCTGGTGAGAGAATGTAGGGATGCAACTACAAAAGCCAAGCCTTGGAATTAAACCTTGCAAGAGAGGTCAAGGGCAAGAGAAAAGGCTTCTTCAAATACACTGCAGGTAAACTAAACCTAGAGGCAATGTAGGCCCCGTGCTGAATGAGGTGGGTGCCCTGGAGACAGATGATACAGAGAAAGCAGAGAAACTGAACACCTTCTTTGCTTCTGTCTATACTTCTGGGGGCTGTCCTGATACCAAGCCCCAGACTGCTGAGGATCCAGAGGAAGTTGACGCAAGAGAAGAGTTTGCCTTGGTTGATGAGGACTGGGTTAGGGATAGGTTGAGCAAACTGGATGTACATAAATCCATGAGCCCTGATGGGATGCACCCACGAGTGCTAAGGGAGACAGCGGAAGTCATTGCTAGGCCACTCTCCATCATCTTTACTAAGTCCTGGGGATCAGGAGAGGTGCCTAGAGACTGGAGGATAGTAACTATCACTCCAGTCTTCAAAAAGGGTGAGAAGGACGTCCCAGGTAACTATAGATCAGTCAGCCTCTCCTCCATCCCAGGAAAGGTGATGGAACAATTTGTCCTAGATGCTGTCTGCAGGCACATCAAGGACAAGAGATTCATTAAGGACAGACAGCATGGCTTCACCAAGGGGAAGTCGTATATGACCAACCTGATAGCCTTTTATGAGGGCATAACCAGGAAGATAGATGATGGCAGAGCAGTGAATGTGGTCTATTTTGACTTCAGTAAAGCATTTCACACAGTCTCCCACAGCATCCTCGCAGTCAGACTGAGGCAGTGTGGCTAGATAATCAGGTAGTGAGGTGGATCGTGAACTGGCTGCAGGATAGAAGCCAGAGAGTAGTGGTCAATGGAACAGAGTCTAGTTGGAGGCCTGTAACTACTGGAGTGCCCCATGGGTCAGTACTTGTACCAGTCCTATTCAATCTATTCATTAATGACTTGGATGACGGATTGGCATGCACTGTCAGCAAGTTTGCTGATGACGCAAAGCTGGGTGGTGTTGCTGACACTCCAGCAGACTGTGCCGCCATTCAGTGAGATCTAGACAGGCTGGAGAGGTGGGCAGATAGAGGTTTAGTGACGTATAACAAGGGTAAGTGTAGAGTCTTCCATCTCTGCAGGAACAAATGCAGGTACCAGTATAGGTTGGGGACTAACTTTTTAGACAGGGTAGGAGAAAGGGACCTGGGGCTCCTGGTGGCCAGCAGGATGACTATGAGCCAGCAATGTGCTCTTGTGGCCAAGAGGGCAAACAGCACCCTGGGGTGGATCAGAAGCGGGGTGGTTAGCTGATCGAAAGTGGTTCTTCTTCCCCTCTACTCTGCCCTGGTGAGACCACACCTGGAGTATTGTGTCCAGTTCTGGGCCCCTCAGTTCAAGAGGGATGTGGAGCTACTGGAGGGAGTCCAGTGTAGAGCAACAAGGATGATAAAGGAAGTAGAACACCTCCCTGATGAGGAAAGGCTGAGGGAGCTGAGTCTCTTTAGCTTGGAGAAGAGGAGACTGAGGGGTGACCTCAGCAATGTCTATAAGTATGTGAAGGGTGGGTGTCAGGAGGATGGAGACAGGCTCTTCTCGGTGGCATCTAGTGATAGGACAAGGGGCAATGGGTGTCAGCTGGAACACACGAGGTTCCATATAAATGTGAGAAGGAACTTCTTCACAATAAGGTTGACGGAGCACTGGAAGGGGCTGCCGAGGGGTGTTGTAGAGTCTCCTTCTCTGGAGACATTTAAAACACGCCTGGATATGTTCCTGTGCAACTTGGTCTAGGTGATCGTGCTCTTGCAGGGAGACTGGACTAGATAATCTTTCGAGGTCTCTTCCAATCGCTCATGGTCTGTGATTCTGTGATTTAAACTCAGCTTAAAAATACTGTTTCATTTTTACTCTAAGACACTTGAGTTTGATAAGTGATTATAAGAAATCTAGAATTATACAGCCAATTAACTCAAATTAAATTAAAACAAGACTCATAGGTAACCCTGCTTTCATTTCAGGCAATAGGAAATGGAAATAAATCTGAAACATGGAGACAGCATTACTAAGGCAAGCAGGGAAAAGTACCTACTAAGAATCCATTAGAAAACAAGTCAAACTACTCTCCTATGGGCTAAAAGAAGAATGAACAAAACCTTCGTCTGATGAAACCCTCAGTGCGCACACACTGAAAGAATTTATTTTCTAACAAATAATGAAAATAAATATACACAATTTCTTTTCTCATGGTGTTTTGCTTTAGACATTTTAATGTAGAATGTCTAGAGGAATACTAGTGAAAATAAAAACGTACATGCTGCTTGAATTGACCCAAGATAATTTTGTCATAAATGTGTTTACCAGATGTCAAATGGATATAAGATCCAAGAGAGAATTAGTTTTGCCTTTTTTTTTGGTGGTTTTTACTCATACTGCAGAACAGAAAAGCCTGTATCAAACTATTTTGCTGCACCTAACAATTAGATGTCATAGAGTAAGGTATATCAGTGATTAGGCTGCCGAAGAAATTAAATAGCTGTGACACCCACAACTAGAAATGACTAATACTAATTCGCATTTTACTTAGACTCAGAATTGAACAAAGCATAATTAGGGGGTTTTTTTTGTATTTTTTCTATTGTCCCAAGCTGCTCAAATTCCCTTAGTCTGAAATAGTTTTAAGATTTAAACACAGACAAAGAGAAAAAAGGTGTAAAGAAAAACATAAGCCACAGGAATTAAACTAGTAAAAGCCCTGAAGCCTGTCACTTAATTTTTATTATTAAAATGTGAAAATTCAGGATATTTTTGCTGCAGAGTTTAACGCTATGCACTTAGTATTGACACTTTTGTGTTAACCATACAATATACACTAGAATCGCTTATTAAAATTAATCTGTAAACTCCTTGCAACAAAATCAACTTTTCAGGCATCATGAAAAAGAAGCAGTAGTAAGAGTTGTGAGGAAAGGTGCCTACGGATGCATTTTGAAGTGAGGGAGACAAAATTAACATGATTTAATAGCCTGATTCATGTACAGAATAGGAACCTATAAATTATGTGAGATAAATTATGTGTAGGACTTTGTGATGGAAATCCTGACATATAATTCGTATTACAAATGTGAATGTTTACAAGAAAGACAGAACATATTAAAATTACTTTAACAGTTCATTATGACTCAGGTTCAAGGAGACACTCTGTAAAATAAACTGAAATGTTTCCAGAAAACATGTACCTCTGTTAGCTACAAGATGAAGAAATGTTATCGAAAATTGAACTGTATGACAGTGCAAGGGAAGATTTTATGTAAATGTAGGCAAGCGGATTAGCATGAACTGTCTTCTTTTATGCAAATTAATGGATAATTAATAGATAATTAAACACAAAGGGAGACTTAAGCCAAAATGATGATAGACAAAGAGAGCTATCTAGGGTAATCTTATTTGAACAAGGTAGGACTGTTGCTACTGGCATATCTAACTGGCAAAAAATCTTGCATGTTACATGGAAGAATAGTCATTCAAATTTTATCATATATGGAATTAATTTGAACTTGAAATTTAATTTGAATTTGTGTAGGGCTTTTTTAAAATAAACTGAGATGACTTTTCCTAAATTGCCACAATTTAGCAAGTCCTTGCTTTTTAAGAAAAAAGAAGCAAAAACCAGTGATTTGGCAATAAAATTACTACTAGTTTTATCATCAATATTTGAATCAACCCTGCAGATTCTAACTTGGTAGAAAGATGCTATGAAAATAATTGTATCAAGGCACATTCTGCAATGACACTTTCATGACATTTTTCAAATTATAGCTTTTGTTAGATAGAACTTCTGTTACTGTAATCCTTGCAGAAGCAATTCTGAGATCCTTCAAACAACTTCTACACTGGTTAACATCTGTAAACCGCATAATCTCTAACATTTCAATTCAAAAAGCTTTTAAAAGTTACAGAAATTCCAGAATGTATTGAACACTGGAAGGGTCATTGCCCTAGAACATGTCCAGATGGGTTTAGAATATCTCCAAGAACACAGACTTGGTTCACAGGCTGACAAATACAGTTTAAATTGTAATCTGGCCTCAGTGCATCCCTCTTTAACCATAGAAACACTTACAGTTTATTGGAAATTGCAGGCAGATCATGGATGATTTCTTCATATGGCTCTTCCTGAGATAATGTAGAAATAGCTAAAGGGTCCTTCATTTTTTCCTCCCAAACAAGTTCAGCCTTCAGAAGCATTTCCTCAATGAACTCAGAAGCTGCAACATCTAAGATATTGGAATAGCGAGAGACCAGACAAAGAAAACAGTGCAGAAAAGCTCCTTTAAATTTCGATCTGTAGATTAGATTAAGTATCTGACTAGATTAAACAAAAAGAATTGCTCAAATATTGATCATAAATTAATATTTGAAATTACAGGGAAAACAAAGGCAAAGTAAATTCAGTATGAAACTAAGTTGCCACTTGCAAAACCTCAAAACTACTCTCACTGTGTAGCGAACTGAAGTATTATTCAATAATTCATAGGACTTCAGGAAGAATGATAGAACTGTTTTCAACTGTATTTCAATGACAACATGATTAATCCTTTTCAAACATTTTACATTTCTACAAACTAGGTTTCTGTCTTGCACATACAGAAGTGCTGAAATTAGTTGTGTTTGCAGGCTGGAAGCACAGTTCATTGTGTTTAAATACATACTAAATGTGGTTAGCTACCTACTTTGTTAGATGACTGCAGACTGTTACACAAATGCAAACTGGCATGCATCTAATCAGAAACACCTTTCCTGAGATTGTCATAAAGTTCCTTGTGAATGTATTTAGGTGGTACTTTTTCTCCACGTATCTTGCTTTATTATGCAAAAGGAAATTTCTCCTCATAATCTGACAGATTCTATTTTCTGCTTTACTGGGTTCTGTCTTTGTTTTACCCTAGATACTAAAGGTTGAATAACCATGTTTCTTCTTTTTAACACTTCTGTCTAGCATTACTGACATCAGCACTTCTTTGATCACTGGATTAGACTAGTTGACCTGAAATCTCTTCCAACCTCATGTAATCTATAATAAAATAATCTTTAGAGACAGTGCTTCAGCTCCCTATTGCCACCTGGTCTAAGAAGGTGTGAAAAAGCAGGTGTTACACTTCAAAATTTGGCAGTGAATTTATTTTTGGTCAACAGCAAAAGAGATTCTAGTTAATGAGGCTATGAACTATCATCAGTTAAGGCAGAGCAAGGAACTCAGTAAGAAGTCACCAAGGAAGTGTGGTAAAACATTGTGATAGGTTAGGTCTTGTGACCTAAGCAATCATTTGACATGACATCCCATATGACCCTGACTAGTAGCTCTCATGAATATATGAAAAAGACATTTACACGCATATATGTGTGCATATATGATTCTATATCATATACAAACTATACATATACACGTACACGTGTGTACCTCTGTGGGTGTAACTAAGAAAGCAAGAAGGAATGGAAATAGTGTCACAGTAACTGACACATACATAATTTACTTTCATCTTAAAGCCTGTGTTGCAGGTGCTTAGAACTTCTAGAAACCAATATGGGTGTGTTAGTGTGTGACTTGGTCTAGGTGATCCTGCTGTGGCAGGGGGATTGGACTAGATGATCTTTCGAGGTCCCTTCCAATCCCTAATGATTCTATGATTTTCACCTACCTGAAGGTTTTTCATTATTGCAGTTTAAAAGATTGGGATTTGCCCAGTGCATCAAAAGCAGCTTCACAAGGTTAGTCTAAAATGGACAAAAACAGATGTTTGAGATGTCAGAATGAGGGCATTCGGTTTATTTATTCCTTCCTTCACTAGCTGAAATCATACAACAAATTTTAGGCAACACTTCCAAAATCCCACCTTCTACTCACATTTGTATGAATCGCAAGACATAGAATAAAATACGGTTCTCATACATACCGCATCCTCAGCATAACTACAGCCCCAAAGTATCTCTCTGTCCTTACGTGCATAGACAAATCTACAATAGTAAGGATCAAAACTAACCCTCCATTACCACATGTCATGAGTTAGAACACAACCATTTTTTTATGCTTACTTCAACAACCGTTTACCACTACTGCCAAGAATCTCTGACCCAGTCACCATGGAAGTAAATCAGTTCTTTGTCAACAATAGAAAGTGGCACATTTATCTTATGTTTATGAAATCCATTTAACGTACTAATCACAGTAGCAATTATAGTTCAGTAGGGTAGTGTATCATAAAATGAAAAAGTAAAAAATGTATTTTTAAATTCCTCAAAGACTGCTGCATGCAACTGTTTTTAGCAAACTCTTCTATTGCCGCACTGAAGTCTCCAGAAATATTTCTCCATCAAAAGCCATAGGACATCTATCCTAATAAACTGGCTGGTCAGAAAAGAAGCAAAATATGTATTTTGAATGTGAATATAGAGCTTAGCTGAAGAAAAGAACAGTTTGCTTTTGGATATATGCTAAAGCAAATAGAATTTATGATATAATGTAACAAACAGGTCAGTTGTTTAAACAGGAAAGTCGAAACAAGAAATAAATAATTGCAGTAAAAATAATAAAATTCCATATGAATTCCGTACACAGGTGATGACTTACTGCAGAAGACAGATAACTAGGAATGCATTAAATGCAAAAAAAAAAAAAGAAACCAAAACAAATTCGAACCTCAAGCTTTTTAACAGAGACAAAAGGGAAACTCCTAATGCCAGCTTTCCATTTTTGGCAGTAAAAGCAGAAAATTCAGCAAATTGTGGAAGCAGGGAGGAAGCCATTAAAGTTTGTTTCCAAATCCAATTAGCCCTGCTTTCAACTGAGAACTCTCAACACACATATGTCAGTTTTTTTGATTATGAAGAAACAGAACATGCCTGGCCATGGATCTGACTAAATCAACAGCAGTTGACTAATCTTGTTAACACTTGTTCTGAAAAAGGGGTAGTAGTTGAATCAAAGGAGTGGAGCTTTAAATGTACTTTAACTTTAGTAACAATATACGGTTTTTTGGGTTACCAAAGTTCTGGATTTATGCCACAAGAAATCCCATGCTCCAATATCACTGCTTCCTGCTGTCAATGAAATGTCTCCTGCTGAGAATCCTTGATGCATGTCACCAACACTAAGGTATTCAGGTCACTGTTAATGTCAATTATCTGCTTTTGGACACACAAAACTGTCTGTCTTAGTTTTAACCTCATTCACTTGCATTTTAGAAGGAGTATTTTAACATTCAATTACCGTATCTTCATAACTTACCAAACAGTAAAAATATTTGGGAAATAATTACAGGAAATTACCACTATTCAAAAGTTGCAGAGGAATACATAAAGGAGTTATGGATATGTCAAGAGAAACTGCAGTATCTAATGACGTGTTGCAAACCCTAAGAATGAAAATACTACATATTTATCCTTATTTTCCACTGTTGTCTTTGCCAATTCATGTAAATGAATAAAGCAAAGACAATGTGATGACTCACTGTGCAGAAAACTGTTAGTAACAGCTATTATTTAAAATATCTCCTAACAAAATATCACTTGCCATGCTTCTCCTATGCCTATAATTATTTATTCAATACCTTTTGACAGGACACCAGGAAACCTCTTAGACATTACTGTTCTCTTTTCACAACTTATCTCTGATTATTCTCTTCTGTGAAACACAAACTTCTGTATAAATAAGGCATGGCTCTCCATTCTTTCTGTTGTCTCCAGATTATAATTTTTCTATGTCTCTCTGACACCTATTACTGGGAGAAAACACTGACAGCACAAGGGAGCACTGGAGTTCTTTAAACCAAAATAAACATGGGGTGTGACCCTGAAAATAAGAAAGATTCACAGAGTCACAGGAATTGTAGAATGCCTTAGGTTGGAAGGCATCTCAGAGATCATCTAGTTCCAACAACCTTGCCCTAGATAGGGACATCTCTCACTAGACCAGGTTGCCCAGAACCCAGTCCAACTTGGCCTTGAACAATTCCAGGAAGGGGACACCCACAAGTACTCTGGGCCAATGCTAGCTCATGTTGATCTCCTCATTCACAAAACACCCTCAAGTCCTTCTCATCAGGATTGTTCTCAATCCATTTACCACCCAGTAATTATTTGTGTTTAGGATTAGTCCAAATCAGATCCAGGACCCTGCAGCTGGACTTACTGAACATAAGTTTGCACAGATCCAGCTCTCAAAGCTGTCAAAGTTCCTCTCAAAGTTCCCTTCTCTCCAGCAACCACACCACACAGTTTGGTGCCATTGGCAAAATTGCTGAGGGTGCACTCAATGCTACCACCCATGTCTCCAAAACAGATGTTAAACAGCACTGCACCCAAAACAGACCCCTGAGGAACACCACTCGTATCTAATCTCCACTTGAACATTGAATAGTTGATCACAATTCTTTGAGTGCAATCATCCAACCAATTCTTTACCTACCAAGTGGTTAATTTGTCAAATCCATGTCTCTCTTTTTTTAGAGAATAAAAAAATCTTTACAGGGACAAAAAGCAGCACAAATAAATTCACTGCAACAGGCACATTATTAAATGTTCCATTCCAAGAACAAGTTAAGCTTTACCACACAATATCTATGAGCTAAGAAAGCCCAATGCTCAGTTTTATAAACCACAGACTTAAGAGCACCAGTGTTGCACAGCTGACAGACTGAAGCTTGTTGCCACAAATATGTGACTACAGTGATGGGGTAGGAAATATGGAATCCTTATGCACTTGAGGCTGAAAGGATAGCTCCAAGCCATGTTATTTTTTCTGCTAGTGAATTTGCTAGGAAGCAGGATCAGTCCTTCTTAAAAGTGTCTTCCTCTCAAGTCTGGATGTTTTCCCTCTGAAGCTATGCACAGGATGCTTGATCTGTGCCAGCATCCACAAAGGTTAAGCTGCTGGTGAGCTTTTAACTCTTTATTATCCAAACCCCAGTGTCAGTACTCAATCTATTCCCTCTTCCTTACCATTGGAGACATACCTACCTCATTTGTAAATTCAGAAAAATGGGAGTTTTTATGCAAAAGCCCTAATGTGATATTTTGTAGAGCAATGAACATGCATAATCTAATTGCATGCACCTTCCTTGACTCTCACTTTTTTCCCCTGTCAAAACCAGCACTATGCTCCACTGCTCTCTTCCTGTTTCAGTGTTGGACATTTCCTACTATCCTTAGTAGGAATAACCTTTTGTCACAGGAACCTATCCCCCATAATTTCTTATTTCTGAGGACCCTTTTTTCTGTATCTGAGACTCCTAGTTCCCTACATGTATCTCTCCAGCTTGTTTTCTTCCACCCTTTTATTAGTGCTTTTATCCCTTTTTTTGGGAGGCGCAGTTATTTTTCTTTTCCTTCTTGATATTCAACCTTCACTTCTTCTTGACTAAGGCCTCCCCACCATCTTCTTGCAATTTTCTCCCACCTGCTATCTTCTAGATGTGGTTCCCAGCATGCTCCCATTCACAGAAAGGCAATGGTGTATATTAGGAAACTAATGGATCAACAGCCTTAGACCAAAATCAGTATTATTTTGGACTATCCATTTCATACTACTTGATATCCCCAAGTTGCATTTTAATATCTAAGGCATTTATTCACTAAACACAATGAAACCCCTGGGCAGAGCGCATGAAATACCACTGGTTACACCATTATAATCTGCAGTCTTCACCAGTAAGATAACTTACATCTACAGTCTTAAGAATGAGTTGGAAAAGTGCATTTTTACCTCATTGTGTGATTTTTTGTTAGGCAGCTTGCTAGAAAAATTAATCAAAC
>JAOXOE010000874.1:9472837-9497811 GCA_028565055.1 Phoeniculus purpureus | reverse complement strand
GTGCAACTTGGTCTAGGTGATCCTGCTGTGGCAGAGGGATTAGACTAGATGATCTTTCGAGGTCCCTTCCAATCCCTAATGTTCTGTGATTCTGTGATGTGTTTAAAAGTAAGGTAGTAATTCCAGCAACTCATGTTTTCATCTCAATATCAAAATATTTTATAGTTAAGGGAATATTTCACGGCTTTATTACATCTGTGAAGGGACAACTACATTTTCCAGGTTTTAGTTTCTGAAACTTTTAATCTATGTCATGTTAGTAGCTTTTGTCTGTGTTATTTTTTGATGACAGACTGAAATATCCTTTACAAAAATTATTTGAAAGGCTGATTTTACTGAAGTCAACAGTAAAACAGTAGCATGATGAATATTTCAACATCAGCTTCTTTTTGGAATAGGATTCCCATTTAGAACAAAACTGTCTTAAAATTTTACTCATAATGAATTTTCCTAGGGGTCAGCACAATGACTTAAGCGGAACGTAAAGATAACAGTTTATTTTGGCTCTGGACCTGAACATTCCAGAGATATATTTCATCCTCTTTAAACTGTGTGGCAACATTCTTGATATGTACTTCTCTTGTTTATAAACCATTCTAGCACATGATAAATATGGAAAATGCTGCACAGAAGAAGCTGGTTGTGTTGTTGTTTTAGAAATAAACTATCGACATTTACCTCTCGCTTAAATTATATGATTCATCTCCTTGGTTGCCTTTGATGACCTCAGTTATGTTTGGGATAATGTTCGTCAATCTTGTACACTGGGTAAATGTGATTTGTGGCCGGTAACATTATCAGCAATCTCAGAGGTACAGAGGTGTACAAATAATTTAACATGTTTATGTCTAAGGTAGCTGATTTCTTTAAAAAATTTCTAATGTGCTCCTTTGTGAATGTGGTATTTTATGCAGTGGCATTGCTACTTCATTGTTTCATTTGACATCTGGATTTCTTTAATTTTTTTCTATTTTAATGACATGTATTGAGTGTCCCCATAGTAAGAGTTAGATGAATGCAAAAAACGAGCGAGTTTAACTTAAGCAATATGAATGTATTTTTATGGTCCCACTTATTTGGTCAACGGTTTTTATTAGCATTGTTTCATTTGTGTTTCTTTTTTGAGATCTTCTATGGAAAGAAGGTTGCCAAATAGAACTTGCACAAGCATAAGGTGTACAAACTTTGCACTTGACTCAGGAAAGTTTGCCGTTTGTTCCATTTTCCTTTTATAACAAATGATTCTTGTGAAAAAAACAAATGACAGTCCTCATTTGTAGGCTTTGCTTCAACAAACACAGCTGGTGCTTGCATCCTTGTAGTCACTTGAGTTGCTTATTATCTCAAAGTTAGCACATGTGGGTTTTGCTGGGTTGAAGTCCTAGAGTACGTCTGAATTTTTCTTCCATTCCTTTCCCTTCTTAATTTTTTATCCTGGTACATTTGATCACACAATTTCTGTAGTTCTGCTTTTTAGGAAGTACAACAGAGCCTTGACTCTTCCCTCTGCTCCCCTGACCTTTAGCAAGAAGTCTTTCCATTAACCTTCCTGCAGAAGTTGGTTTACTTTTTTAATCTACTGGGTGAAGTAGAAATGTAAAACAATGTATAGAGGAGCCAGACTTTGTACTAGAATTTGCAGAAAGTTTTTTTTCATCCTTAGAAGTTGAAAAGAATAAAATAACACCAGAAGGGTTTTTCTGTTTGTTTTTCTGTTTTGTATAAATGACTGGTAGAAAAGCGAAGTGAAAGTCTTTAATGTCTGCATAAATCAATATCATAGTGTAAGGAAATTATTCCCTCTTGCTTAGAAAATATATCCACAACCTATGGATTGCTAAAGAAAGATTTTTCACTCAGAAGGTGAATTCCTTTTGAATATTGGCATTTAACTTAAGAATCTCACACAGGAAATAAATTAAAAATATCTCTTACAATATGAAGATGTGTAGAGTCATCTTGGCCTGGGTAGATTTCCTGTGACCTTTTGCATGCTAACTGCAATAAAATAAGAACTTTTAATTTCTGCTTATAAAAGTAAAGCTCTTACAATTCTATTTCTATGAGTAAGTTTTATGGTTAAGTGTAATAAAAACTGCAGACCAAATTGAGTCACAGCATTATCTACATAATAGAGCAGTATAGTGGATAGTACTATTGCCGTCAATGGGACTATTCAGTATCAGGAAGTGTTCTACAAATGGGCTTTGCAATTGTCAGAATGGGTTGGAGTTTCTTCAAAGGGAGTATTTTATCAATAATTACTGGCAGAATTAAACTGCCCTACACTAAATGATGCAAGTTAAAACTTTTCTGTGCAGCTTGACGTTGTTATTACCTGTTCATGTCAGGAGTTCTGTGTGTACATATTGGTAGGTTCGTCAGAGTTCATTCAGTAGCTCTACATTCACCCAGAGCTTTTACGTGCATTACACAATATTCATTCACATGGCCTCAAACCTGAAACAGGTTACTGCATGATCTTGCTCCCTTTATCCTGGGTGAGCTCAGAACTACTTTCTTGTGTAATGGATCAAGGTGATCTTTCTGTTAGAAAACTTTAGTGCGTGTAGCTCAGTTTATATCAGTCACCACCAACATGAGTCCGTACAATCTGGGCAAGGAAGAGCAAACTGCACGGTTCCCTGGGAATGGGACACTATAATTTAAATGTAGTTTTGTAACTTATCATAGAATCATTAGGGATTGGAAGGTACTTCAAAAGATCGAGTCCAATCCCCCTGCTGCAGCAGGATCATTGTCATACAACTTAGGTTACCACAGTTGTGACGTATGCATTAACAGTAGCTGCTATTTTCTTTTCAAGAAACAAGTGGGGCATCAGTTGTAATACAGGGCCAAATATTATTACAACAGAAATTGTTGGAAGGGGTTGCATTGATGATCTAGATGCATTTAGAACTAGGTTCTAAACCATCTGAATGTTGTTGTCATTGCAAAATATTTAACCTGTGGCGTCAACTCTGAAAGGCCGCACAGATGTGCAGGAACTGAGCTGGCTGGCGTTGCTTATACTTCACCCTGTTCACTTTACAGGGGACCCACTTGTACACAACTCAGTGGAGATTTGGAAATAGAAATGAAGTGTTCTCCTAGACAGGAGTTCTGCCTCTTAAACACCTAACCACCATTTTTGAATCTGATACCGATGCCAGTGGATGAGTATTTCCTAGCCTTTGCTCTTCCACAATAATACAAAATATTGAGGACAGTAATGTGGAATAGTATGGATCAAAATGTGTTGTAAGTATAGGTATCTGAATTAAGGGAATATAGACACTTGCAGAATCCTGAACAGGTAAATATCTCTTCTACTAACCTTCGTTGCAAATTTCCTGTTGATTCACTAGGGCCAGGAATTTACCTTGAAACAGAAGTTGAGGTTGTGGTGGAGAGAGAGGTTAATTGGCAGAAGCTGTACCTGTCAGCAGTGAAAGTGTAAATGGAATTTCTAATGCACACTATTATCTGGAATATATGGTATGCTGTGGTAGCACACTGTGTGCCATATGCCTCACCCTTTCATGTTACTCCCCCTCATTTTTAATGACTCGTTCTGTATATTAAGTGTGGAAACCATTCCAACAGTGAGACTGGCACATTCTTTACACAGCTGAATTGACATGTCTGAAGCTGCCTCTAGCTACTGCTTATAGATTGCCTTGCCTTTCTCTCATGGAGAATGTTATTTGCCTAATTTTAGTCATGCGAGTCCCACAGCATGATGCTGTCATAAGCCCTTGCACAGTAGAAGGCTTCAGTCTGCCTCCTTGTCCATATATGGCTTTTGTGTTGCTGCTATGTGCTGGCTCTGATGTCAACCTGAATATTGTGTGCGTTTCATTTTGTGTGAACTAAGAGCATCAGGGAAAAGAAAAAAAGTTTTCTGCAAGAGAAAAAAAAAATCTATCCACTTCTGTATTGACAGCAATGAAAAATAATTAATAATTAATTGTATTTTAGTTGATGTTTCTCCTGTTATATAGAAAAGTTATCACCAAAATAAAAAGACCCTCACAGCTCACATGCTGGTTGTCATGGGCAGGCGTCTAGGATCTCACATCATGTGACTGAGCACCAGAACAGGATCTTTGCTATTTACATCACCAGAACACCTTCAGCTGTGCACTGGCCCAGGCCACCTGCCCTTACCCCAGGTAATTCCTGTGCAGGAATTTGGAATTGGCACCACCCAGCCTCAGTTTCTAGATTGTGTCTTCTTTGTTTTGCAGTTTACGGAACTGTAGCTTTAGGAGACTGGACACTGCAGAGTAGCCACAAACCCAGAACTCCAGATGCACCCCCTGCCAGACTTACCCCTTGTGTTCACAGAAAACACATAAATAAAATTTTCAGATTTGGCCGGGAGTTTTCAATACCAGTAACAGCATTTTATACCCATAAAAACATATGAACAACCAACCACATGTACGTAGCCAAGGAATCTTAGTTCTGTCAGGAGGAGATTTACAATGCGGCATACACTATCAGCAGTTTATTTTGGACACCAGTGGGATATAAAAGTGTAACGCTTGTTTGTGCCTCTGAAAGTTATACCTAAAATTCTTTTATTTTGTTGGATGCACACTTTGAAATACAGATCAGTTTTCTAAGTGCCTTTCTGGAGCCCCAAACTACAGTCACTTTCTGGACAGAGTTCATGTATTCCCACTGTTGTTAACTCGGTTTTTAAGCTTGCAAGTGTGCCTTTTCTGATGCCTGTGGCAGCACACATTTGCTGTCGTACAGCATAAATTATTATGTTTTCACCTGTCAATAGGTCAGTTAAATCGTGCTATGAGAGTTCTAGAATGAGCTTCCTTACCTAAGTTGACCTCTGTCAGTTACATATCCATGTCTGCCTCAGTAAAGCTGGTTTTTTTCCCCCCTGTTTATATATATATTTTGTGGTTGTGTTCAGGGCATCCTCGTTCCTTCAGTGGCCAGCAGTTTTAGTTTAGCATTCTTCTCACATAAAATTCAACTTTGATGAATGGATTTTGATAGTCTCATGAATTGCTTTTCACTTTTTCTTTCCAGTGGTGGTGCAGTGTCTCCTAACAGATAGCTGTTTTCATTGCTGGTGTAGAACACACATCATTCCTTCATCTCATAGACACACAGGGAAGGGAGACCAGAGTAAGATCAGTTTTGTGGTTGGTTTAGTTCAGAAAGCTGCAATCAACTCTAGCCATTGTGGACTGCTGAGCAAGAACAAGAAGCTGCTTGCCAAACAGAGGGCAACCTGCCTCTTAGGTTTGTCTACCTCCTTATCTCTTATTGGCTTGCTCTTCTATCCAAATTTGTTTAGCACTCTGTAGTCCTTTAATTTTATTTGTTGTTTAATTGCTTCATAACATATAGAAATACAATGATCGAGTAGAAGTGCTTCAGCTCAATAACATTTATGCTTTATACTGTTAATTGTTTTGGATGTGAAGCATCGCCTTTTTTATTTTTAAATTTGCAATATTTTCATCTCAATATATGACCTCGTTCTTGTGTCATGAGGCAGGAAGGAGAAAATTCCTTTATTTGCTTTCTCCATGCTTCATCGTAGTGCACATTTGTTATTGCCAGCCTGTTCCTTTCAGGAGTTAAAATACTTGTTTTTCATCATTCCTGATTACTGTTTATGAAGTTTCCAGCCCTTTGTTCATTTGCTTTTCTTTCTTTGAGCATTCCACAGTACCTTTTTTGAGACTGGGTAATCAGAAGCACCTACAGCATTCCAGGTGAGACTCCACCACTGATTTATATCATGGCTTTACAAGACTTTCTGTATTATTCACCATCCTATTTCTTATCCTTCAAAACATCATGTCTGCTTTTTTACCACAGTTCAGCATTGAGCTAAGGTCTGTAATGAGTTTTCTACAGTGATACCAGACTATTTTCCCAAGGTCACACAGTTAATTTAGAATAATGAAAGTACGCTCTTCCTTTTTTCTTCTGTCCAATGTGGGTTATTTTGTGTGCACGAACACAAAGTTTCATTTGCCATTTTGGTGATTACTTTGGTTTCTCGTGTAAACTCACAGTCCTGTCTGGGCTTGACCACCCCAAGTAACTTTGAAGTACCTGCGGCTTTTTCTTGCTTGCTACTTTGATGCAGTTTTGTTTCAGTTACTTTTGAAAAGAAACAAACAGCTTGATCTCACACTGGCCAACTTACTTTTTCAGCAAAGAGAATTTCCACTTCTGTATTTTTGTATTTTTGTGTTTTAGTCAATTTTGATTTATGGCGATACTTCGCAGATCACATACTTAATAAAACATTTCTTTGCTGACAGTTTGAAAAGGACTTTGTTGAAGTGTGATTTGATTTCTTTTATTAGGGTGTTAGAGAGCTCATCTGTTCTGCATGCTACTGGTTTGTAACACACAAAGTCCTGGCTTCTCAGAGTGTGGCTGAATAAATGTAATTTTCTAATTGTCACCCTTTTCTTGCATTTTTTCAATGATGAAAAGAGGTCTTGGGTTCTTGCAATGTTACTACCAGAGTAAGTGGCAGTCATAGGAGAAAGAGCAAAACATGTCAATAACATGTCATCCACGTTGTTTTAATGTATTTTTAGAGAACTTTGAGGACACCTCAAGACTTTAACCTGTTCTTACTTTTACAAAGTTTTCCTGAATGTATGAGGGCTTTACTTAAACCTAATCAGTATTTCAGAAACCTGTGGCTTCTTGGCCTGACCATCAAAAACGTGAAGGACACGGTCTTCCATCTTTTTTTTGATTACCAAAGTTTTTTTTAGATTTCACTCTTTTCTCACTCACTTACTTCTTACCTAATCTGTTTGTTTGCACAGACCATGCTGTCTAGGATTCTGACTGCTGTTGTTTCAGGCTGTACCACTTCCAGCTCATACATCTGTCAAATGCAGTTCCACAGACTGGGTACAGCTGAACACTTTGCCAAAGAAGCTTATCTCAGTTTCAGGACGACAGTTTCAAACATCAGAAAACAAATTAATTGTGAGTGCCAAAGTGCCAAATATTCTAATTGTTCCATGAAAGTTTCCAGTATTGATCTACCTGGATACCTGCCATTGGCTGATAACTTTGAAACTCAGTGTGTCTCCTGGGACTCTGCTGATCCCAGGAATGAAAAGTGTGATTCTTGGATAGAGGTGACATGATTAGCCTCATTAAGTTTGTTGTTGTTTATTTTTATTTGGGTTTTATATTATGATCTCAGCAGCTTTTCTGTTTTCATTGCAGAAGTATCAAATGCGGCATCATTCTACAGAGTGTTGAAGAGTGTGTGAGATGCCTTTGCTAGGTATGACGGTTTCATAATGGCTTTCAAGGGTGAGGCTATGAAAAAGGAAGATTCTGCTCTTATTTTTTTAATTGGAATGTTCTTTTTTTTCTTTCTTTGGAAGGCAGTGCTTTCACTTGTGTAAATAACCTGTTTAACATTTTTTAGACATTTTAGTAAATAACTGGACTACTGTTGTTCACATACCTGCTATGTGTTTGTACAGTAATCCAGGAAATATGTGAAAAACATAGCATCTGCCTTAGAGATTCCACATAATTAAGTTGCCTTTGACAAGAACTGGGCAAATTGTGGTAGAGAAAGATGTTTTTGTGTGGCACAGATTGGAAGGAAAAGGATTAGATTGCGATGTGGTTTTAGCTTTGTAAATTTTAAATAGGTGTCAGAATTTGCAGAACATTTGGAAATTCACTGTGTTTATTTGAATGGAACAAGCTAGGCCAGTCCTACAATTCAAATAGGCAGTCTACCAGTACGAATACTATGCTGTTTGTGGAGTACACTGTGTTTTCACAAAGGAGGAATGGCACAGAGAAGAGGGATATTTTGTAGAGTAGTGTTTGAGAAATCTGTGAGAAAAATTTAAATGAATGAAGCAAGGAAAGAATGCTGCCAGGGTCCTGAATGACGGGCCACCTTGCGCACTATTTAGGTGTCCAAAGTGGGTCTCAGTTCTGCAGATGAATACCAGCACTTGCCCAGTTATAGCTGCCAGTTGGCTCACAAAGTAAGAATGAAAATAATCAAATGAGGATTTGCTGAACTTCCTTGGTTTCTCCTATGGCTCTTAATTTTTACATTACAAAAAAGGTAAATAGAACTGAAGAGTATCTTCCTAGTGAGAGGGCAGTGTTGCTTTCTGCAAGGATTTTATAATATTTCTTTGAGCATTTTTGCTTTCTGGGACATTATTACTTACTGACCTGCATTCTTAGTTAAATTGTCATAGGTGAGTGACAGTTAACTGAGAGCCACAAAAAATTCAGATTAGGCCATCTTTGCTTTGAATGCTTTGAATTTTGCTTGTTGCTCCGCATTTTCCTAGCTTTGTAAAGATTCTCCAGTAATCCTTACAGCATTTAATCCTGATTATGTGCCACACTGTTGTGCCACCCGAAGGTTTTGCTATTGCATTGCTCATTGCTTTTCTCTGATGACTAATTTTCATTTGGAAGATTGGATGTCCCACCTTCAACACCCTAATGTATTGGTTTTCTCCTATGAGTTTTCCTTTCAGAGCCTGTCTCTATGACACTGGACTCTTATAAGCAGCTCAGCCTTAATGAAACCTTCTTCTGATGACTTTTATAAAGTTTTTCTTGAATTTTTAATTACAAATTTAGTCTTCTGCTATCATTCAGATTTTGATTGTTAGAGATCAATTAGCCCAGCTCTAAGGAAGGGAGAGAAGGGTTTGTCTCTGTTAAGTCTTATGTATGGCAGCAATTCACACCAAGGTGTCCAACCTGATGGTGATAATCACATCACTGTGGTAGTGTGAAGCAGAACATGGAATACAATGTATGTCTGGAAAACTATATAAACTTAAGTGACCAGCCAGCAAGATGCAGTTCCATATACCATTTAGTGTTCTGTTTTCCAAGCCAGCTAGTTTCTGGCTTAGAAATCAGAAACCTGTGGAAATCAATCTTATAAATGCAGTCTATATACCATAAAGTGTTTCTATAGGATCATCAGAGGATTTCCTTCAGGACAATACTATAAAATAGATTTCTTTTTTTTTTCCCATAGGCTTGTAGAGTGTGAATAAATCGATTTCCTGCCTTGTAGCTGCTACTGATGCACATACCTCTGCTCACACTGCTTGGATATGATAAGTCTAAGAACTGTATTACATTCAAGCTCTTCCTACTATAGCACCAATAATATAGGTTAGCACATGCTACACAGGACCTACTTGTTCATTATGAAATGCTGTTTATAATCCCATCTGTGTAACATTTACCATCTGTTTTGCTTCTTGCATAGTCAACATGTGATGTGGTGTAGCTGTCCAAGAATCAGTAAATTATTTTACCTGGTAGTTCCACTGTCCTTGGCTTTCTATGCATACGTCTCCGATCTCTTTCCGAGCATATGCTGCTGTTCTTGTTAACTGTAGAATTGATTTTAAAAACTAATCCGCATATGCATAGATGCCGTTTCAAAGATAAAACTTGCCCATTGTTCACTAGCCTGAACATCTGTGAATTTTGGCTGTCTGCATTTATTTTTCACCCTTAGGACAATGTTTTCTCAAAGAGGACATTAATGCCTAAGGAACATTCTTATACAACACTGCTTGGCAGGTACTCAGGTAATGAATAAAAAAGGACAGTCCAGTCTATAAAGCTTAAGTAAACATTCAGGTTCAATTGTGTGACCGTATCCCAACTGCTAGAGTTTTGCAATGCTCTTAGTTTTCAGTGGCTCTGTGACAGCTTACAGTTGCTTGCACAACTTGTTTATTTTTTAGGAGATAACTTTGACTTATGGAGCCTACAGGCCTCCCTTTTTTTTAACTTTTCTACAAGTGGTTTTCAGCAACCATCCATTTCAGATTGTGGTTTCAGGATTCTGTAATTATGGCAGAAAAAAATGATGGACAAAGGTACTCTAAGCTATGTCTGTTAGGATGCCATTAGGGTAGCAATGCCCCTGATTACCAGCTTGTTATGAATTAGAATGGTGCCTTGAAGAGGATCGTACAAGTGCAGTGCACTTCTTCCTGTACTGGAGTTAGCTCATGTGGAGGTAGTTCAGCTCTCCCTGCACAGCACTACTTTGCTTCTATAACAGACTTTTTGTACCTGTCTGCTAATCTTACCTTAAATCTCTGTCTCAGTCTGGACTTTCCAACCTTTATTACTGTTTTTCCATCTCTCTCCTTGGAAAGGTCATCCTTTCAAATCCTGCAAGTATGTGTCAGAGGCTTTATGTTGTCGAGTGTACCAGTTATTTCATTCTGTCTGAGCAAAATTCATTTAGCTGCTAGCACCTTTTAACAAATATATTCCGAATAGATCATACTCCAAATGCTTAATGCTTTAATGTGCAGGACCAAACTCAATCTATGTCACTACGAAAGTACTCAGAGATAACAAATATCCATTCAGGAATGGTGTGCTTGAGCAGTGCCGTTCATCTCCGTGCCTTTTGCCATTATGTTTTCCATGATGATGTCCAATGACAAAACCCTCAGTTTTTAGGTTTTTGATGAGCACAACGTGTACAACATTAGTTCAGCTCTTGTGCCCAATTCCTTTTCTATTGCACTATTATGCTCGTGTCGTCAGCATGAGTGAGTGTTTTTCTCTTTTGTTTTATTCCCATTAACCTGTATGTACATACTAGTGAGGCTAATTCGGAAATGTGATGTAGAATTTTTCTGTTCAGAAACTGGAATTACAAGGTCTAAGGCTCAGGATGAGCCAACAGTTAAGAAAAAAATAAGTTGTTCTCAGGCAGGCAGGAAAGTTAATCCTATTCCCCAGGGGAAAAAATCCCAATCTGCTCATTGTAGTCTGTGCTGACATCTGTTGTGATCTAGTGACCAACATATTCAGGTAACAGATAATTGAGTTTATGTACTCATAACGACAGGAGTCACTGAAGACAAAATGGAAATAGGGCTGAGAACACGTCTGAAGACGGATTTCGCAGACTAGGGTAAGCAGCCCTTGTGGGTGCTGGTTTTGCTGTGCAGAACCAAGACGGGTAATTTCTGAAATACGGCAGCAAGGCTACAATGTTCTACGAGCAGAAATGTCACCAGTGGTGAAGGTGAAAAGGCAGTGAATGAGAGTAGGTTTACTGAACATCATTGTCATGTACATGACCTTATTGTTTAGAATTAGATGGCTGGTGTATAGTGTTTTACGGAGTAGCGAAGGGGATAACAGTCCCATTTTCTGGCTAAAAGTAATTTTATTTTAATTTTCTGTTTCTTCCAAGTTCAAATCTTCTAGTTCCTGAGATATAAGCTACCTGTATTGCTAATATGTGTTGAATATTTATTAATATTATATGCTTTTGTAAAATGGATTTAAAGTGACTGGAATAAAAATGACTGGAGCTTGCTCTATACAAATAGTCTCTCTTCCAGAATGGTGATAAGTTTCTGCTATATTCATTAGCTCTTCCTGCACTCTGCAGTGATTTTCTTCTGCATGACAAATATTCTTATTTAAATGCATACATAGTGTAGTCATTCCTATATGGTTATAGTGGAGTCTCCTTCTCTGGAGATGTTTAAAACCTGCCTGGACGTGTTCCTGTGTGACTCGGTCTAGGTGATCCTGCTGTGGCGGGGGGATTGGACTGGATGATCTTTCGAGGTCCCTTCCAATCCCTCATGATTCTATGATTCTATGATAGCTGTACTGAAACAAGGAAAAACAGTGAGCTGAATCCATTTCATTGGGTCAGTCCTCGTGTAGAGTTTTGTGAGTATGTTTGAGTTCTTGCATACTTAACTGAAGGAAGAATAAGCATTTGGATGAAGATGCTTAATTAAATTAATAAAAAGACTGTGTGATGAATAATGAGGTATAAAGCTCGCGAGTACATACACTCGCATAGTTCCAGCATCCACCTGATTAGATTGTGTAAGGGGCCTCACAGGTATGTTTATTCTCTTTATAGGAGTTATTTGGTTGCTTCCATACTGAAAGAAAACTGGGATTTGAAAAGAGTGTAGATGGCCAGAGTCCAAAGAACTGGAGTGAATCTCATTTAATATCTGCCATCTTTAACATTAATTTAATTATAGTGAGAAATACAAACCTTTAAAATTTTTACAGTGATGTGAACACTCACTTGAGTCAACTGGTCAGGATAACTGGTTTGAACAGCAACTGGCAACAACAAATATATGGATAAAACATAAAGAGTAATTAAACTGAAATCATCAGTCTTGTAGGATTTAACCTCCTGATTTTATATTGCACAGTAGTGTGAACTTGTTTCTCTTATGTTCATTTCTCTTGATATTTTCAAGGCATTCAGCTTCTATCACATAATGAGGTTACTCCTGTGTCTTACTGTGACATTTATAATGCTGCATACTGGAAGGGCTAAACCCACTTGCTAAACAAGTGGAAGATTGAACACACATGTGAACTTTGTTATCTTTCTGCAAACAGATATTGCTAAGGCAAATACAATAGGACATGGATTCCTGAATTTAGTATGAGAGATTTCCAGGACACAGACCAGGTTGCTTGCTGTTGTAATATGCTTCTTAAATCACAGGATTTAGCAACCAGCATACATTTACTCCCACAGATGATCAGTACAGGAGTTCTACATTTAGGCATCTTCCCAGAGGTTTATAATATCGCTGTTGCTGATTTGGGTTAAATTCTGGAATAATTAAAATCAGGTTATAATTTAGGACTTAATTAAATTAAGCAAAAAGGACATTTATTTATTTATTTAGGCAAATAAATAATCTCATTTCTAAGAATGCAGTTTGGGGTTAACCTAGTGAAATCAGCAGAAGACCTCCCTATCCTAGCTTTTGTCATCAGTTTGCAGATGATTTAACCTGACAGTAGAAGGTCCTACAGTGTTGTGGGCACTACTTCTTGGCTGGGAGGAACAGATGAAAGTATTTCAATTAATAATGCTAATCTGTAACTAAGTAAGAAACAGTGTGGAGTTTGAAAAATACTTTTTATGACTTTTGAAAAAGTTTTGTGTCAGTATTTTTGCTCAGAAATTTTTGTGGTGAGCCACAACAGGCCACTATAATTACGGTTGCTTTTATATTAACATGTTACAGTATGCAGTTTCTAGGAAGGGTCACTACAGAAACCACACTGAGGGAATACGTCAGTGTTCGGCATGTGCTGTCCACTTTTGTACTTGCTGGTAGACCAGGTTTTAACAGTTATTAGAACTCGGACTTATTAGACATGCTTGTCTATTAACCTGTGGCAGGTGGGTAAGACTACAGCGGAATGAATAGCAAAACAAAACACAGACTTGCAGGAAATGGGATACAGTGATTCCACTGCTTAGGGGACTACTGGTGCATTCGTATTTCAGTGTTCACAGTCTTCTCAGTTTCTGCTGAAGTCTTTTATTTGGACAGGGCTGATTTTTTGTTAATAGCAAGTTTTCACTATCATCCTTAAAATTACTAGGAAAGTGATCATAAAAACTGTTACTCAATAAGGAACTGTAGTGGGAATATTTGGTGAAAATAACCAGTGGTTCAGTTGTTTTCTTGCTGCCGCTTCAGACACTCTGCTTGTACAGCAATTAATTTTTTGTCTCACGTACAATGGTACTTTATGAAAGATTTTATCACAAATTTCAATATATATATTCTGCCACTTAACAATTTGCATAAACGCAAAGCCATTTAGTCGATATGAGATTAATGATACCAGCTTGGGAGTTCGTATCGTCTTAATCAATTGGTTTGTATGATTTATTCTTTGAAAGGTGATACAAGGATTGTAAACTTATAGTAGAGAGAAAAGAATTATCAGGTCCTGTAATGTGGCAGGTCTTTTTTCCTACCGTGGTTATTGACAAGAAAATCACTGTTTTGAAAACTTTTAAGCATTACTGTGAAGAACTGTTATAGTCTTTGTGACAGAGATCTGCAGAATGCACTGTGTCATTTTTCCGATCATGATGTTAATGAATTGTACTCTGGATATATCCAGGTACCAGTTCATTATGATAGAGGAAATGGTGCCTCTGGAGGCTAGAAATTTCAAGGTGAATTTCTGTTCATGACCGGTGCAGACACATGGTAAAAGTATTATCTAGAGAGACGTGGAATGTCATATTTATTAAGTAAATTTGCAGGTCAACACTTTACTTTAACCGAATGAAGTGTCAGTAAATTGCCTGCACAGCAAATTTGCACTGTGAAAATGACAGCAAAACCAGCAAATGCTCAGAATAAATTTTGTCAAAGATGTATTCAACAAAGCATTTAAAAGATGTAGTGTAGTAATGTTTTGAAAACTGTTAAAGGTCACTGCTAAAAGGGTGTTATTTCAACACTTAATTTACCCAGAAATTTTGTCATTATTTCTTATTATGTCATTATTTTTCATGTGAGTCAGTTCAAACAAACATCTGTGACTACATGCATAGGCTTCGCTGAGACTTCTTAGATGCTTTAATTTATTCCTATATTAATACAATTATCTAGATGGATATCTAAGCCCTAAGATTTCAGCTGTTAGTTGGAGCCTTAGGGTTGTATGGTTAAGAGGATACTTACAAGGTCGTGGTTGTTAATGAACATCATTCCATTGGCCTTAGTGGGTAATGCTTATAGACTTTCCACCTGTGCAAAACTTGTGTGTTGGCCACAAAATTAAATACTATAGTTTCTGGATGCTTGCGCAAGACTCCATACAGCCTGAGAAAGAGACATCTTCAGGAAATCTCCTTGACATTCAGAACATTTCACTAAGTCTTAGTTTCCTGTCTCATGGCCATAATCTTCACCAGCATTTCAAATGAGAAAAGCTTCTAAGGCTTTCTCAACTTTAGAGTGAAAAGACACGTATTGCAGTGGCATGTTCTGTAAGAATCAGTAATATTGTATTGCAAGTCTGTCTTTTTGCATCCTGTTCTATCTGTGACTCTTTTTTTCTCTTCTTCATGTACTCCTCTTACTTCCCAGCACATGGTCTGAGATCCTTATGGAGTTAGACTGCATTCTGCTTATCCATGTGTCCTAGTGTTTTTGTCGGTCATCATTTCCCCATTTAAGTCACACCCTGCCAGGACCCTCGCCACGTTGTACGTGGTGTCCTTTCCCCCAGTTTTACAAATTCGCAGAGAGGTAGCTGTTCGAAGTCACTTCTAGGGAACATCTAGTCCAAAGCATGTGCCAAAGCAGGTTCACCTAGATCAGGTTGCATAGGATCACATCCAGCTGGATTATGAAAATCTCCAGAGAAGGAAACTCTGCAACCTCCCTGGGCAGCCTGTTGCAGTGCTCCATCACCACCAAGGCTGAGGGAATTTGGGCTGTTCATCCTGGAGAAGAGAAAGCTCCAGGGAAGCCTTCCAGGACATGAAGGGGCCCTAAAGGAAAGCTGGAGAATGAGTATTTATAAGGAAATACAGTGCTAGAAGAAGGGGGAAAAGTGTTTAAGCTAAAAGATTTAGATTAGATTTTATGATGAAATTTTTTATCGCAAGGATGGTGAGGGAAAAGAAAATGTTGCCCAGAGAAATGTGGGTGCCCCCTGGAGGGTCAGGTTGGATGGGGCCCTGGACAATCTGGTGTAGTGAGAGATGTCCATGCTTGTGGCAGGAAATTTGAAACTAGATGATCTCTGACGTCACTTCCAACCCAAGCTGTTCTATGATAATGGTTTAGATGAAACTTCCGGTGTTCCAGCTTGTGCCCCTTGTCCTATTGCTGGGCATCACTGAAAATAGTCTGACCTCATCCTCTTGACATCCACCCTTTAGATGTGTGTGTCCCCCCCTTATTTTCTTCAGGTCCAGACCCACATCTGTCAGCCTGTCTTTGTAAGAGGGATGCTTCTGTCACAGGTGAGTTGATGTCAGAGGGCTCCTTTAACACTTAAGGTCCCACTGCACACACAACCGTGCAAACAGTGTGGTACCACTGAGAAAGGATATACTGGTGAAAACCTTTTCCGTGTTTTTTCACTGCATTCCAGGCTGTTTCAGGCAGACATATTGCCAGCACATTCTCTCTGACCTGACAGATAAAACACCTCCCTGCTCCTTCCCTTCTCCAGCCGCACAGCTCTGCTGTTACTGTTGCACTTGAGGCACTTCCTTGCTTTCTTGACCTTTCCCTACCCTTGAGGATCTAGAAAACGCAGGGTGCCCCAGGACAGTGGCACAGCTGCTCACCTGCCAGTGAGAAAGGGAACTTCGTAGCGTGAATGTATCTCAGAGAGACATTTCAGAGAGAACACTACAAAGGATTCAAGTTTCAGCAGCGAGAGAAGTTATCAGCCTGAGTGGGGATGTGACCGTTGTGAAGATCTGGCAGTAGCAGCGGAGACGTGGCAGTAGTGGAGATGTGGCAGCAGTGGAGGTGGTACTTCCTGACCAGATCCTGCTGAGACAGAGCAGTTGGGATGGCTCGTCAGCATGTCAGCTGGTGAGAGAGACAGGGCAGGATGGAAGATTGTGGGAGATCAAAAAGCAAAACACAAAACTTAGCTGTTACCTGGGGAACAACTACAGAGATAGTTAAGTCTGGGCCATTCCTCTGCTGTGCAAATACAGGAATACAGTTCCAGAGAGGGGAAAAAACCCAACCCCACAACCTGATGCTGCCCCAGCAGTGTCACTAAGTGCTGTCCTACTACATTATGGAAGCCCACCAACGGCTCAGTCCCATTCTGGCAGCCTTTGAAAGCTGTTGTGGCTGATGATAGATGTGTACTTGAAATTCTACTATGCTAATGAAGAGGTTTCTAGTGTTTTAATCTTGCATCCACCCCAAGCTGTGGTTCTATTTATTACTCCAAGAACAAACACTAGAAAACATCATGTTTACTGACACTCAGGCATAGACTTCCCACCTCCACTGAGACATGTGAGCAAAATTTGACCACTGACTGGTCACTGGCTTGCATTCAGTCTCCTCAGTCCATCACTTGGTCTGTCTGACAAGTAAATAGCCTTAGTCATCCAGTTAATGCTGAGCCAATCATTTGTATTATCTGTGATTACTGAGCAGAGTACTTGACACACAGGAGCTTAAGTAAGTCTCTGAGGGCAGGAAACAAAATGTGAACAGTATGGAGAAAATTTTCACTGCTACTAACTTCACCATAGCAGGTATTGAAGAAAGAAATTGCTCCTGTAATTGGTGTCAAATAAAGGAGATGATGGATGCTTCATACAGTTAAGGAATGAATGACCACAAAAGTACTGACAGGACTGTTCATGGGTATTTCAGGACCTGCAACAGCTAGTCACATATGAGCTCTGACAGCTCTTGCGTGTCACATATGACACATGATAGGCAATTCTATTTCCAGGCTGAAATGCTTGTAGCCACAACTGCGGTGACATGTCACAAAAGATGCATCAGCCACCATGATACCACAAGATACCTGACTGGAGATTAATCAAACACAGTATAATTCAAATCTAGAAACAATTCTTCAAAGTAGTTTTACAGCGTAAACCAGAGCATGAACAGAAAAGCAGAGCAAAATCTAGGAGTCAGAAAAGTGTGATTTGTTGTTGATAGATACATAAAAAACCTTTTCACAGAATCACAGAATCACTCTGGTTGGAAAAGTCGCCTGGGATCACCGAGTCCAACCATCTACCCTACCTTACAAGTTCACCCCTAAAACAGATCCCTCAACACCTCATCCAAACGATTTAAACACATCCAAGGATGGTGACTCAACCACCTCCCTGGGAAGCCCATTCCAGTTCTTGACCACCCTTTCAGTAGAAAAATTTTTCCTAATATCTAGTCTAAACCTACCCTGTTGTAACTTGAACCAATTCCCTCTTTTCACAGGCTGCTGGAATGCTTTGGGTTTGAAGGGACTTGTTAATGCTGGGCTTCCACAAAGAGGAAGCCATCTGATCCTTATTTGGACATTAGGTAAAAACAGGTTGGCTAGATTATGATGCCAAGTAGGATGTCAATTTTCTGCCCTCTAGCCCTTTAAATATTGAGAAAAGGCAGTGTAATTTGAAATAATCTCAATTTTGTTTGCTTACATTCATAAAGGACTCTATGGAGTGCTTTGAAAGCCTGCATTGACAGGATGGAGTGAAAAATCAAGAAGTGAAAACCAGGACCGTCAGTCTGTACAGAAGTTAGACACAATCCTATATACATTTGTTTTGATTAACTGATTGCTTACCAGCTTTGTTTCAGTATCTCAGATCTCAGGTTATGGAAATCTGATAGGACCTCTGAAGGTTTCTACTCAGACTTTGTGCTCCAAGGAAGACTGTCATTAACATGAAGTCAGTCATGGCTTTGTCTGGCCCAAGCCAAAAAACCTGGGGGTATAGATATTCCACAGCTTCTTTGGTTGCGTTCTCCAGTGCTGCTCTGCTGTCGTACATAAAGGGCTTTTCTAGAGCAAGTAAAAACTCAGCTGTAGTTTAACCAGTGCCAAGTCCAAAATTATTTTGCAGAACAGAAATCAGGTACTATGAACTCATGAACATTTTAGTCTGTCACAAGCCAGTGGTGCTACTTAAGGAAGTCCTGGTTCTCCTGTGTTCGTTCTTGCTCAGCAAGGTGACTTTTAGACCTGAAACAATTCTACAGTCTGTGGTTGCATCCATGTGCAAATGCTGGTGTTGTAATGAAGCTGAATAGGTGGCAAGCAGCTTGAAAGAAGTAACTGGCAGAAGGACCACGTCACTTCATTTTGGGAGTGGTACCAAATTGCGCCAGTCTAAGTGTCTTGTGGAGTGCAGTCTGGTAAAACAGTGAGAGCATGTGGTTTTCTAGGCATCATTTTATGCCTCAGAGAGAAAACGAAGTAAAGTGTTTTAAAGAGCATTTTAAAGAGTGAAAGCATCGTAGCCAAATACTAGATGCTTTGGTGATGAGGTAATCCCTACTTTCATATTTACTTGTGGTGTAGCAGTCAGGTGCCCTCTGCTTTTTTTACCTGCAGGAAATGGCAGCAATGTCGCACAATTCATCAGAGAGATGTGCATGTGTTTTTACTCCTTGTGGAGTAAAAGGAACAGTCTTACTGGCTGAGCAGATGGATCTGTAGTGCTCTCCCTGCTGCACTCTTCTTGTTATTGCTTGAGCCTGTAGACCTCACTTTCTGTAATTGGTTAGCTGTAAGGATGCGAGCCAACCCTCATTAAGGCCACAGGAGAAATGTGAATAATTGTAAGAGTTTATGGCTTTAAATGAACTACATGAGTGCATGTGTTTCCAAGAGTAAAGCCTAGTCAAGAGTGCACTTTGATTGTGGCATTCTGAAGACTTTAATTTAAATTCTTGATCATACAACTAAGCAGACTCTATACTTCAGATAAACGTGAAGAACATCCACAGTGTTAAAACAAGATTATAGTCTACCTGAAATGAACGGCTGTTAATATTTAAAATAGAATAAAAACCTGAGTGTTTTTTGTAGCTGTGTTAGCACAGTAGACTGTTAACCATTGCGAAAATAAAACACTGTCACCATACTAGAAGAACTATCTGTACTCATCAGGATCCTGATGATCATCAGGATCAGTTCAGGAAATAAAAAATAAACAAGGAGGATGTCAACCCTGGACTTCAGAAGTGCTAAGTTTAACCTCTTCAAAGATCTACTTAACAGAATACCATGGGTTAGGGCTCCAGAGAACAAGGGTGTTCATGAGAGCTGGTCAATATTCAAACACTACCTCCTTGAAGCTCAAGATTGGTGCATCCCTACGAGTGAGAAAGCAAACAGAGGAAGCAGAAGACCTGCATGGATGAGTATGAATCTTTGGGGAAAGATACAGAAGGGAGAGAGAAATTTACAGAATGTGGAAAACAAGACTGGCGACTTGGGAGGAACAGGAATGTTGTCAGAGAATGCAGGCATGCAATAAGAAGAGCTAATGCTGATGTAGAAGGGCTATTAGAGACAATAAGGGTTTGTTTGTTTTTTTTTCCCCAGTATTACCAGTAGAAAAGTTCGGAAAACTAGGGAAAATGTGGGACCAGTGATGAATGACATGGGCACCCTAGTAGCAAAAGACTCAGAGAAGGCAGAGTGATTGGAGGCCTCCTTCACTTCGGACTTCACAGCTAAAGCCAGCCTTCATGAACCCTGGACCCTGGAGATAAGGTGAGGACTGGAGAGAAGACTCTCTCTTGCAGAGGAAGACCAGGTTAGAGAGCTCTTAGTTAAGCTGGACATCCTGTGGAGAACAGAAGTCGTCCCTGAGGGCCTGAGGAAGGCAAAGGTCACTCCATTGTTCAAGGAGGACTAGAAGGATGACCCAGAAAACTACAAGCTTGTTAGCCTCACCTCCATCCCTAGGAAAATGGAACAAATTATTTTGGATGCCATCTTTAACCATCTGGAAGAGAAGAAAGTTTTCTGGAGTTGTCAGCATGGATTCATCAAGGGGAAGTCATGCATGACTAATCTGATAGCTTTTACTAACGTCATATGTGTCTAGGTAGATGAGGGGAGAGCAGTGGATATTATCTACTTTGACTTCAGAGAGGCCTTTGGTAATGTCCTCATTAGGAAAATTATGCAGTGCACGTTGGATGAGTGGATGGCGAGGTGTCAATAGCTAGTGGTGTGACAGAGCTCAGAGAGTCATTATCAGCAGTTCAAGGTTGAGTTGGAGACCTGTGACCAGTGGTATTCCCACGGCTCAGCACTGGATCTGGTCTTGTTCAACATATTTATTAATGACCTGTATAAGGGGCAAAGCATCTTCTCAGACATCTTGCTGATGATACAAAGCTGGGAGGAGTAGCTGACACACCAGAGGGCTGTGCTGCCATCCAGCATGACCTGGACAGACTGGAGAGTTGGGCAAAGAGGAACTAATGAGGTTCAGCAGGAGCAAGTCTAGTGTCTTGCACCTGGGCAGGAGCAACCCCAAGAATCAATACAGGTTAGAGGTAGAGCTTTTGGAGAGTGGCTTTGAAGAGAAAGATCTTGTACTCCTGATAGACAGTAAGCTGACCATGAGCCAACAGTGTACCCCTGTTGCCCAGAAGGCAAATGGTACTTTGGGGTGCATTAAGAAGACTGTGGCCAGTAGGTCTAGAGAGGTCATCCTTTCCATCTACT
This sequence comes from Phoeniculus purpureus, assembly GCA_028565055.1. Taxonomy (NCBI): domain Eukaryota; kingdom Metazoa; phylum Chordata; class Aves; order Bucerotiformes; family Phoeniculidae; genus Phoeniculus; species Phoeniculus purpureus. The sequence continues at coordinate 9,476,736 of JAOXOE010000874.1, read as the reverse complement.
CTGCCCTAGTGAGGCCACATCTGGAGTACTGTGTCCAGTTCTGGGGTCCCCAGTTCCAAGAGACAGGGAACTACTGAAGTGAGTAGAGTGGGGAGCAAGGAAGATTTCTGTGGGCCTGGAGCATCTCTTTTATGACAAAACATTGAGAGAGCTGGGACTGTTTAGCCTTGAGAAGAATGAGAGGAGACCTGATCCACACCTATAAATATCTGTAGAGTGGCTGTAGGGAGGGTGGTACCAGAATGTTTTCAGTTGTGCCCAGTGACACGACAAGGGGCAAAGGGCATGAGCTTTCTTATCAAGACATGAGAAAAAACTTCTTTTTACCATGTGAGTCACAAAGCCCCAGAACAAAGAGGTTGTGGAGTCTCCTTCTCTGGAGATACTAAAATCCCGCCTGGCTGCAGCCCTGTGCAATGTGCTTTAGGCAGTCATGCTTTGGCAGTAGGGTCTGGACTTGATATCTTGAAGTCCTTTCCAACTACAATGATTCTGTGAGCTATTGGTATTTACAGTAAAGGGTTAGCATTTCCATGGTTAGTTATTTATCACTAGATTGAACATTCACATCTGCTGTGTATTGCAGTATGTAGTGTTTATGTTTGCTTTCCATAGGCTTGGTGTTCGCCTAATGCTCATCTCCCGTGAGCATTTCTAGTCAGGTTGAAATGCTGCCAAAACAGATAGGGCTGTATTCGTTTTAGACAGCATTATGTCCTGGAGTTGTGTGAAGTAAATATCTCTGTGGTTTAGCAAATCAAAACTGGACTTTTCAGAAGAATTAGAATTAGCTTTTTATTAAAGGGGTGTCACTGCATTTTAACTTTTTATTAAGAATCATGCATAAAACTTACACTACCTTCATTATCTCTGCAGAATGTATTTTGTAATAATTAATGGACAAGATTTATGCTAAAATCCACATAGCTAGAGAGTTTCTTTGCATAGGGATTGTCTCTGTGTTAGTAATTAGTGGAAAACATCTTTCACGTGGCTCTTGGGAGAACAACAAAATGCAAAAACGTTTTCCATAAGTAACTATAACGAACCCACCTGGATGTGTTCCTGCGTGACTTGGTCTAGGTGGTCCTGCTCTGGCAGGGGGATTGGACTAGATGACCTTTCAAGGTCCCTTCCAATCCCTAGCGTACAGTGACACTGTGACACTGTGGTGTGTAAAGTTGAATGCATTTTTAAGAACTGTAAGTGCTGGTTACGTTTGTCTCCCTGCTCCCTTCTTACACATTAAATACCCTATACCCATGATGCTTTTGCCGAGTGTCCAAATGCAGTCCCAGCTCAGGAGAGAAACTTCTTTCACTGGGTACAACAAATGTCAGCGAGAAAAGCTTAATGCATTACCATCCTTGCTGCATAAAGGTGGACCTAGACAGAAAGGGTCATGGCCCTTTGGCTTTTCCTGTGCTTACAGATAACAAAGGTAATCAGTATATAGTTGCATCTCTTTAATTGCCGATTGCAGCAGTTACACAGCGTTTCGCTTACAATAGCTTCATGCAACAACAGAAAGCAGTAGAAAGAAAATAGTTTTCTTCTCCAGAGAGCTGACTGCATTAGAAGTTTGAGCTGGTGGGAGAGCAGTGTTGTAAGATGAGAGAAATAGGGACAGAAAGCCAAGCCACAAACAACTGCAATGTTGTGATCCCTGGCACTCCACAGTGAGGAAAGAAAAAAAAATCTCCTTGCTGAGAACTCAGAGAAGGCAGAGGAAATACAATGGGTGAACCACAAGATGGAAAATGGGTTCCAGACTATGATGTTCTAGTGACGCAAGCTGAAAAAGGTGCTGTGGCACAACTGTGCTTTCCTGAAACCTGGCAATAGTCATTTCTATAGGAGAAAAACCACATGAGGACGGTGAGTAAGGGAAATTTTAATACTAAACCAGACTGAAAAAAGCTGCAAACGCAAACCCTTTTCAAAAGCTGTTCATGTGTGCGTGGAAAACAGTGAGGTCTCATCCACAATTGAAGGTGATGGGGTACGTGGTGGACATTTTGCTAAACAGCTGGAAGAGGAAGGGGAAAAGAAGGGGAGGGGAAAAGATAAGTAATCTTGTAAAAGGTTAAAAAAAAGTAAGTGCTTGGGTGAAAGTAAAATGGTAACAGGGGAAGTTTAAGGACTACGCTAACAATAGACATAGGTAAATGGAAGGCAGAGATTGTTTCTCAAAATGGATTAATTCAGGAATGAAGTCCTGGATCAAGTCAGTTGTGTATCTACCAAAGTTAGTGTGAAGCTGGATGCCCCACATGGTCTGTCAGCTTTGTGAAGGATTAAGCTCTACTAAGTAATTGGCAATTCATCCAAAGAAATTACATTTTTGCTTTTATTGGTGAAGAGACACGCCTTCCTTAAGTGAAGACCATCTGAATTACAGACACTAGTGAGAGATCTAGGAGCCGTTTTTATCCTTTTGTATTTATGGAATACATTTTCCATAAATGCTGAATGTGATTCTTTGATAGGATTATTGCAGGAGAAGGCTGGCTGATAAGTCATCCCTGTCTGCTGATGCCAGTAAGAAATGCATCATGTAGTTGTTTTAATGTTTTTACCATGGTGACAGGAGAGGTGGGAAACATAAGCATCTCTCCATTAGTATTCCAAACTGTCAGCTTGTTCTGAGATTCCGACCTCATATCCATATAAAGAAAGTGTTTATTAAAGCCTGTGTGTCTCACTCATTTGAAAGGCTGTACCTTCTCTTCTCTCCTTCTGTCCTTTTCTGATTACCTGAGATTTTTCTTTTTGGTTCTGATAGCTAAAACAACAAAACGTTAAATGGTCAAATTCTTTGTGCAGAATTGCCTCCTTCCTGAGCCGGCAAACTTCCACAGATCAAGGTATGATTTAATTTGGTGTTTTCATACTTACCTACCTCAAGCACACTGTGTTTGTGTGGTTTTCACCATTAATGACAAGAAAGGTCTGAAGAGGAGAAGGCTCTGGGGCCACCTTCTAGCAACCTTTCCATAGTTGAAAGTGGCCTGTAAGAAGGCTGCAGAAGAAGTATTCCCTCATGGAATGATAGGATGAAGGGTAATGATTTAAAACTAGAAAGGGAAGGCTTTAGGCTGGACATCAGGAAAAATTTCTCTATATGGAGGTGGTGGATCACTGGAACATGTTGCCTAAAGAGGTGGTGGAGACCCCATCCCTAGAAACATTCCAGGTCAGGCTGGAATGGAGCTCTGGGCAATCTGTTCTAGTTAGAGGTGTCCTGCTTGTTGTGGGGAAGTTGGACTAGATGACCTTTGGATGTTCCTTCCAATCCTATGAATCTGTGATTCTATGAGAAATTAATTTGCGGCAATGCTGATGAAGCAGGAATTTCAATGAATGTAGTCAACATTGATGACATGTTGTTCAAAACTAAGAAAACACTTTCTGTACATTTCTTTTAATTTCTGAAACGTTTCTGTGTTTGAATAACAAGCAGGTACTTTTCCTTAAACCAACAGACGTTTTCTTTACAAATGCGTGAAAGACACAGTACTTTCAGTTACGCTAAGTGGTTCTTTCTCTGGGTCTGCAGTTTTCTTTATCCTTTACCTCTTCCCACTGTCGCTTCAAAATAGAGGTAGTGTGCTTTCTGTCCCCTGATCAGGAAGCAGACCCTGTTGTTTGAACACAGTGAGATTGGGATTTCACACTGAGGATCTGATGGCATCCTGGCCTGTATCAGAAACAGTGTGACCAGTAGGAGTAGGAAGGTGACTGTGCCCCTGTACTTGGCACTTGTGAGACCACATCTTGAGTACTGTGTCCAGTTTCGGTCACCACAGTACAAGAGGGACTTTGAGGTGCTGGAGCGAGTCCAGAGAAGGGCAACCAAGCTGGTGAAGGGGCTGGAAGACATGCCCTGTGAGGAGAGG
>JAOXOE010000874.1:9458379-9472737 GCA_028565055.1 Phoeniculus purpureus | reverse complement strand
GCATTGAGTGCACCCTCAGCAAGTTTGCTGACGACACCAAGCTGTGTGGTGCAGCAGACACGCTGGAGGGCAGGGATACAATCCAGAGTGACCTTAGTCGCTCTCTCTAAGTCTTGTTCTCTAGACACTTCACCAGCCCTGTGCCGTTCTTTGGACTTCCTTCAGAACCTCAGTGTTCTTATTGTAGTGAAGGGCCCAAAAATATATTTGTGCATGAGAATATTGAGGTGTTTCTTTGCTTTTGTGAGATGTTTTTTTCCTCATCTTTACCATAGGTGATTCCAGCAAACTAGCCCTTTGCTCTCATAGCTTCCTTCATAATGCACTGAAGACTTATTTCACTGATAGGATTGCTTCTTTTATGAAGATTTTTCCAAGAGTAGCTTTGGTAAATAAAAGCTTAATACCATCATACCTTCAGCTGATAAGAGTGCATTTTACTGAAGTACTGGCAAGCTAATGACTAAGTTAAAGCGAAAACATTGCACAAGTTAGGTTTAAATGGAGTTTTCAGTGATACATAGTTCCTCGGTGAAGCATCATGGTGTTTAGCTGGTTACTGGAAGGTAACACTAATACAATTGAATTAGTTTATCTCAAAAGTAAAAATACGTTTAAAAAATAAATGTTGTTTGAGTACTGTTTTATGACCTTTTTAGAGTTATGGTTGCTTGTTCCTGTTTTTGCTCGTTATCTGAATGTTTTGCAGGAAGTAAGTTGCAGGGGATAACAATGATCTTTGCTGTAAAAAAAAAAACCTACTACCAAACCCACATAGAAATTGGTGTGAATGCAACTTGAATCAAAAGAGATTGCACAGTTGCTGATGTAGTAAAGTTGTTGTATTCAGATCTGGATTGATGTTGATTGATGGCTTGCAATTTAGAGTCTGCAGTAGTCCATAAAGGATTAAGAAAAGAGTCAAGATTTTATTCTATGAAGTGTAGTACAGCTTCCTGCAAGGAACACTCCCCACACAGAGGAGTCTGCTTTACTCTTTTGAAAGGAATTCACCCAAATCAAAGAGCATATTTACTGTGGAGGGAGCCCTTGGGCGCATATTGTTTTTATTCTACTTTATATAGAATAACTGTTTCAAAAGTTACTGAAGTTGAATGTCCTCAGCATAAACAAGTGCGAAAGTAAATGTACGTGACAGTGAGATAAAACAGAGCAAAGGTAAGAGTAGCAACAAGCATTCTGCTAAAGCTGGATGTAGGGACTATTTTCATATACGTGTTTGAGTCACACTTCTGAATGGAAATACGCTAGTTTTCCGATCAGTTCCCAAAATGAAGCATATGAGCTGAAATGAACAAAAACCTAGGGCTGTCCTTGCAAGGAGTCCATTACACTGATGCCATGTTGGAGCAAATAAATTATGAATAACTTATTCAAAAAGAGGTAAATAAAAGGAAACAAATAATACAAATCCTTAAGAGGAGGAAGTCAGTGAGACTTTGAACAAGATTTTCATTGAATGTCTTCATTTTTTGTTAAGTCAGATGGACTATTGTGGTCTGATATGCAGGGATCAAGGAAACCATCAGTAAAGATAATGTAATCAAGACAATTAAGAGCTTTACAAGGAGTAGAAGAACTTTGGTGTTATACAACGTGTAAATGTAAACTAGATTTATGTGAAGGAAGTGAAAATTAAAAATAACACTGTAATGGTAATGACAGTACTACGTGTTAAAGACAGTAAGATGATCCGGAAAGAAGGCAGAGTTCTATTGTAGGTCTGTTTAAACGAGTGATGAGTTATGCCCCAGTAAAAGGACTGAGCACCTCTTGTCAAACCTGTGCAGAAGAAAACTTCATTCCTTTATCAGAGTGACTTCCCAGATGTAGAATAACTAAGTGATGGTTGAGTTTTCAAGCACCAGTAGCATATAGCACGCAAATGTATATTGTTAAAGTGGCAATAATATCACAGGTAGAGCAACCCAAAGACAAGGCTGCTTACGCTCAGGTCTGCCATTGTAAGTTCATTTTGATGACATCTTCACCTGAAAACAAAAGTGTAGGAAAACAGTGTGCATTGGTGAGTTTATTCTTTCATAGTGACTAACAAGAATAGCTAAGTCATTTTACTCATAACGAGAAAAAAATCACCTGTGCTGGACAAAGCATGGTCATTGAGGACTGTTAAGGAAAGAAGAGAAAATAACATGACACATAGCTATGGGGTTTTTAAAGAAGATTTTTAAGTACTTTTATATTACAGCCTATTCAGTGGTATTGAAGGGAAGCAATAGAACTATTCTTGACCTTACAGAAGTTTTAGAGTTTTTTTAACTACAGTTTTTACTTCTCTTGACCAGGAGTATGGATCGAAAGGATTTATTGGAAGCTATACCTTCTGTGTTTCTTCGATACAAGGTTACTTTCTGCAGTAAAGCCTTTTTGCAGTGTAACAATAGTCCTAATATGTTCTAATATTATTCATCATACTTGTGGGTGACTTAGGATGAAAGTGGTTGCCCACATATGAGTCTTACTCTTGTGGTTAACATTATCGTCATACTGTAGGAATGAAGTTGTCATTTGTTTCTTATACTGGTATCTATGACCATAGCATGTGGGTGTCTCAAATCATGACCTCAGAATGATGCAGGTCTTCAGGTAATGTGCCAGTCTCATGGTGGTCTTGGAAAAATAAGGCAAGCTTTGAGCCATGATATATATTGTTAGCTATGATTTATAGGCTTAGTTACTGAGTTTCAATGCAAGCAGTGGAATGCTATGGTAACAGACTGACACCTGTACTACTGAGTAAAACAGATTTCAACATTGGGTTTTTTTAATGTAGGTGACTTCATTTCTAGGTTAGGCTTTGCTGTTGCAGAAAGCTTACTCTTCAAGTACAACAGTCATTGTGAAGGGGTGTTTTCATGCTAAATCACAGGGATTGTTTCTATCATTGTATCATGTGCACTGCAACTGTATTGGGCATACTAAGCCTTCTATTAAAAAGAAAAAGTACAAACAAAGAGTTTTTCAACAATATTTGCTTATTTATAATGTGTAATTCTCTAAGTGTTTGTCCTTCAGTGTATTCTGTTATGCTTTTACGATTATGGGACTTGTAAGAAAGGAAGGTAAGGGAGAAACAGCTTCAGGACCAATTAATTTAATTCTAATAGCATTGCTTAAATAGTTCAGATGAATCATCTAGCATGCCTGTTTCTGTCCATGGGCTTTGGAATGAATCTGAATGAGATTAGGCAACTAAACATTAAACTAGAAAAGCTAGGTAAGATGAACCTGTCCTTCATTATTGGAACAGTACTGGTTGCCTGGGTAATCCCAAAAACCTAAATATTTTTTAAAGTTTTGCTTGTTTTGTTACTGCTATTTTTTTTTCCTGTCATAGGTCCTGATGTCTTTACATGAAATGTTCCCAGCAGTCCATGCAGCAGAAATGGCTGTCCAGAGAAACCCTCGTTCCTGGGATGCCTGGCAGACTTTGGGACGTGCCCAGCTTGGATTAGGAGAGATAGCACTGGTAGGAAATTGAGCAGTGTTAATATGCTGTACTCGTAAACTACATTCTCCAAATTGTGTGTTAGAGAATGATTAAGACAGATGAATATTCGTATATAATCTGAGACTAGGTGAGGAAAAATTGGTTGCTATTTCTAGTATTCCCTCTGCTTCGTTGTTTTTCACAAATGCTTTTTCTGTGGTTTGGTTACTGGGCTTGTGGATGATCTGCCTAGCTCAGATGAAGCCTTTTATGATATATACTGTATTTGCATAGTGGTTTTATGCAGCTGATGTAGGTACACAAACTACATTCTGGGTGCTGTACTGCTACAGCACAGCTCACCATAGTTTAAAGATGAAGGTGCTGCAAAGCTGCATTGATATTTAGGCTCAGTTTTATATCTGCCTTCTAATAAAATTGTAATATTTTGTTTTCCCTATCTGCTGCTCTTCTGCTTCAGCCTCTATCTCTTTAACCTCATGTGGTGCCTGAAGTTGATTCTTTTCTTCAGAAGACAGAAAGGCGGGGATACTCTGCAGTAGCTGAAGTGAATCTGTTCTTGAGTGACAGCTGTCATATCATGGTGCTATCATATCTACTTGGTGTGATGCAAAGGAAGACTTCTCCCCGTGTCAGATCACCATAAGCCTATAGGTTATACACCTATAATGATGTAAAGTGTAATGTTTTCTGATAGAGTGGAAACATTGAGTGAGCAAGGGTCTGGTTATTTTATTTCTAATAGGAGCATCTGTTTCCTGATTTGGCACAAATAACTTGGTCATTCATTTACAGTGGTTTTGCAAAGTTACAATATTTTCACCAAAAGATTTCAATAATAAAAAACCTGCTAACCACCTTCTTTTTAAAATGCAAGGAGCAGTGTTTGAACAACGTGGAAACAAAACCAAACCCAGAATTTGAAAGTAAATTAAGACTCAGGTGTGCTACTTGATGTTACTGTAGTATCGTAATGGGAAATATAAGGCCATGCATATCCACCTCACATAACTGGTGACCTTCTGTGGCTTTTGTGCTGTAGAAGGTAAGAGTAAATGGTCTGTTGTATCTGGATCTCCAATACAGAAATTTTATTTTCAGTTTAATTGTTGCTGTACATTATGCCTGAGGTTTTCAAATGCATTAGTCTCAGGAAATTTGAGGTTTTATTTCCTGACAGCAACCTAGGTAACTGAGCCTGCTTATTGTGTAAAAAATGTTACAGTTACCGTAATGTGAATTACAAGTATTGACATACCCATACAAATTATATTACCGGGTCTGCTCTTTAGATCCTATAAGCTTTGTGTACATTGGAAAACCACATCACACCAATAGGAGTTCGTATCTTGAGTTAATAGTGCAGTGGACTGCTGTTCATTTTGTATTTGTTTTGGTTTACTTCAGAGTGGGACTTCTAGCTGAAAATGCTACTCTTGGAGTGCATTGTCAAGCTTAATCAGAAAGAAATCAGTTGGAGACTACTCCGTGATGCTAACCAAAATGTTTTAAGAGGGAACAATCAGAGATTTGCATCAAAGCACATTAGTAATCTCAAACAACACTACTGTAAATGTTATATTGACCTCATTGTCCACGAAGAGAGAAGGCAGAAGAGGTAATTTGCCCTTTTGATGTTTTTGTCTGTTTTTGTCTGCCCGGAGGAGGGTAGGCTCTAATTGGTGTGGCCAGTGCTTAGTATGGTGAGTTTCTGACTTTTAGCCTTTCTGTCCTTGGGCATGTTGAACTGCCTTCCTATGTGTATGTTCTTGCCTAACAGAGAAATTGGGGGGGTTATCGTGAATTGCAGATAGTGTTCACTCTTTATTTTTGAACCAAGCAATTCTTAATGAGTCTTAAATGGTTAACACTAGAGTAGTCTTAGAAGGTTAAATGATTTCATAATTCTTGGACTTGGGGAAGCTTCTTGACCAGTGGTCCAAGTCATACCTATCCTTTTCTGATTAGCTTTTTATTACAACAGTTTTGTAATTTTTCACGGTATTGTATTTTTCACAAAGTAAGTTAATAAAGCCTAAGGGCTTCTTACATTGGAGATTTGAGAACTTATACCCTTCTTGAAAGCAGCGTCTGTTCCATTTGGTTCATTTCTTCCCCGCCAATGTCTGTTGTCACTACCCACATCCTTTCAAATGGTCTGTTGCAGGTATTTTTATAACATCACCATGAATGTTGTAGTTTTTTCTTAGGAAAAAACAATTTACTGTATTGTGTTTACAGTTTCCCAGATCTAAAATACAGCTTAAAACCAAATTAATTTATATGATGAATCCTGTAATTGATTAAAAAAGAGTTTTGGTTGGTTTTGACATATTTTCAAAGAAATAGTGACTTAACTTTTACAAAAACTGTCTGCTCTGTTTCCTGAATTTACTAAATAAGGTGCTTCAACATTAACACTTGAATCAGAGCTTTGTTTCTGTAAAAGCAGAAATTAATTAAACTCTACAAATAAGTTTGCAAAAATGCACCTGAATAAGCTTTGCTTATGTGAATGTGAAAACTGTAGAAATGTAGTCAGGCTCGCAGTATTTCTGTTATTTAATGGTAAATGCTTGTTTTTACAGCTTGCATTTACTGTATTGATGATGACAAGCATAACAATTTCACACTGATGTCTTCGTAAGAACAGTTTTTCCCATGAGACAGAGTGAACCCTGCTCTTTGATTAAACAAGCAAAGAGAAAAATAACAAACCAAAACAAAAGCAGCATTAACAAAGAAACTAACTGAAAGTGACTTTAATCTTTCAGTTTGGAGAAATTAGTAATTCATCTGGACGTAGCCATGGGCAGCCAGCTCCAGGTGACCCTTCTTGACCACGAAATTGGTCCAGATGACCTTGGAAGGCCCTGGCCAGTCTCAGCCATTCTGTGATTCTGTGACTTCAGTTTCCCCTGGGGCCTCTGTGTCAAATCTGGAGTACAGATGATTACAGCTGGGCAGATGTTGGGCAGATGTGGATAGGAAGGGCTTGTGCATGCTTTTGTTTGGTGTTCTGAAGGATATGGTTTGCTTGGTGGTTACTAAGTAGCTAGTGATTTAGCATTTAGTGATACTACATTTTGTAAAAATAATCAAGCCTTTACAATATGAATCCTCAATTATTTTATTTCTATTGAAATAAAGAGTTTAAGTCTTTTTCTAAGGATATGAGTTACCTACTGCATTTTCTTGGAATCCAGCAAATTAACCTACCAAATTTGAGATAATTTTTTAAATGTTACTAGTGTGTGTAGAAGTTTTTAATCAGAAGGAAACTGATGGTTCTCTTTCCACTGAAAAGCAATCAAGTCTGTGCTTCAAACTGTGTCATATCATCTTGAGAGGATAAATTATTCAGATTTTATTGTTATAGATTTAGGTTAAAGTATTTAATTACACTGCTGTGGTAATCTTTGTAAGCATAACAAAATGTGTGGGTTATTTTAAAGTGATGGAATATTTATATTACCGTTATATTAAAATAGTTGATCCTATACAATTATAATTGTTATTTGCATAAATGGGAAGAAAAAGAGGGGATGCCATTTTAAAAAGTGCTCTTTGTTTTATAATTTTAAACTCTAATTTCTTGTTACTCCGTTTACAGTGTTTTGCGTCACACTTTACATGGCACTGCTTTCCTTGTTATGATTTGATAAAAGACATTTGTTTTTAAAATAAAACATGTCAGGACACACTTCTGTTCATCCAACTCCATCTAGATGTAAGGCAAAAATAATCTTTCATATCTGGAAAACTGCCTACTATAGTTCAGATCTTTTCTTCAAAACATGAGGGCACGAGAACCCTTGAATAAAATATTTTTGTAAACATAGGAGTCATAAAATATTCTGTCTTCTTGAAGACAGATTAACTATTTTTGTTGAAATTTACAATGAGAAAATTTTTACTGACAAGAATAAATAATGTTAACAGAAAAGTTGCACAGAGCAGCTCGGTCTGGCAGTTTAAATATTGACCATTCGTTTAGTACCAAACTATTAAACTAGAGTGAAAATTTCTGAAAGGATTGAAGCTTTTTATTATTGTTTAATATATTAAAACTTCATTATTGTCTCTATGCTGATGTTTTGCATAAAGATTATTTGCGTTCAGGGTGAGCAGTACAAGGAGTAAGACTTCCCATAACATATTATCATAGAGTCACAGAATTATTTGGATTGAAAGAGACATGTAAAGCTCACCTAGTCCAGATTCCCTCCAATCAATAGGGACATTCTCAACTAGATGAGGTTGGATGAGCCCCGTCCAACCTGACCTTGAATATTTCCAGAGATACAGCCTCTGTTACCTCTCTGGGCAACCTGTTTCAGTGTTTCACTACCCTCAGCGTAAAAATATCTTCTTTATATCTAGTCTAAATCTCTCCTCTTTGAGTGTAATGCCATTAGTCCCTGTTCTGTCACTACGGGTCTTTTTAAAAAGTCCCTCCTAAGCTTTCTTAGAGGCTTTCTTTAACTACCGAAAAGCCACAGCAAAGTGTCCTTCAAGCCTTTTCGAGGCTGAGTAACACCAACTTTAACAGCCTGCCTTCATAGCGGAGGTATTCCAACCTTATCATCATTCTTCTCTGTTCCTCCTCTGGATGTGCTCCAACAGGTCCATGTCTTGTGCTTACTGCTGCAGAGCTGGACACAGTACTTTAGGTGGGGTCTCACAAGAGCAGAGTAGAGAAGGAGAACCACCTCCCTTGACCTGCTGGCCTCACTTTGATGCAGCCCATGATATTTCTGGGCTGCAAGTGGACACTGTTGGTTCATACCAAATTTTAATTCACCAGTACCCCCAGGTATCATGATGGAAACTGTAAAGAAAACCACCTGTATTTAAAGTACAGTAAAGATCGCTGAAAAGATTATTCTTATGTGTATTCATATCTTCACTGATGGACATTCTCTGAAATAGGTCAGGTAATGTCCTTAGGACGTAATGTGTAAGTGTAATACAAACCTTGGGGACAGATGGGAATGGCATAAGCTCTTCAGACACATCCATCCCATTTCTAGGTGTCACTGTATAGTGACAATTACTAGGTGTTAAGAAAACATGTTGTAAAAAGTGGAATCTGGTCAAAAACGCCTTTTGCATTTAAAGACTGCAAGCCGGCAGGATTGATTCTGCTCAAGAGACAAATAAAAAATGGTTTGCTACAGAATTAACCTATAGTGAGACAAATGTAAAAATATTTAAAAAATACTTAAAATATTGTAATCCAGCAAGCAAGCATGTCTTTCCGTGGATTTTGTAGTACTCATGCCTACTGAAGCAAAAGCAGATGTGATGATGTGGCTGATTTAAAATCCTGTAGTACTTACATGCAGGGAGGGTGTCTAAGACCACAGCTGCCCCTTAAACTGAGGCTAGAAGTGCCAGCTTTATCTAGTGCCACCACGTTTTCCTGTAATGCAAGACAGGCAGTTGAGAAGATTTACATCTACATCTGGGGAGAATTAAAAATAGCAGTGTTATTTTCTTTCCTTCTGTCTTTAATAGAAATTGATGGCTGTGGAAGCAGTTAGAGTGGCAGCGTGATATTTTATGTAGGTCACAATTCTGCTTTTTTCAGTGTTACATTGGTGCTTTAAAATAAGCACTCTTGCAGCACTTAAAATTTCCTTTATTTTACTATTTTTTAATAAAAATATCTTGCACGATATCTTCTCTTTTCTATGTACAAAGTTGATTATTTTATGTTATATTGTATGGATCACCAAAGCAGCTTCTACGCTTATAAACTGTTGCTTTGTATTTGATTACTGTGCTTAATGTTGTTCATTGTGCATTAACATAACTGTGTCGAGAGATTTTAGTTAGTAGGCCTCTTTGACTAAAAGGTTAAAAGCAGATAGGACTTCTTTATACTGCATTTTTAACATAAAGAGAAAAAACCCACAGCATTTAGTGTTTACTTGTAGTTTGTCTGTCCCTGGAAATTAAAAGCTTGTAAAATGGAATAAAAAACCACTATTTTGCAAGAAGTAAACTGTGCTCCTCCTTCTGTTTAAAGTTCAGCATGCTCCTGTACTTCAGAGCTGGCTGTGAACCAATAATAAAGCATTGTATTTTTTCCTGGAACTGAAAGGCTGCCTATTACAACATTAGTAGTACTGATACCATAATCAGCATTTCTTTAGTCTAATTTGTATCTTGTCTGCTGAGTTAACATCATACAGAGTTAGTATTTTAAATCTGTGCCAGTGGAAGGCTGAATTAGCAGCTTCTGTCAGTGCAGATAAAAGGTCAAGATTTTTCTAATGACTATGCAATGTTAGGTACTTACGAATTACAATATGGAATTTGATGGTTGTTCATATGTCTTTAAAGACTTTATATGCAAATTCCTAGAAATCTTCCCAAATGTAGTCCAAATCATCACTCTTTTCCCACACCAGTTTCTGTACATCGTCACACAAATGTTTGATCACTCAGGTGGCCATTTCCATAACTGACAATACAGTCATAAATGTGAAACAGACTGATGTATCTGAACACGCAGGTGTGAGTAGGTAAGGTCAGTCTTGACCTTTTCACTGCTCATGTAACTGTAAATGCAACAGAATTGTAATATGTGGGCTAGCATTTTTATGGATTGCAGCAGTCTCTCCTTTCTGCTGAATATCACATCAACTGGCTTAGATGGGACCTTTTTTATATTCAACAGCTTAGGTGTTTAGTGTGTTTGTAAAACTTTTCCAGTTGTGCCAAAAGACAGGAGAAACAGTATCAGCTAGACTTGATTGTATTGCTGTTATGTGGTTCATACGATTATAGAGTTCTTTCTTAGAACAGCTCTCCAGGTTGGGAGTTTGTCTGCTTTTGCACATATAGGTGTGTTTGCTACCACAAACCTGTTACAGAAACTGCTCATCATGGGGCTAGGATTATGGTATTATTAGGTGTCTGTGTGAAGTGACTGCATGCTCATTCAAATGCATTATTTGATATTTCAGTATTTCAAATCCCAGTCACCACTTTTCTGTATGTCTTTAAACCACATCTGCTTGCTTTTGCCTTCCCATATATCTGATGATAGGAGGATGATCAAAAACCTTCAAAATGAAAACTATTTTTGCTTTTATCCTTTTAACAACAATATTATTTTTGACATGTGAACTCTTGTTTGTGCCTTTGTTACCAGGTACCTGATTTGGTCCTCAGTCTTGGTATTTTCAGAGAGATACATGCACAGCTGATGGGGATTAATGCTGCTATTGAACTTAACTGCTGAAAGAATTGTTACACCAAATACAGACTGAACTAAAATCAAGTTTGCCTTTCCTTGAATGTTGTATGTAATTTCTAATTGTTTGTTTTTAATTTGTTTGATTAAATATTTAAAGTGTGCAATCATTGTTTCTTCCCTATTCTGTTTATAGGCCATCCGAAGTTTTCAAGTATCCTTACACATCTTTCCAATGAACCCTGAAGTATGGAAAGAGGATCTTTCCTGGGCAAGAAAACTACATGAGCAGCAGAAGGCAACAAAGACTGAAGTAGTGCAGCCACTGACAAAAGAGAAAGACCTTGCACAAGAATCGATCCCAGACTATGACTTTGAAAGTGATGAAATTGTGGCAGTCTGTGCTGCCATTGCAGAGAAGGAGAAAGCTCTTGCGGCAGCTAAAACTGTAGTGGTTGTTTCTGCTTCAGGTGTGGTAGAGACTGTTACTGAGAAGGAGGATTGTTCTGCAACTCCTGATGAAACTCTTTTCATCAGAGCCAGATAGGTCAGCCTTATGAGTTGCCATACTGGTTTAAGAACTAGTGTAATTTATTGTATTGGGCTTGCTTTGGTTTTGTTTTTTTAAGCAGTTGGAGAACCTACAAAAGGTGAAGAATTGAACCTATTTTTCTGTCGTAAATTGAAAAAATAGTAACCGTAGCTGTTAGCTATTCCATCTATATTTTTGGAGGAGAAAGCTGAGCTTTGATTCTGAAAAATCTTGTTAACAAATGTGATGCTGAATTGCTTAACTACATTCTAGCAACTGTTTTCATCGTTATGTATTTCATAATTTTACAAGTTACAGTCTACATTTTCACAGTAATTATGAAGCTTTTATTTAAACCATACAAGTCAAAGAAATTTAAAAAAAAAATTTCAATCCTTTAACATTATTTTTTTCTCCCAGTTAGTATGATCTGTTACCAGAAGTCTTTATTTTCTATGAAGTAGAGATGGATCATTATTTTGCTCATGTAATAAATCTGGCAGATTCCTTGTCAACTGAAATCAGTAGAGACCTTTATGTGGCTTTCACAGGTGAGTGGGTTAAAATCTTTCTTTAAACATGAGATGCTCTGACTAGAAAAAGAAACGTGGAAGAAGTTGTAAGGTATATTTTCATTTTGGAAGAGATCACCTATAATCCAACACATCTTTTCTTTATTTGTCCTTTGCACTTACATCTGTGTTACATATTTACTCACATGGGAAGGACTGCCTCCTTCCTTTCAGAGGCCCCTGTTATCACAGAATCTGCTTCTACTGAAATGATTGACAAAATTCCTATTGACTTCAGCATGGCTGGGCCAAACTAATGGATTGGTGTGCATCTACACTGTCAGGCAGAATGGCCATGCCAGGATCGAGCAATGGCTGTTTTCATCCCCTGTATTGTATGTGTTTTCCTTCTGATTATTTTAGACTATGAATTTTAGGTATTGTCAGATCCTTAATGTTTTCTAGGGCACTGTAAAGCTGGTAAGTTCTTGTGATGATATTATTTTCAAACTAGGAAGATTTTTAAAAAATGATGATTTCAACAGGTTTTGCACAGCATGCCAAGTTCTGCATGTATGGGATTTTTTGGATCTGAATAAAATACTGACTTCTCTGCTGCTTAGTAATGCTTGTTTGTTCTTTTGTTTATAACGAGAATAATGTTTACCATTGTCCATTTTAGAATGTTACTCAAGCACTTGGCTTCTGTTTCTGCTGAAAATGTTAATGTACTGTAGTAAGAAAAAGAAAGGCATATCAGGAAGATGTTTAGTAAAAGATAGTGTTCAATGCTTTTCAACCTATTGGGGATACCCAAATGAGAGGCATCCAGAGGAGAAAGCTTTTGTTTCAAAAATAGCACACACCCACTTTGTACTGTTCTTCATCATCACTAGTGGCAGTGGCTGGAGTAGCTTCCATTAGTTTGCCTTCCCTATGACTCATATATTAAATGCTGAAATGTTGCAATGTTGATAAAGAGTAAACAACAACAACAACAGTAACAGTAGCTGGATTAATTTTGCTTAATTTAAAATCAACAATTAAATACAAATATATCTTCCTTTTGAATCCTTGTATATTCAGTGGAAAGAAATGCGCCCTGAGAAGGCAGTTTATACGCCTTGTGTTAGATAAGTACGTAAGAGTGAGTTGAATCAGCCTCCATGCATGTCTCGTTATTTCAGTTTACTGAAAAGAGGGCAGAAGGTGACTGACTGGCAGTTAACTTCAGATGCTGAAACTGGGTGGATGAATTCCACTCCTGCAGGAAGAGATGAATATATGTAACAAACTCACATATAGATTATTCTAAGGGACCATAAATCTATTCTGACAACACTAGAGGGTTAAACAAAAAGATCAGTTAACACAACACTGACTCTAATCTTGTGATAGTATTGGATTTTAAAAGTAGTTATGGAAGAGTGAAAAAAGCAAATTGAACAGTTTTCTCTACTCTTCTAATTACTGAAGATTGTCTGGGTATCTGTTGGTGTTAGGAATCAACATTAAGATTAAGGAGGTAACGTTGAAAACTTACCTGGACATACAAAGTAAGAACCTACATTTAATGCCAGAAGAAAAGAGGTAAAAACTGCTGTTGAGTGCACATGCTCTAGAAGTGTATTCAGCATAGTTAAGACTGGGCACAGGAAAGCAGAACCCTGTGAGCTTGGTTTATTGGCAGGTTACAGACACCAAGTGTTTATCATAGGTTGATATCATGGTAACATCATGTTCTCAAATGAGTTTGAGTCCTTGTCCTGTGTGGTATCTCCAGAGAGGACTAGTTCAGAAGCAGGAGGAGCTTGTGAGGACAGATGATTGCTAAATTTGCTGGACTGGTTTTCAGGGCTGATTTTCTAAGAGCCACAACTCTAGGAGATCTAAGGGTTATAGAGGATAAATGGTCAAGGGAAAAAAATAGTGATGGGGACTGAGTTGGGTGGATTCAGAAAGCGGGTGATTTGGACTTTATCTGGTAAAGCTGACAGGTCTAGAGCAAAACCTGGCAGTGGAAAGGTCTGGTGGTATTTAGTGGCTCTATCTGTAAATGTTCCTGAAGTAGAAACGACTGGAGTTGTGTCCAGAATCAGAACTTTTTGTATAAAGCTTATTGATTTGGAGAATGGCTGGTACCATTGAAGATAGTGGTTTTGTTAGCGCTTTGGCATTGAGCCTACAGCACCAGTTTGAGTTTGGGCAGCACTAGTATTGAAGACAGGAGAGATATAATTAGCTGGATTTGAAACAGAATCTTACAGCCCTTATAGACCAAGGTCAGTATATCCTACACCCTAAACCTGAACCCAGTTGTAATGCTAACACATTATTGATCAGCAATTCAAATTAACCTATGATTTTTTCATAGAAACCAGTGTTTTGTGCTGATACTGGCTGTCATACTGCCTGTGGTGGGTAGCTCCTCCACGCCATGAAATTGGTTTTCAGAGCATGGTACTGGGGTGGGAGGTCTATCAGGACCTCTGGGTTCTGTCTGGGATGTGTGGGCAGGACAGACTGCTGGCAGCAGTGGGACTTGGGAGTGCTTGTGGACAAGAAGCTCAACATGAGCCAGCAGTGTGCACTTGCAGCTCAGAAGGCAAACCGG
>JAOXOE010000874.1:9426051-9458279 GCA_028565055.1 Phoeniculus purpureus | reverse complement strand
TGCTTGTTAAGGACTAAAATTCTATCTTTTTATGCTGCTCTGTCTCCGTTAGAGAAACTGTTCTCTGGCATGCCACTGTCATCCAAATTGTACTGGTTTATGGCTTGGAATGAATATGTTCTCAAATATTTTTAGGTTATGTGCAGTAATGGGTTGATACTAAACTGAATGGAAGATTATGTGTCACACTTGTGTAAAAATTACAGTAATTCCAAACAATTTTACTACTTATTTGTTAATTTTCTAATTTGAGTTACTAGTGACATATTCTAGGTGATATATGCAGTGTGAAATCATTTGCTGTCTGAATTTCAGTAATTACTCTTCTGTACTTCCAGGTCTATCAAATATGATGTCAGATGGAGAATTTTTAAGAACAAGCTGTGGTTCCCCTAACTATGCTGCACCGGAAGTAATTTCAGGAAGGTATTTTATTTTGTATTGGATACATGTGTGGATGTACTTCAGTCACTTTGCTGCTTAATTCTAAAGGCTGCAGAACTAGTTCATTTGACAAGCTTGATGATAAATCATGGGCTGAACTTTTAATAGTATTGATAATTTTTCATGAGTATTTGTGGCTTCTATGAACTAGCTTTGAACGATTCCTGAAAGGTGGAAGTAATGTCTGATGCTCTGAATTCAGTGTGTACAGTGGCTGCTTTTAAACTTAATAGGTTTAAAAATGTCACTCACGGATTAAGTTCTAAAAGCAGAGGTACATATAAAATTACAGGCAGAGTCTGCTATCAAGTTGAGTAACAGTTGAAGTATCTGCTGCAGAGTAGTAGATACTTGGTAGGAAAGTCAAGTCCCCTTCTATGGACTCAGTGATTGTCAAGTCTACTGCTTTTAGCTCCCCACCCTAATATTACCTCTTGCTGGTCAGAAGCCAAATGTCTGTTTTGTTCAGGCAGTAGCTCAGAATACATGTAGTTCATATAGCAGGACTCAGTAGCTCAGAATATAAGTTCTGCTATATGAACTTGTCTGAAACTTTAGCCTCTCAGTTTTAGGAGCATAGATTATTTTGCATGGGTTCCTCTTAAAACAGTGATAACAATGTATAACATGGTCTTTCTTAGGGGATGCAAGTTTTTTTCAATTTGCTGTGGTCTTAAATTGCATTTGTGGATTATAGTTGCACAATAGAGAGGAACTCTCTATACTTGTGCCCTGTTACACATTTGAAGGGGACAGAGTCTGAAGTTCGAGGGGGATTATCACATAGAACTGCTGGTATAGCGCTTGTAGGTTATTATCCCAAGTTCTTACATTTTGAAATACTGTAATACAATGCAAGAAAGTAGAGGAGAAAAACATTTGTTTAATTGTATTAAAGAAATCACTAATAGTTAACTGTTTCCCAGATTATATGCAGGTCCAGAAGTAGATATTTGGAGCAGTGGTGTTATTCTCTACGCGCTGTTATGTGGAACGCTTCCATTTGATGATGATCATGTGCCAACCCTTTTTAAGAAAATATGCGATGGTATCTTTTATACCCCTCAGTACCTCAATCCGTCTGTAATCAGTCTTTTGAAGCACATGCTGCAAGTGGATCCAATGAAGAGAGCGACAATCAGAGACATTAGGTAAAACACTTATCTGTTTTCTGATCACAGGATGCTAGAATGACAATCTTAGTGCACATTCACAGAACAAAGAAATCACTTATACACCTTGCCTGTATTTTATAGACTGAGATGAAAAATTCATCTTCTGGTGGTTTGTCTTTAGCTCTGATTTTTCTGACCTTCAGTGGCCAGAGAATTGTCTACTAGAGGTCACAGTAAAACAAATTGTATATATTAGACACAGAAATTCTGAGAGACTCTAGGTGTAAGACTGCTATAGCAAAGCAGCTATAAAACTGTTTACCTGCAGAATGGTTTGCACAAGCTATGTTGTATTTACTTCTCTGAGAAAACCTAAAGGTCTTTCTAAGAACTGCTGTCCTGTACTGTAAATGTCTTGAGAGGAAATTATTACTCTTTAGTCTGGTAACTACTACTTTTAGTCATATTTCATCAGATTAGCTTCAATGTGTATAAATTATAATCGTGACATCAAATATTGATAAATTGAAGATTCCAGGAGGAGATTCTCAGGAAGGTGACTGCTTTGACAAGTGTGCAGTGGATTGAATAATTACAAAAAACCACAGCAAACAAAGTTGATAGCTAACAGCTGTATTTCATGCCATAGCTTAATTAGGTTTTCCTGCTTGCTTTTCTAAGGAGAAAGCTCTGATTTACTACCTTAATGAAAATGCTGCTGTTTTTAGGCTTGACAATGTTTCTTGTTTCTGTGAAGCAAAAGCACTGATCTGTCTGCTGTATTACAGTGGGAAGTACTTTCTTGCCGAAATCAAAGCACTGTGAGAACTAGGTGTTGCAAAACTTAAGTGGATAAGAATTGTTTCACATGACTGAGATAAACGAAGTCTTGAAGAGACTTGTGTAATGAAAAAGATCTTCAGAAAAGTTGATTAAAGAGCATGGATGGCTTTTGAATCCTAACCAGTCTATCCTGTTTAGCCGTAAGGCATGTCATCTCACACTTCAAATGATAAACCAGGTTTAATTGAATACTGTAATTCTTCTGGCAGGGAGTGGAAAACTCTGAAGGGGAGAAGCCCATTGCAGTGAATAATAGTAAAACACTCCACTGGCTTTCGTCGTCTGGTTAGGGCTGTTCTCTCTAGTGGTGTAGGAAAAGCCTTTTGTGCTCCTAAATGAACTTCTGGTTGTTTTGATGAAAGTATGTTTTGCTCATTTGTGCAGAGGCATGTTCTCAGGATCACACTGACTAGAGCTTAATCCATTGCACTGGTTTTGGCAGGAATAAAGTTAGTTTTTCATGTTAGCTGGTATAGGGTTGTGTTTTAGAATTAATGCTGAAAATAGTTTTATAAATGCATGGATGACTTATTTACTGCGGAGCAGTGCTTACACAGTGTTAAGGTCTCTTCTGCTTTTCACATCATCCTGCCAGTGATCAGTGAAGGTGCAGAAAAAGCTGAGAGCAGACATAGTTGGCATACCTGCCCGCAAAGAGATGTTCTAGAGTATATGATGATGTGCTCAGCAGTAAGACCAGAGACTGCTACTCAGGGCATGATTTGGCATAGGTCAGTTAGTAGTGAGCAATAGTTTTCCTTTGCATAACTCATCTTTCTGGGGTTGTATTTTCCTTGCTCTTACTTTGATGCATTTCTGGTTTGTTTTTTTTTTCCCCTTAAGATTTGTTTAAATTTTTTTACTAATTACGAAGTTCTTTTTATCTCAACCCACAAGTTTCTTTCTCATTCTTACTGTTGTGATTCTGTCCCTCACCCCTCTGGCAAGAAATGAATGAACACCTGTGTGGTACTTAATTTCTGACTGGAGTTAAACTGAGACAGTCCTTTTTGGCAGCAGATGTGGGGTTCAGAGTGTTTAAGGTAGTAACAGATTTGACTGTACTGTAACAAACAGCATTTTTAATTTTTATATGCTAGCAGTTCCTGGCCACAATATTTATTTATCTGGTTTTTATGTTAGTTTATCTGATTTGTGATGTTACCTTTTTCACTGTGGTTTTAGCTTTTGCAGTTTGCTGTGCTCTGTAGCGCTTAGTGATGCTTTGCCTGGGACATGTATTGTTAAAACACTGGCCTTGAGCGTAATCTGGTGTTTGGACTATCTGCTGAAGCTGTTGCTGTACTTTTATGTGCCATCTCATGAAGAAAATGTGCTTATTTGTTCCTGAGACAAGTGAAGAATGAACACTGTACCAGTCTTCTATGATATTTTCTTCTTCATTACAATAACTTCATTATCTTGAACGTCTTTGTGTAATGAAAAATACATCTGCTGTTTGTCAGGAATGTTGTGTTGCTTTTTTGTATGGTTAACAGGCTGTTTAGGAATGTCACCAGGTCCCACAGAAATATGGTTATGGGAGGAAAGGCATGTAGGAGAATATGAGCAGGTATCTAGGAAGCTTGTCATCATCAGCGGTCTGAGACCTCACTCCTGAATGAGTGTGGGATTCTGAGGAGGAGATCCAGTATTTAGAGAAGAAACAAAAATCTCCTGGCTAGTCCGGAGATTCACGACTTACCAGACTGTGCCTTGGGTCTGGCCTGCTCCTACTAAACAGTGTACCATCAAAGAGAGAGAGTTTCTGGATCTGAAAACATACCAACGGATACTGACTAAGCTACAGACTCAGCCTTCAGTTATTTGTGATCTGTTCCTCCTGTGCTGAAAAGGAACAGTCGAAGTGGATGTGAAGTAGTTTAGTAAGCGATGAAGAAGGTCTCTTAAGAGGTATAGGAGAGAGAATCAGAAGAGACAGCCTGTTCTTGAGAACAGCAAGTGACTGAAATTGTAAATGAGACAGAAACCACCTGGTCTGTATGCCTGTATGAGCTGCAAGGCATGCAGAAAACATTCAGCCATCAACCAAGTGAGCACATTCTTACCTGGTTATTCCAATGCTGAGCTGTTGGGACCCATAGGAAGGAATAGGTTGGTAGCTGGCATCCCTTCTTAGGAATAAGACCATTAGCAAAGGGATTATAAAAGGGGCAGTTGTGTGTGTACTTGGAGAGGAACAGTCAAAGTAGGCGATGACAATAAAAAATACACCATTTCTGTAAAAAAACTGTTCTATGGATAAAGGTATTTCTCAAGCTCTGGTAGTTGAAAAACTTACAGAAAGGGATTTTTTTGGGGTCTTCTGCAAAACCTTGTGAAGGTGTTGATTTCTTTATGTACTGTTTTATTGTCTGTGCTGCACAATAGAGGGCTTGGACTGAAAGCTGTGATTATCTTTTTACAGACTAAGAATGATTTTATTTTATAAATAAATATTATAAAGGTTTGCTTTATGTACATATACTGAGACATAGTTTATTCTTAAATCTAGGGAACATGATTGGTTTAAGCAGGACCTTCCGAAATACTTGTTTCCTGAAGATCCATCATACAGCTCTACCATGATTGATGATGAAGCCTTAAAAGAAGTGTGTGAGAAGTTTGAATGCACTGAAGAGGAAGTGCTAAGCTGTCTATACAGCCGAAATCATCAGGACCCTTTAGCAGTTGCCTATCACCTCATTATAGATAATAGAAGAATAATGAATGAGGCCAAAGACTTCTACTTGGCTACAAGCCCTCCAGATTCTTTTCTTGATGATCATCATCTGTCTCGCCCTCATCCTGAAAGAGTGCCATTTTTAGTAGCTGAAGCACCACGTCCTCGCCATACCCTTGATGAGCTGAATCCACAGAAGTCAAAACACCAAGGTGTAAGAAGAGCTAAATGGCATTTGGGAATACGGAGTCAGAGTCGGCCAAATGATATAATGGCTGAAGTTTGTCGAGCAATCAAACAACTGGATTATGAATGGAAGGTAAAAGAATAAAGGGTCTTTACAGCAGGCAGGCAGCAGCAGAGTTTTTTGTTTGAGCTTTGTAGTTACATAGCTGCTAAGTCTGAAACTGTATTCTCCTGTGCTGGAAAACGATCTTGTGTGCCAATGCTGGCTGCTTGTGCTTGCTGTGCAGGAAGAGTTTTGGGGGAGGCTGCTCGTGCTGACTGGTGAAAAAGTCTAGCTGACATGTCTACATTTTCTTTTGAGACTGTAGAAATGTTTTATTGGCTAAAACATTTCCAACAGGTGAGCCTGAAATCACTAGATAATATGTGTGAGTTGAAATGACAGAAACAATGTGTAATGTTTTTCAAGCAGTTCTGGTAAGCCAATCAAATCTCATTTATGCTAGGTTGTAAATCCATACTATCTGCGTGTTCGAAGGAAGAATCCAGTGACAAGTGCATACTCCAAAATGAGTCTACAGTTGTATCAAGTGGACAGCAGGACTTACTTACTGGACTTCCGTAGCATTGATGGTATGTGAAGACTTACATAATTTCTAACTTTCTCATATATATGAGAAATCATTTGAAAGGGAAATATGTCTCAATGTACCTGTTTAGAAGTGAAGTGTTGCCATTTATTAACTTAAGATAATTTAGATTGTATTAAGCTAATCTAGATTGTATTAGTGTTTCTTGATCCACTGTTTTTGTGGATAGCTGCATCATCTCCTAAGTAATAACTTTTAGTTATATCAGCTCCTGAACTGTTCCGTTTTGTGTCTGCACCAGCACTAACACCACTAGTGAAAAACAGGACAGGTAAGTGGTGAGTTCTGGATTGACCTAAACTGCCTTTGGAGCATCACACACATTATTAAACATCAGTGTAGATCTGAAGTAAGCATGTGAATAATGTTTCCATGTGAAGATAAAGCCAGGTATCTAGGCACTTAAATTTGACTTGGATTGTGCATTACTGTACTAGGTCAGGCAGAGATGGAATTAATTTTGATAGCAGCCTGGACATGTTGTGTTGTGTATCTGTGACTAAAAGTGTTGATAACACACCTGCGTTCTGGCTGTTGCTGAGCTGTAACTTTATAAAATCCCCAATGAGTAGGCCAGAAGTGAGGAAGCAGCTGAGGGGAGACATAATGAGGAGAGCTAAGCGAGACTGACTAAAGAGGCAGGCTGAAGTATTTGCAGCTGCTCACTCTTTAGAAAAGGCTATGGGGAGTTGTGGATGCTCCACTACTGTGTGTAAGGCTGGGTTGGATGAGGCATTGAGCAACCTGGTCTAGTGAGAGGTGTCTCAGCCCATGGCAGAGAGATTGTTTGAACTAGATGATCTTTAAGGTCCTTTCTGACTTAAACCATTGTATGTTTCTGTGATCTGCTGTGCCATATAAATACAATGCTTAGCAAAGAAGAGGGGATGGGAGTGTTGTGGAGACACTCACAAAACCAGACAGTAGTAGCTGTCAGAAAAAAGTGGATTTATTGCAACTGGAGTAGCCTGACACGCTCAACAGCACACAAGTTTAGATGTTGATTTGGTATATGTTTCTACACAGCAAAATTCCTAAACAATAAAAGAATACTTGTAAGAAAAGATGATCCAAAATGTGTGTGTAGTCACACATACCAGGGAGAATCTCCCACTTAAGGGTACCCAAATCAAAGGCCAGTCACCAAAAGATGGTGGTGAGGAATAACTCAATCCTGGGAAGAATCTGTGGACAGCATCCCAACCAAAGGGAGAGTTCTCCACTGCAGCTCTGTGACTCCAAGGAGGACTGGCTCAAGTTTGAATGCAGCAAGGCTCCATTTATACCCCATTTGAGTATGAATCTGGGTAATTCCTGTTAAAGGTTCAGAGGATGGGATATCAAGTGAGACATGGGCACATAAGGTGCCAATCCTTATCAGTAGTTCGGAATAGGCCATGTCTTTGTCTTGCCAAGGAGAGGAGGCTTGACCTGATACGGGGGGCTTCAGTGAGGTAAGCTTGAGACTGTCTGGGTGTCAGTGTGCTTCGAAGGGGTGGGGAAAAGCTTCCAAAAGTGAAGAATAAATTAATCTAGATTCTAGCAATTTAAGTATTACGGTATGAGTTATTATAGAAATACAAATGATGACAAGTATAAAAATGCAAACATAAAGTAGATAAAAAACAAAGTAGGTGCTAGTAAAAAGTATCTACAAAATGTTTCAACTGTTACATGACTTAACCTTGGAATGCTATCCAGTTTTTCTTTATGTAGCCTAAATGGAATATTAGCCACTGAAACTAGTACATGAAACATAGATTGAGTTCTGATCTAAACTCACGTTCTGATCTAAACACGTTAGAGACTATTTGTGTAAGGTCACTTACTGCTGTGTTACTCTCAGTCTAAAAGCTTTTATTTTGTATCAAAGATACATAGTTTGCAAAACTTCTCACATACTAATCCAGATATTTAAAATCAATATTCAGGTGTGAGAAGGAGAAGACGTTTATTGTTCCTATAACTGATTTGGTACTGATAGAACTAATTTTCCTCTCCCTTTGACCCTCAGATGAAATTACTGAAGGCAAGTCTGGCACAGCTACTCCACAGAGATCGGGTTCTGTGAGCAACTACCGAAGCTGTCAGAAGGATTCAGATGCTGATGCGCAAGGAAAATCTGCAGATACATCCCTTACCTCATCAGTGAGCTCTTCGCTTGACTCTTCTACAGCTGACTTAACTCCAAGACCAGGGAGCCATACAATAGAGTTTTTCGAGATGTGTGCAAATCTTATTAAAATCCTTGCACAGTAATTTTAAAGATGGGCTTATTTCTTTCATAGCAATAAGCATGCCTAAATCATAGTCAGATGCTTCTAATTGTAATCGATCTGAATTAACTAAGGCGCTGAAAAAGTTAGTCATAGAAAGCAGTTTGCACAGGGATTGATATGATTATGGGAAATTAATGTAAATTAATTCAAAGCTGGTGTGAATTCTGATTGTCTGCTGTCCAGTAGCAGCATACAGTAGACACGCACTTGGGACAGTGTTCATGACATTTTACACTGAGTGCATTCTAGGCTGCATATAGCATTTAAGTTGTATGGAACTGCTTGGTTTTTTCACTGATACTACATACATGTGATGCACTGTAAGTAAACGCACCTATTAGTTCAGTGACCGAAGTATCTCTTGTTGGTCACCATCTGCAGTTGTGCCTCAGGTGGTCAGAACTATCAACACCTTCTAACGATAATGTGTTAAAACTGCTGTGTTTCTTTCCCATTACTTGATAGTAAATGATAAACAATAGTTTAATAAGTTACGATGTGCTGCTTTTAACAGCAGGTAAATCTGATTAAATGCATGCAAATCCAACACGATGAAAATGCCTGTAGGTGGTCTGTAATACACTAAGGGTAATATTCTGTGGCCTGTGTCCACATTGATGGCAGTAGCTTAATGCTGAGAAGACGTCTGTCATCCTGTGGGTTACACCACAATGCTGCTCTGTGAAAGAGTTGTCAGCCAGCTCTGGGTGCATGCATGTTATCTCAGTGTGGTTCTAGCACAGTAGCTCCCCAGTGTTTCTGCAGGCTGAGAATCCTTTTCCTTAGAAACGTGTGCATGTAATTCAGAGCACAGGCTAAGAGCTGTTGCATGCTGTTCCAGAGTCTGAAATTGACAGTTTTTAACAACATACATGTTAATACTTCGATGAAGCTCTTTATCACATGTTAACTTCGCATATACTGTACAGAGTTCACTTTGCTGTTGAAACTATAGATAATAGGTTAGGTTTTCCCAGGTCACCTCTGTAGCAAAATTTGCTAATTAAATTAAATATTCCAACTTTTCTGTCCCTGATTATGACAACTTGAGAGCAAATATTAAAAAAGCTTGCAGCAGTAGATTACAATTACCAATAGCATAAATGCTTCTGTATATGTTTCAGGAAGAAAACTGAAGAGTATATGCACTTGTAAATTTGATATAATTAGCCACAGTTCCATTTTTATCTAGCACTAGTAGACAGTAAACTGTATGTTATAAAATGTTTAGTTTTGCATTCAACAATTAATGTGCTCTTCAAAATAAACTTTATTACTTACTTAGTTTCAAAAGTTGCACTTCCAGGGAGAGACTGGACATCAAAGCATTATTGCTGTGAACAGTTGAAACCTGGACTCTTAAAATTAATGGGGATTCTTGCCAATGACTCAGATGTCATCCATGGCTAGCTACAGATATAAGAACAGACTAATCCAAGGCAATGGGCTTCAGCCCAGAAATTCATCTGTTACAAACGTGCACAGAATGTGAGGAAACAAAGCTGGACAATTGTGTGGTCTGTCTAGTGTGTAAGTACATCTTCATTTCTTGATTCTCAAGTGTCACACATAGTGCCTGTAAAGCAAGGTTGTACTGCTGTACCTCCAGGTAGAAGACTTTCTTAGGTCAAGCTTTGGGTTTAAAATCCTGAGATAGATAGATTAACATGAGGGACCAGCTGCAAGTCCTACGTTAAGTCCTGTTTTTGGTCTTGTAAGAATTGGTTCTGATGTGCTGAATAAACCAGCGTTGTTCACTTTCATTACCCTTTGATTTTGAAATTAAGTATTGCACTTGTAAAAATACAACTAACGCACAGACTTTTAAATTGTAGTAATTTTCCATCTGGAATTGGTTTGGGATCACTTTTGCATATGTTTAACTAGGCGTAAATGGTATCTGATGTTTGTGATGCGTACAGCAGGGTGTTAAAGAGCAAATAGCTTTTAATTTTTATATACTTCTTTTTAGCCCTCTTTTTCATTAAGACAGCCATGGTTTTTTCTTTGTTTTGGCACCTGGAAATTAAGTTTCTCGCAAAAGTGTGCTGTATGTGTAGTTTCAAATATGGTAAATAACTTTTGGTGGCCAAAAGCTTTTCTAATCAAGTTGAGAGTTTTATAGGGAGTGGGGAAAGGAAAAAGAGGGACTTGACAGCCTTGCTGAACCCAGAAGAGTTGTCTATTGTGTGGCTTTCCTATGCTTTATAGATCTTATACTTCAACCTGCTTTCTTCACATTCCCTCTCATCTTGCAGACCTTTTTTTAGCTTTGCTGTAGTATCTGTCAACAGGCAGTGAAAAATTTGGTTGTGGATGCTGTCAGCAATATAAGGAGGCAGCTTATGCAAATACACAAAATGGTCACCTGTGCTACTCTGATTTCCCAGACTTACTCCAGAGTACATTGAAATTGCCTTTGTATTGTATTTTTTCAAAAACATAGATGAACCAAATTGGCCATATAACTTACCTGATAATTGACTGAAATCAATCTTGGTGGTGCAATATTTTAAAAAAGTAAACCCACTGCAACTTTCATACTTGTCTTGGTATGTGCTGTTTAATACAAACTTGGAAATAAATTGTATTCTTCCAGCTGATTACCCTCACATAAGGTATGAAGTCTTGTTCTTTAACAAAGATGTGCCTATTTCCTATGTTTGTTTCTTTTAACAAAGCTGAATGGCATAAATGCTTGTTTATGACTGTATAACTTTTTAAATTTTCAAAACTTATAACTAAGTAAACATGAAATACTTAACTTTGTTTGAAATAGTGTGTGCATCGTGTCTTACGCAGGCGACTCCAGAATCACCAGCTAGGCAGGCTGGGCCGCTGGCTCTGCTGGCCTGGCACCCAGCTGGACCATTTATCCCTATAGCCCTTAAACCCTCTGCTGCAGAAAGGCATTTGGGATGGAAGAGCACAGAGAACTCGCTGTAAAAGCCCCCTTTTCCCTGCCCTGCCTGTCTCATCTCCCATCCTCATCTTGTCTCTTTTCCTGATCGGGGCTCGTTCTTTTGGTATTCGCCCTACAACAGGCCCAGTTTTACAACCTATTTTTTTTTTTTCCTGTTGGGAAACCTCCTTATCGGCCTTCCTGTTCGCGGGCGTTTCCCGCTGGGACGGGCTGGTACAGCCGAGCCTGGGTGAGTCTAGCAGGCCGTTTTCGCCTCCCCTCGAGTGCCCCCTGCCGGTGTATCAGCGGCGCTGCGCGTTGTCCGCTCTCTCCCGACTCATTTTCCTATGGCCGTGCGGCGCTAACCCGGGCTGCGCTCCACGGCGTCCCCCGCCCGTCTCGTGAGCGAGGCTTCACCGGCGCTTTCCGCACGCCCTGCGGGGTGGGATCGTGTCCCAGGGAACTACAGCTCCCGACGTGCCCCGCGAGCCAGGCTGACCCCGGCCGTCACCTGTGCTAGCTCTGCCCTTTCCGCCGCGGCTTCCGTCCCTTTCCGGTTCCCCTTGCTCTGCAGCTGCTTTCGGCGTCCCACTATCTTGCCAGGCGGACAGCAACAGGTAGCAGCTCGGGCCGCCGGCTCTTCCTGGGGCTCGAAGCGTGGTGGGGCGGGGTCGGGGCCGCCTCTGCGGGGATCTTGGGGCAGGGCCCAGCCAGGCGGAGCTTGTGCGGAGCGCGGAGTCTTCACCACATGTCTTATTATTACTGATTATTGTTATATTATTTAGTTTTCTTTCTTGATATTTCTTATCTTGCAGCTGGGCTCAAAATCGCAGCTGCCGGACGAACAGTTCTGGTGAAGCCGATGAGCAGAATTCGTGGGGGGGGAACCGGTGACAGTCTGTGGCGTGTTGTGGTGTTAAAATCAACATGTATCTACAATTCGGTGTAGTTGAAAGCTTAGTCACTTATTGAAAACACATTTTCCCCTAGTTCTTCAAATGGCTTCTTTTGGGTGGAAGAGAAAGATTGGTGAGAAGGTGTCAAAAGCTACTTCTCAGCAATTTGAAGCAGAAGCTGCAGATGACAAAGATCTGGCCGATGATGATGATGATACTAACTGGGTGAATGCTGCTAAAAGGAGAAAGGAAGTCCTTTTAGAAGACTGTGTAAAGAAAAGTAAGGAACTGAAGGATGAAGGTGCAAGCTTGGCTGAAAATAGGAGGTACTGTTGTCATGTTACTCTTTTTATTTGTGGGCTGAGCTTTGGAGCTGTTGTCAGCTGTATTCTGTCTCATTTTTGTGTGTCCACAGAACAAAAAAATGCTATAAGAGATGAGATGCTGACTGGATCTGAAAGTTGAAAGGGTAAATAAAATACCGTGAGAAACGCCACACTGTGAATAATACTCTAGCTACTCTGGTAGCCTTCACTCAGACAGATGACATCAATTAGGCCATCACTTGCCCACTGATATAGTCACCCCATTAGAGAAGGCCAGTGTGTTGGTCAGGCAGGACTTGGTTTTAGTGAGGCTGTGCTGTTTGTCAGCAACCTGTTCTCCATGGGCCTTAGCGTAGCTTCCAGGAGAATCTCTTGCATTGTCTTCTCAGGTACGGAGGGAAGTCTGATGGGTCAGTAGTTCCTTTGGTCCTTCTTTCTACTTTCTGTAAGAATGAGAGCAATGCTATGGTTTATCCAGTTACCAGAGACTTTACCCGATTGCCATGATTTTTCAAATATCATGAAGTGTGGCTTGGCAACTGCATCAGCCAGTTCCCTCAGGCCTCTTAGATGTCTGATAAGCATCTCATAAGTATAAGGACTCACAGACCTTGGTATGTTCAGCTCAAGATCCTCAGGGGATCTTGAACCTGGTTCTTCTCCAGTGAGACAAACTTTGCTTCCTACACTCTACCTGGCAGTCCATTGACACGAGAAGTGTAATAAAAGAGATTCCTAGTGAGGAATGAGACTAAAATGTTGCTGAGTACCTTAGCCTTCTCTTTACCTCTTGTTATGAGTTTACCAGTTATGCTTACCAGAGTGGGTACCCTTTCTTTGACCTTTTTTGGCTTACATGTCTACTGCAGTCCTTTTTACTCTTTGTGTTCCCTTGTCAAGTTTAACCCCAACTGTGCTTTTGCCTTCCTGAGCTCATCCCAACACAACAAGGCAGAGTCCCTATTACTCTATCTAGAATACCTGTCCAGGGTTCCAGTACCTGTGCGGTTCCTTCTTGCTCTATAGTTTGACCAGTAGGGCTTGACTCAGCCATGCCAGTCTTTTCCTTTCCTTGTCTGGAAAAGGAAAAGGATTGAGACTTCTTGCACTTGTGGAAAATGCCCTTAAAGATCTGCTAGCTCAGTGCTGCATCCTTGTCCCTGAGGTCTGTTTCCTGTGGCATCCTACTGACTAACTCCTTGAAGAACTAGAATTTGGTTTCCTAAAATTCAGTGTCCAGATTTTATTCTTTATGTGACAGGTATCCCTCAGGACTGTGAACTTAACCAGTGCATGATCACTGCAGCTCAGGCTGCCTCTGATCTTTATATCATTGATAAGCTTGCTAGCATTGGTGGCACAGCAACACAGACCCATCTGATAGGGCTATTAAGAAGTTCCTTGCATTAAGAAGTTATCGATGCATTCCAGGAGGCTTTTGGGTCACCTGTAGCTTGCCTTGCTATGTTTCCAGCAGAATGTGGAGTGATTGAAGCCCCCAAGGAGGACAAGAACCTGTGAGCAAGGTGCCTCCTGCAGCTCAAGTGAGAAAGCTTTGTCAATAGGCTTCCCTTGACCAGGTGGCCTGTAGCAGACACCAGCCACAAGGCTCCTTCTTTCTTTTTTCTCTTGATTCCTACAAGCTTCTGACCTGCTCATGGCTACTTTTCAGGGACAAGTCTTCACACCCTACCCATTTCTTCAGATATAGGGCAATGCCTCTGTCCCTCCTTCCTCACCTGACCTTTCTGAACAGCCTGTAGCCTTCAGTAGTTGCACTCTAGAAGCGGGATTCAACCAAGTTTCAGTAATGGCAATCAAGTAGTAGCTTTATAGCAGCACAGTAGCTTCCAGTTCCTTCTCTTTGTTAGCCATGCTGAGTGTGTTAGTGTAGAGGCACTTCGGCTGGGCCTTCGTACAGGAACACCCCTTAACTCCTTTGAGATATTTCACTCATGCTTCTCTGTTGGTTTCTATTACCTTAGGAGTGCCTCGCTCACCTCTGTAAGAACTCAGCTGTACTGGTGTGTGAGCACACCTCAAAGCAACAGTCTGAGGGCTCTCACTAGTACCTGTCCTAAGCATGGCATGCTATACCACAGCTTGTCAGAGACAAACCTCATGTTAATTCCACTCCCCTTCATGTCTAATTTAAAGGCCTGTCAAACTCCTGAGCAAAGATCCTTTTATCACTTTGAGAAAGGTGAGCTTCCTGCTAGAAACAATTCCGTAAGTCAGTCAGAATGGACTCCTGAGCTGCTAGTTTTTCTGTTAAGAAATGTTATCTTACAAAAGGGTTCCTTGACTGATATGGAGGAAAGAACAACTTGGAAGTTTAAAGCAGGCAAGTTTATTTGAGAAAATAAACATGCTGAGTGTAGTCTGATTTTTAAAAGACAAAATACTTCTAGGAAAATGTTTATTCTAAAATATGTAAGTTGTACTGTTCACTTGAATGGTGACACTGCTTGGGCCAGAGGGACAGTGAATCACTTCTGTATATCCTTCTCTATTCCTGAGTTCTGAAATTCCTGAATAAATTTTCAAGCCTTTTAAAGCTGACTTTAAGTTTAAACCAAATCAAGCTTAAAACATTTTAATACATGATGCTGTCATTGTATTTGTCAAAGCACCTAGAGCAGTAGCTGCTTGAGTTGGTTGCATGAATATTCCTGAAAAAACAGTACACCATGAAGCCTATTCATGTCTTTGCTTTTAATCCTAGAGGTAAATCATCCAGTGGTCTGCAAAAATGTTGGTCTGTTTTGTCCTTTCCAGGACATAGAGATTATCTTTTTAAGGTTGAAATAAAAATATTTATGTTTCTGTTCTACAGTTCTGTTCTACAGTTAGAGTAGCCTTGCACTCCAGCCATGGTCAGTGTATGCAGTAAGTTTCTTCCTGTTGATGAGTGAAATCTGATTGACTTGTGCTTGTAAACTGAGTCTCTTTGGTTGTCGGAGGGAAGGAATAATGGTTTGGCTTCTCGGTGGTGGGAATTTGAACAGTCTACTTTCTTTGCTCATTTCCAAACTGAGGAGTGGCACAGGTTTATTTTTTGGGAGCTAGAATAAATTTGTAGGGGTTTTTTTTGTGGTTGCTGCTTGAAGAGTATTTGTACCTGCTGTAATATGTGTGCATGAACCTGCTAAGATGAGACAGGCAGTCATAGAAGAAAAATGGTGCTGAAGAGAATATTTTCTCTGCCATATTTTAGTCTTTTTATGTTATTGCAGAAGACATGGTTTAGGAGATTCTGACTTGGAAACGTAATATGCAATTCTGAAGATGGCTTGTGAATGAGTGATGTTGCTGTCAGAACAGAAAGAAAAAGCAGGTCTGTGGAAGAAGTGTCGTCTTAGTATGATCTCTTGGTGAGCGGGATGGAGAAACTAAACACTTATGAACCATACACACAGTCTTTTGGGCAAAAATACAGTTTGTTGTTGAAAAGATTGGTGAATATTCTAGAGGAGAAATTGTTTTAGCTTGTATGAAATTTACAAAACTGTCAGATTATTCAAGCTGAGATGCCAGGATGGATGTGCCCACATACACTTGAACTGAAAAGAAAAAAACAAAACCAACAACCATAATCGAGGATAGGTTTCTTTGTGTTGGTAGTCCTGATTTAAGCTCAACATGATCCAAAAGGATAAAGTTAATGTGCTCAGTCTCAGTATATTAGGTAGAAGAGTTTGTGATTAAAGGATATGTTGACTTGTGGACGCAACTTTGTGGACTAAACTGAAGTATAACATCCTCAAACATAGGGCATGTAGGGGTCTAATAGTAAGGAAGCTAATATTAATATAGGCGGCTTTGCAATCCCCTGTCGTATTTTTAAGCTATGAACAGTTTTAGTACATGGTCCAGTAGGTGGAGATAGAGTTCTTCCCAAGGCACCCTGAAGATGGGCAAAAAAATGTGCATCTACTTAGTTTTGTTTTTTGAGACACTATTTGCTTTTACGTTCTTACTGGTTTGAATTTCATTTTTAAATTTTGCTAAATGTTAATACTCTTCTCGCTTCTGTATATATTCGTTACTCCATGTTGCACTAAAAAAATTCTTGTCACTAAAGCTGGTACTGGTTTGATCATGTTTTCAACTGGAACAATTACGTTTTAACCGAACTTACAGAATTGCATTACTTTGTCACTTGATGCCCCTTTGTCGTGCAATATGTAAATTAGTCTGATTAATAAAGTTTTACTTTTTCTTTTCTATGCGGCAAATTAAGGACACGGCAAAGTGAGCAGGCCAGATTACAGTTCAATTTTCATGTAACTGTTTATGTTTCTAGAGTAACTGATATTTGACAACTATTTAATTTTCTAATCCTCTGTAAGCTTCTGTAAAGTGCTACTTATTGCACATTTTAGGATTTCAGTCTGTTTCATCTTGCCACTTCAACGTGTCTAGT
This sequence comes from Phoeniculus purpureus, assembly GCA_028565055.1. Taxonomy (NCBI): domain Eukaryota; kingdom Metazoa; phylum Chordata; class Aves; order Bucerotiformes; family Phoeniculidae; genus Phoeniculus; species Phoeniculus purpureus. The sequence goes on along the minus strand of JAOXOE010000874.1, from coordinate 9,441,529 downwards.
TTTCATTTCCTTACTTGTATAAGCTGCAATTGAGTTTGTCTTTCTTGATAGACACAAGTGGTAAGGCCACAGTGTCAGATGATGAGGCACAGTGCTTTAAAAAATATGTTTACTGTAGTCATAAGTGTTAGAAAATATATTTAGCACATGGAGCAGAAGAATAATATCAGTTTAGATAAAGTTGAGAAGCCTTTCTGTGATGTTCTTACAACATTTGTATTTGTCTTTCCAATTTAGATTAGAGGTACCTGATTACTAATGGGTTGTGAAGGCACTAAAATAGTAAAATTGCTTTCAGCTAGTCTTGATACTTCATTTTGATGCAACTAGCATGGCAAAGAGCAAAGATCATTGTGTCAATGATCTTTTCCATTCTCAGTCAATAAATTTGATGCTACTTACACAATATAGCATTAACAAAGATGTTTCCCAGAAGGTCCAGCAGCTCTCTTTGCAGAAATGGTTCAGCTGTTTAGTAGTTACATTGTAGGGTAGCCTAGGAGAAGTGGGGCATATTAGAGTGAAGAGAGATCCAGGAGTGAGTGCTGGGTTGGTTGGTTTTTTTTTTTTTTTTTGTTCAAATTATGCCTTTGAAGCTCAAGAATAGTTTATCCTGATGAGGAAGAAATCAAGAAAATGTGATAGGAGTTCTGTATGGATGCACAGGATGCTCCTGGCAAAATCCAAATGTAACATGGAGATGTGCCAGAGATGGGTTGTTTGGCCCAGGAAGACCACAGACCCTGTCTGAATATGCAGGATAGGGTTTGGAAAGCCAGGGTCCACCTGGAATTGAACCTGGGGTGGGATGTGAAAGGCAACAAGACAAGCTTCTACAGGGTTATCATCAGCTAAAGTAAGACTGGGAAAAATGTCAGGTTTTTGCTGAATTGTGTAGGGAATGCAGTGGCAAACCATGCAGAATAGGCAGATGTACTTTTTGCCTCAGCCTGATAAGACTTGCCTTCAGGAATCCCAGGCCAGCGTGACCAGAGGGAAGGTCTGGAACAAGAAGAACTTGCCCTCCCTGGAGGAGGGTCAGGCTATGAAATGTTTAGACAAACCTGATACCTATGTAAATGTGGGACCTGGTTGGTTGCATCCAGGAAGAGAGTGAAAAAAAGCAGACAGTCTTTGTTTCACTGTACCATCTATCTGCAAACTGCTAACTTTGCTTTTAAAGCAAAGGTATATTTTAGAAGTTAGAAAATTAAAAGTACCGATTCAATAGGTGATTTAGGAGTCTACAAATTGAGCTTTTATTTCTGGCTTCTAGAATAAGGCCTGTGCTTCTGTTAGGCTGCTGGTGTATTGCTTCATAAATAGTGACTCTTCCATAAGAGAGATCTGAAAGCCTTATACCACTGGATTTTATAATTAGGTGCGAAGGTAAACACCTTTATGATAGGGGAAAATGCTTATGATGAAATTAGGAGAATGTAGTAAGTACTTGCTCTTACTGGTCCTTGTAGGCTACAAGTAACTGTTTGGTGTCATTTTTGGGTGTAATTTGCACACCAGGTATATTAACTATTCCCTACAGTGCTCACTCTTGGAGTGACTGACCAATACCAGCACTGTCCAAATAAAATTAAAAATTTTATTATTGGTAATTACTAGTTTTGCTTAGGTTCAGTGTTGTTTACATACAAAAATGCAGAGAAAATAGGTTTATGACTGTAAGTGAAATTGTATAGTATGAACAGGGACCTGATTGAAACAGTCATGACTTCTAGTTAAAATACCCAATCACGTTTTAATGTTTTTCAGTGTTCAGCACTGCTGTTTATTATGTGTGTGTATAACTTCCTAGAGAGAACCGTACATTCATTGAAATGAGACTAAGGGTGTGTAAACTCTAGGTCCTGAGAGCAGAACACATGAGCTGAACCAAGAAAGGCTGAACAAGTATGGGCTTCTTACCTCCATTTTTGAGGAATAGCATGTGTTGCAGTGTCTCTTATTAGTCAGGGTTTGTTTTGCAGGCTTTATAATCTTTCAAAGGCATTTAAAAAGCAAGGTGTAAAGGGTGTTTTACAGGTTTTACAGTGGATAACACCCTCCCATAAACTACTGTGTGAAGTAACACATGAGTTTTGTCTTTATTTTTTATTACAAGTTTTATTTGTTTTCCTCACTTCCTGGTGATGTATTTAGGTATCTGTCTCTTCTCACTGAGGTGCAAGGTCATTGCAGAATGTTAGTTTTTAGTGATTCCTTTTGTTTAAATAGCAATTTTTTGTTAATCTAGCTAATTTATTTTTTTCCCGTCCATTGTTATTTTCCAGCAACTGGTTATTTGGTAAAGCACGATCTGAGTTTCAACGTGTGCATGTTTATGTAGATATGTATTTGTAAGCAAATATAGACCATGGAGTAATGAATGTATATGCATGTATTTATATTTTCCCTAAGTAGAAAACATAATGTAATTGATCCCTATGTATCATATAACCTTAGGCACTCAGCACAGTCAGCCAAGATACAACTCTATTCATTCAATGTCTCTCCACAATATAAGGAGAAAGAGGTATTGACGTAATTCAGACTGCTAAAGAGTTTAAATTGCAGTTTGGAAGTTCCTGTTGCTCTCTGTTTACCCTGTAAATGTGTTATAACATGTATCAGGACAGTTTTGTGGTGCTTCTGCCTTCCTGATCTGGATTGCTGTGGACAAACTGGGAGAGTGTTGTCTGGCCAACAGACTTGCCAAAGGCTGCCCTGTAAACCTGCTCAGGTGCCAGCGTTCAGGAATGTTCCCTGGCAAGGTGAGTGTGCTAGTGCAGACACAGCCTATGCTTTGGCCTCAGGGTTGCTGAAGTCTTGCTGCAAATTTCTGTCACAAGCTGGCTTGCTTGTTGCCAGAGTTGATCTTTGAAACTGCCTTAATTCCTTTTCTCATGCTGTATGTTGCTGTTATAAACTGACTGGGAAAGGAACCATCTTTTAAAACAGCAGATACAGTGTCAGTAAAACCCACACAATTGCCATCACTCTGTAAACAGTTTCTGCTAGCAGGTCTGTACTGGTACATGTCAGCTAGAGATTCATGTAAATGCTTCAACGCATACATATATCTGGTAAGTAAAAGTGCTTTGGGCTGGAGCCCATAACTTCAGGTACACATTCAAATAGCACAGCTTTTCAATGTAGAAAATAAAAAAGTAACTTTAAAATCTAGAAAATACTATTATTTATATATATGTAGTATAATACATCTGAGATAAATCTAATAATTGACATTAATAATCTAAACAGTTTTTGCATAGAAATACAGCCTGAGGCCTTTTCCACATACTTTGTTTGACAGGTGCTGGCAAATGTTAATCTATTACTCTCCCAGGGTTTGGGAATTCCCTGCATTAAGGCCATTATATATTGTGATGTAGATACTGTAAAATACTGTGTTATTATTAATATTCTGATACTGCACTTACATTTTGAAATGGAAATCTGTGAATATGTTTTCACTCTCAGCCCAGGCATTTTCAGTTTTCACACTTTCTGAATGTTCACCTCCTTCAGAAGTGAGTCAAATTTGTCTCTCACTTTGTCGTTGGACCTTGAGCTAATTAGGATTACTTAGCCAATAAGGGATTGTGCTAATGTGTTATACGCAGCACAGTTATTTTCTCTAATTTCATCAGTACCAAAATTATAAAAGTACACATTTTTTGCAGGGATTAGCTGCATAGGGAGTTACAACACAGCAAATTGTTAACAAAAGCTGCCAAGTAATTTTAGTAAACCATGTGACATATGGAATAGGTGACAGACATTGTGCATTTTTCTTAATGCAATGATTTGGGTCACCAGTGCATCCATCCCAATCTCAAGAGAAGAATCATGGTATTTATTATGTCATGCTCAGTTCTAGAGTAGTCCTGTTCAGATACCAGAAATCAAAGGGTTTAGGCAAAGAACTATAACTTGCCACCTCTGAATGGTGCCTGGCACACTGATACCATATAGTGACAGACATAATTAACCGCGCCTTTCTTACTTTCTAGAAAAGAATAATGGACATTTAGTTTTCATGAAAAACTGAATTTTGTAATTTTGAAGCCAGTTAAAAATAATAATTTTTATAGACTGACACTCTTAGTGTATGTTGGATACATTTTCATTCCAGTCTAGCAACTATATGGCAAGTCTTAAAAGACATTGTTTTGTCCTTTCCAGCTGACAGGCTGGAAATGGAAATCTAATATAGCAGACCATGGCTTAAGCTTTTTGTCTTTGGCAAAAACTGGGAAATGACAGTTAGGACAAAATGCAGTTCATATAGTTGCTTGGATAAGAGATGTTGGTGATGAATAGAGGCCTGTGTTCTTCTGGCTCCACAATTCTGTTTTACTGTTAAAAATGGAAGAACCTTTAAAAATATTAAATAGCATAAATTTACTGAAAGGGGTCCCTGCAGCCTGGACTTAGTGGGAAGTTAAATTTGTCTGGAAGCTTTAATGCAAGCTTTGATTTTGCTGGCAATTTGTTCTTGTGGTGATGATAAATCCACCCTCAGTGGACCTGGGTGTTGACATAGATTTTTTTAAAATTTTTTTAATTTAGCTTGTCAGTGAAACTCCTCTGTTTGTCAGAAGGGTAACTTTTCCTTGGCATTGCTCACACATAACTTATATTCCTAGACATATTATTTCAAGTGTTACGTGTTCTAAAATAGACTTAAGTAGTTCATTTAATTGTTTAGAATTTGTCTGCAAAGAGCACTTCTCATCTGAATTTGATAGAGTTCAGAAAGCACTTAAGTAGGGATTTAATGTGACGAAATTTTTGTGTAAAGCATTCTGTTGAGTAGAATCACATGTTGAGATTGAAGTAAAAATTTTCTAACACAGAAAACAGCTTTTGTTTTAGTCAGCTCTTCCTAAACCATATTTTACTTACTGCTACATTAAGAAATGTGTTAGTAGATCAAGCAGTATGAAGGTGGTAGAAAGCTATTTTTAAAGATTCTGTTTCATAGTGTATGCAGTTTCATGGCTATCACTTTGGTCTTATTTAGCAAAATAAGGACTATGACCTTCTCCAGCATCCAAACACTTACTTAAGATGTTGAAGTTTAGATACTGTGTGAAAATGTAACTATACACCAGTGTCATTTCTGCCTAAATAAAGATCTCTTCTTCACGTTCATGTAAGCAAATGGAAAATTATGCTGAGGAGCTTCTTGGTGTTTTAAGTCAAGTCAGCAGTCTAATCCAGGTTATGACCTGTTTGAACATAGACTTAAGAAGCAGAGGCTTCTAAACTTGTGTAAAGCAAGTATAAGAAAGTATACTGAGGTGAGAGGAATGCTAAAGGACTTTCAATGACTCACTTAGAAGGACCTGACAGCTTTGTGTTAAGATTTTGCCTTTCAAAAATGTAGCTGAATTCCAGTACTTCTGTACTGTGGATAGAACTGAATGAATGAGGTTTCAGGAATTATTTTAATAGATGATTTCTTCTGTGGTGTTCAAAGTGATAAAGAAATTTCAAACAATACTGAAAAAAATTGTGGAAGTGTCACTGGCACTTCAGTTTCATGACGGAGATTAATACTGAAATTAGAGTAGTAAGTAGTGCTGTTTAATATCTTTGTTGGTGACATGGACAGTGGCACTGTGTGCTACCTCAGCCAGTTTGGCAACAATACCAAGCTTTGTGGTGTGGTTGACAAATTGGAGGGAAGGGAGGCCATCCCGAGGAACTTGACAAGTTTGAGAATTGGGTCTATGCAAACTGTGAGGTTCAACAAGTCCAAGTTCTGCCTCTGGGTCAGGGTAATCCCAAACTCAAATACAGGCTGGGATTTCAATGTATTGAGAGCAGTCCTGAGGAGAAGGATTTTAGGGCGTTGGTAGATGAGAAGCTGAACATGAGCTGGCAATGTGTGAGTGCAGCCCGGAAGGACCAGTTGTATCCAGGCTGCATCAAAAGAAGTGTCACGAAGTCAAGTGAGGTTATTCTCCCTTTCTGGTCTTGTGAGGCCTCACGTATAGTGCTGCCTCTGAAATCCCCAACACAAAAAGGACATGAAATTGTTGGAGTGAGTCCAGAGGAGGGCCTCAAGGATGATCAAAAGGCTGGAGCACCCCTCTGATAAAGACAGGCTGAGGGAATTTGGGCTGTTTAGCCTGGAGAATGGACTGCTCTGGGAGGACCTTATAGCAGCTTTATAGTACTTGAAGGGGGTGACAGGAAAAGTGGAGAAAGACTTTTTCTGAGGGACTCTAGTGATAGGACAAGGGGGAATGGTTTCAAGCTAAAGCAAGGCAGATTTAGATTTGATCTTAGGAAGAAATTTTTCACTGTGAGGGTGGTGAGACAATGGAAGAAGTTGCCAGAGAAGTAGTGGATAGTCCCCTCTCTGTAAGTGTTCAAGGCCATATTGGATGGGGATCTGGGTGACCTGGTGTAGTGAGAGGTGTCGCTGCCCATGGCAGCAGGTTGGAACTAGATGTTTTCTGAGGTCACTTCCAACCTAAACCATTCTATGATTCTAAATGTGAAAATGTCCTAATTAATTTACAGAATAGGTGATTGTCATAAAACCTATGGAATTTTAGTGTAAATTGCTAGTAAAAACCAACTATTGCACGGGGCATTGTGTAAATATGACAGAATTCTTCATTCTGGCCTTTTTTGTTCTTATTTACAGTTTTTTAATATATTTTTAACTGATTGTGAGAGTCCCCAAATTATCCAGTTTAGATCATCATATTCTGATAATAAATTGAGATTGAGAGAGAAATTTTAAATATTGAGCAAAACTGGAAAACAGCTCCACCAAAGTCAGGGTATTTCTCAATCTAGAAAAAATTGACACTTTAGAGTTTGTGGATGGTGGCTATTTTCAAATCCAGAAAACAGCTTTTGCAAATCAGTTTTAATTATATTTACTGAATTAGTGGGATCAACCTAATGTTTAAAGAGAGAAGGTATTGATGAATATACGATAAAATAGCTTATTTTATAATTAATTGAATCACAGAACATTCACCAGCTTCTCTGGACCTACTCCAGATAAAGTGTCCTTGTAGTGAGGTGCTCAAAACTGAACACAGCATTTGAGATGTGGCCTCACCAGTGCTGAGTGTAGAGGGAAAATCATACATACAACATACTGGGTTGGAAGGGACCTTTAAAGATCTAGTCCACCCCCACTACAACAAGCAGGAACACCTCTAACTAGAACAGATTCCTCAGATGACCATCAAGCCTGACCTCGACTGTCTCCACAGATGGGGCCTCCCCTGCCTCCCCAGGCATCCTGTTCCAGTGATCCACCACTCTCAGATTAAAGACCTTTTTCCTAATGTCCAGCATAAATCTACCCTTTTATAAGTTAAAGCGATTGCCCCTCATCCTATTGTTCCATGCCCTTGTGAAGAGTTCTTTACCAGCCTTCTTGTAGGCCCCTTTCAGGTATTGGAAGGTTTCTGTAAAGCCCCCTTGTCTTCAGGCTGAATAACCCCAACGCTCTCAGCCAGTCCTCGTAAGAGAGGTATCTGCTCTAAAATACTGTCATTTTAAAAATATTTTGAAAGGTCTTATTATTCTCTTCTCAATACTGTTTTAACACTACAAGCTTCCACTTCAAAATGTAAGAATAGGATGGGGTTTTTAATTTGTTGATTGAAATGAAAATATACCTAATTATCTCTCCCTTTAATCACAGAATCACAGAACATTAGGGATTGAGAGGGACATTGAAAGATCATCTAGTCCAATCTCCCCTACCACAGCAGGTTCACCTAGACCAAGTCGCACAGGAACATGTCCAGGCGGTTTTTAAACAAATCCAGAGAAGGAGACTCCGCAACCTCCCTGGGCAGCCTGTTCCAGTCCTTTGTCACCCTCACGGTGATGAAATTCCTTCTGCTATTTATACGGAACCTCCTATGTTCCAGCTTACACCCACTGCTGCTTGTCCTATCACTAGATGACACTGAGAAGCGCCTGGCTCCATCCTCGTGACACCCACCCTTCACATATTTATAGACATTAATGAGGTCATCCCTCAGTCTCCTCCAAGCTAAAGAGACCCAGCTTCCTCAGCCTTTCCTCATAAGGGAGGTGGTCCACTTCCTTCATCATCCTTGTTGCTCTACATTGGAGTCCCTCCAGCAGCTCCATGTCCTTCTTGAACTGAGGGGCCCAGACCCCAGAACAGCTCCATCTGTCATTGTGGCAGCTTACCAAACACCCTTATCTTTTGTCAGTTATGTATCCACCAAAGGACAGTCCCTTTCATTCTACATAGACTGGCTTTCTTTAACGTCCTTTGATAATTCTGTATGTTGGGAGTCTCTGTGGAAACTATGCACATTACATCAACTGTACCAGTTCTAGCCATCATATTCCTACCCAGTCCTTACCACATTCCAAGACTTGTACAGTAGTCTGCCAGAAAAGCCATGCAATTCTCCTGACTAGCTACATTACTATAATATGGTAAAAATGTTAAAATAATCAGAATTGTCTGTTCTCCTCTCCTCCAGCCTTCTGCTGTAGGTTAATTAGTATGAATCAGTAGTAAGCACATTATATCCCCAAGAAATGCCTCGTGCAGACATCAGACTCTTGATTCATTTCTTTCTGGACTCTTTAAAAAAAAGGAACAGCATCATACATTGCTCCTCCAATTCTCAGCAGCAGGCTGGGTAGGTAAAATGCTACATTCCTGAGTCACTTGGGAGTTACAAAGCAAACAGTAGCAAGCTGCTAAAACTGGCCAGTGTCAGTTTCCTCTTTAGCCTCTTCTTGTGCCGCTTGAGTCAAGACAGATCCTCTGACACATCTCCCATAAAAATGGATCCTAATCGGGGCTTCTCAGGTTCCTTCACAAAGGTGAAGATCTCCTTTATCTGCTTTACCACTGCGGTCCTGCCAGGGGCCTGACAACTCCCCTGCGGGTTCCTGCTCCAGGGGCGTTCAAGATATTCATTTGCTGGCAGCTTGTAAGTGTTCCGTGAAGCATTTACCCGAGTCCCTTTAACCCGCTTTCCTGCCACACTGATCCTCCAACCCAAACCATTCTACGCCTGCAGGATCCTTACTTGATTCTCAAGTCAAAAATGGCTTCAGCAGTTTCAAGGTTACCTCCTCGCCTCCTTCCACCGCGCTCCCCTCACTCTCCCGCATAGACACACCTGCTTCTCCTCGGCCCTTCCCTCAGACTTCTCCCCAGGGGCCGTAACGCGGTGCCCAACAGCCCTGAGAGGCCCAGGGCAGCCAAATCCTCCCTTCGCGGCCCAGGGCCGGCACCGAGCCCCCTTCCAGCGCCCGGTACCACCTCGGCAGCAGCAGACCCGGCGGGCCAGATCCCTCCCTAGCCCCTCCCCGCAGCCCAGGTGCCGGGCGGGCGGTCCGCGGCCTCACCTCTGGAAGACGTTCCACAGGAAGGTGGGATCGGGCAGGGCCGCGCCGCCGCCGTTGTGCGGGTGCTGGTACCGCGCCGCCATGACCGCTCCACCGCCCGCGCTTCCGCCACCGGCGCGCGCCGTCACCGCCCCGGGGAATCCCGAGAGCGGCCCCTCCCGCCCGCTGCCGCGGTGACGGCGCTGCGGGGCGGGCCCGACCCGGCCCTGGGGGCGGGACGAGAGGAGGCTTCCCCACCCTGCTGAAGTGCCGGAGTACAGTGGTACGGACTCCGCAGAGCAGGCCTCGCCCTGTGGGACACGGTTCCCCGTCACTGAGAGAAGGCTGTTTTATCCTATCTCCAAACCGCCCGTACCTGCCGCAGGAGGGAGGAGTCAGAGGGCAGCGCAGCGAAACAAGATCAGGGTGCTCACAGGCCAAACGCGTTTTGCAAACTACAGCACTTTAATCAGAATAAATTACCGTCGTGTTTGCTGGGTACTGACAGCTCTTCGAATAACACACGCAATGCCTTCAGCATGTCCCTCATCACAGCGTTTCAAATCCACAACCTTCTAGGAATTAGAGTAGAAACGACTTTTAAGATCATCGAGTGCAACCATTACCCAAACTATCCAAGCCCACGGTAAACCACGTGGCTAAACTCCTTATCTCCGCTTCTTAAACACCTCCAAGGATGGTGATTCAACCCCCTCCCTGGGCAGCCTGTTCCAGGGCCCGATGAGCACTTCAATGAATTAGTTTTTCCTCATGTCCAACCTAAAATTCCCCTGGTGCAACTTGAGGCCATTTTCTCCTGCTCTGTCACCTGTTACTTCTGAGAAGAGACAAACACCCACCTCGCTACAACCTCTTGTGTGGTAGTTGTAGATGGTGATAAGGTCTGCCCTCAGCCTTCTCCACTTCAGACTAAACAGCCCCATCTCCCTCAGCTGCTCCTCAAAAGGTTTGTTCTCCAGATCTTTCACCAGTCTTGTCGCCTTTCTTTGACCCAGCTCCAGCAACTCAATGTATTTCTTGTATTGAAGTGACCAAAACTGAACTTGAGGTGTGGTGTCACCAGTGCCGAATACCAGGGGGACAATTACTTCCCTACTCTTGCTGATGTTTTGTAATACTGAAAAACATCTCCAAGTATTGAGCTGAAAATACTGTGGAAATAAGAAACAGTACCTCACATTTCCAGAAAACTATTAGATCCAGAGTTTATTCACACCTCAAACAAATCAATCAACCAAAGATTAAAACCTACCGTAAGTGTGTAAGGACGCAAAGGTAGCAATCATTTAACTGAACTGGTGCCGCTTTATGTGCTGGTTTTTGTAAATTAATAACAAAAAATGTACCTCATGTATTTATTCACACTATAATCAAATTGCATGGTAGCAATCTCATTCAGTCCCTTAGTCAGGAAACTGATTTCATATTCATTTTTCTGCAACAAACTATTTTACACCAAAGTAAGTACATACACCAAGTTTAATGTGAAGGTGTTAATACATGCTCAGTGCAGTGCCACATATAGACTGGGATTTTAAATCCCTTTTTTCACCATTTTCTGTGAGAGCACATGGATGGCAGAAACACTTTACAACTTGAGGACTGGACTAGACAATTTTTAAAGGTCTCTTATGATCCAACCCATCTAGTTCTAAAGGAGTCTGCTCAGGAAGTGTAAGCAATGACTGTTAGTTTATTCAGCACTAATAGAGCTCTGTTGTCTAGGGTATAAATATCCTTACACGGCTTTGCAGTGCACTGTGCAAACACATCCCATGAGAAAAATCTATTTGCTGACAGCAAAAACTGGAACAAATAGGTCAGTAAAAGTCCCCTGGCTATCAGAAGCTTCATTCTTCAAACACAACCTTCACATCCATCTTTTAGAAATGTGACTGCATTTCCACACATCCAAGCCTTTAGAAAGAAACATGCCTAGTGAGCATTGGGTGTCTGCTGAACTTTACTTAAAACTGCATTGCCGAATTTGCCTTCAGGTATTTCAGACTTGTTGGTCTCAGACCAGCAGACACACAGACACAGAGTTGTCAGCTACTTGAGAAGTTTTGGCACAGTTAGAGTAGGAACTGTAATTTCTTTAAAAATTGGCACATAGTTTGGATTCGGTTGGCTTGGCCCTTGATCCAAAGTCTCAATGATGGTCTGCTTCATATCTCTGCTGGCATCACCTCTCACTGTCAGCAAAGCTGCAATGTGATCATCCCTGCCAAGGGAAAACAGTAAAGCTGGAATTAGTACGAAACTCTGAAATTTGTCAGGAACATCACTCACGTGCCAACCCTGAGCCCACTCAGTCTCAGTGGGTACTTTAATTCTTAATCAGATCTGTAGTTGCTCAGAACTGGCTTTTTCAGCTCAATATAAGGCACTATTTTGGCTGCTTTTAAGATTCTAAAACCTACTTTGTCTTTCCAAAGCACAGAATCAGGTATTTTCATGAATCCTTTTCTATACCACTGAGTAATTAAATAGATGTACCTCCTGGTCCAGCTCACGGACATGTTATATTAGCATTTTAATACGCAATATATTTTATTTAGCATATTTATTTTTAATAAATATTAAAAAAATAAACACATTTACATATTCTTTCAAAATTCACCCAAGACTATGAAGAAACTCTGATCTTCTCTATTTACATTTTAATTTTAAGGGCAAAGAAAATTACCTGATATCTGGGTATTTACTAACTAAAGTTGAAACTTCCAGATAGAGGAGGGAAGGATCAGTGAGCTTGATAACCTCTGCAATGGCTTCAATGATGTCACAGAGTCCTTCTGTGTCCTCTCCAGAGCCCTGCAAGATGAAAAGTAAAAAAAACCAAACCACCAAAAAAATCCCCAATCAATATCTGAAGCAATCCCTATCAATATCTATCAATAATCCTTTAGTATTTTTCCTGACAATGCTCACTGCCCCTGCATTAGCTTCCTTCTAGTTGGCTGCCCACTCAGGCAGCTTTCAAACAACCCGATCAAGTGACCTGCAGTATCTATTTAATGTCTGGATGATTTTAATACTCTTAGTTCCTGGTCATCCGGTCTCGCTAATCCAGTATCGTACATTTATTCCAGTAGCCCATCAATGCCTTTAGCTGAAACAGATCTTGCACAGAATCCCACATAACGAAGGTCTCTGATGCAGGAGTTGACCTATTATCTTCCACACTGAGCAGTGATGAACACCGCCTGCCCTTTTCCCACCCCTCTAGGTTTTCAGGCTTTATCTTTCTTTGCACTCCTTTTGCATTCTGACATCTGCTGGCCCTACACACTTTCCAGAAGATTGCCACTCTTTATGCACTGAAAAAAAAGGTTTAGTGTTCAGTTTAGGCCTATATTGTACCTTGTTCCTCAAATACCTTTTTATTTCCCCATTGCTGCGGCACTTTAAATTGATTCAACTTTGTCTTGTTGACTCTAAATGAATACACTGCACACTACTTAGGTAGCAATTACCAGCTTCTGTTCAATGCAGTATTGCTTTTTCTTCCAGCTGGGCGCAGCAAAGCCCAATTACTTACTTTTAACAAAACCCAGGTTTTTTTCTTTCACTCAGTACTATAAATTCAGGGTACCTGTCTCAATGAGTCTACTTAAATACTCAGCAGCAGAGAGCTGTACAAACACAAAGCTGCTGGAACTGGTGCTCAGGCACTTTAGCCTCTGTGTGTTCTTTGTGCCCCTTGACATTCCCAAGCCACCCGAAGTTGTGGAGACATGGAGATCTAACCCTCACATTATCCCAAATCAGCGAACATGTGAGGTTTATTATGAATTGCCTGCTTGACAGCACAACCCAAAAGAAACACTTACAGCTGCCAGCTTCTTAAACAGGAATCTGAATTGCTCTGCTTCTTTGATCATTCTTTCTGCACCCTCTTTTCTCTCTTCTGCATTCTTGAAAGAGATACGCTTTAACATGATAGCTCTAATGTATTCCACCACCACTCTCCGATGGGCCTCAATAGTCATTGTCTGAAGGAAGAGAAAAAGGTGGTAGATTATGCTAGTGACACATGCAAACGTAGCTGTTGTTTTCAGTCTTAGAGCAATGATTAGGCTTCAAAATGTGTATTTACACTCAGTCACCAGCACACATTTTGAGTGGCATTTTCACATTGCTGGGAGAAAGAAAATCTGTCCTTCCCTAATGAAAAGGATGTGCCAATTATGAGAAATATAAATAACAAAACCAAAATATCTCTAATGACTGGTCTGAAATATTTTTTAGGAGCATCAAAGACAGAAGGACAAACATGAAGTAAATTGGATGATCTTTAGAACAGATGTGTGTTTCGCCTTGCTCTTGATACCTGCTCAAGGAATGAACAACCATCACAGAGCCTTCTGCTGGAGAACTCCAGAGCATTGCACAAAGCACTGCAAATACAGCCTACATCATTCATGCTCTGGGTCACACCTGGTGTCAAGCTTGGAGAGCCAGGGCCAATCACTTTCTCAGAATTTCCTTGGTGGATCTGCTGTCCTGCTTATGCATTTTCACTCGAAATAGCTACTGGTGACTAAATGAAGCATCTGCTATTGGTCCAGAAGTGATGCTGAGGGTTGGAAATAACACAACAAAAAAATCCCAAACTTTTACCTATTTTTTCAACTCAAATGTAAAGTGAGTTCTTTTATCCAGCAACTCTGGGGGTGGGTTTTTTTTTTCACCTCAGGCATTGTAGCCAGGTTATTTAGAGAACAAGCCTGTGTAACAGGTAGTTACAACTTTTGAATCATATTTTATTACTATAATATTGTGCTTTAGTTTTAATCAATATCTTCAGTCAAAATTTTGAAGAAAGATTTAAGGAAAGCAAGAAAATAGAGAAAACGACAGATTGTGAAGGACTGGGAGTCACAGCTCTCATCCAGGATGCAGAAAACAGGACTTAAAGTACTGCTCTCACAATTGTGCAGAAGTACCCGAGTTTACTGGTTGATCACGGATGGCTTCTATTGCTTTGGCAGAATTGATGCCAGTCACACAGAGGAAAATAAACTGCATGGAATAGATTGTGAAAGACTGGCGTGTATGTCCCCATCTTACTGAGCAGTAAGTGAAAAACAGCTCTTCTACAGCTAAAGAAAAACACACTTGAGAAAAGCCAACAGTGCAGTGACAGGGCATTCATTTCACACTCAAGGAAAAGCAGAATGCCTGACTCAGAATCATTAGGGATTGGAAGAGACCTCGAAAGATCATCTGGTCCAATCCCCCTGCCACAGCAGGATCACCTAGACCAAGTAGCACAGGAACACATCCAGGCGGGTCTTAAATATCTCCAGTGAAGGAGACTCCACAGGACCTGTGGAACCTGTTCCAGTGCTCTGTCACCCTCACTGGGAAGAAATTCCTTCTCATATTTATGTGGACCTCCTATGTTCCAGCTTGTGGTCTCACCAGGGCAGAGAAGAGGGGGAGAAGAACCTCTCTCGATCTGCTAACCACCCCCATTCTGATGCACCCCAGGATGCTGTTGACCCTCTTGGCCACAAGAGCACACTGCCGGCTCATGGTCATCCTGCTGTCCACCAGGTCCCTTTCTCCTACACTGCTCTCTAACAGGTCAGTCCCCAACCTATACTGCTACCTAGGGTTGTTCTAGCCCAGATGTAAGACTCTACACTTACCCTTACTATACGTCATTAAATTTATCTCTGCCCAGCTCTCCAGCCTGTCCAGGTCTTGCTAAATGGCAGCACGGTCTGCTGGAGTGTTGGAAACACCACCCAGCTTTGTGTCATCAGCAAACTTGCTGATGGTGCACCCTAATCCCTCATCCAAGTCATCAGTTAACAGATTGTATGGGACTGGTCCCAGCATCAACCCCTGGGGCACTCGACTAGAGTACAGGCCTCCAACTACACTCTGTCCCATTAACCACTACTCTCTGGCTTCTATCCTGTAGCCAGTTCATGAACCACCTCACTACCCAATCCTTTAGACCACACTGCCTCAGTTTGGCTGCGAGGATGCTGTGGGAGACTGTGTCAAATGCTTTACTGAAGTCAAGACAGACCACATCCACTGCTCTGCCATCATCTATCCACCTGGTTATGCCCTC
>JAOXOE010000874.1:9370856-9425951 GCA_028565055.1 Phoeniculus purpureus | reverse complement strand
GTGGAGTCTCCTTCTCTGGAGATATTTAAAACCCACCTGGCCATGTTCCTGTGCAACTTGGTCTAGGTGATCCTGCTGTGGCAGGGGGATCGGACTGGATGATTTTTCGAGGTCCCTTCCAATCCCTAATGTTCTGTGATTCTGTGAATACAAAGCCTGAGTCCAAGTTAATCTGCTTCAACTCTTGATCTATGCTATCTGAAGGTGTTGTAGTGTCAGAAGACCTGTGTTTAGGGTATGGTGTTACTTCAAGTCATAGAACAGAATCATACAATATATTGGGCTGGAAGGGGTCTCTAAAGGTCAGCTGGTCTGACACCCCTCCAACAAGCAGGGACATCTGTAACCAGAACAGAAGCAGAATTATGTTTGAGCAGTTAATGGTGATGGTGTCGGCATCTCTTCATTGTCATGCCTCACCTCATCAGGTGATGGCACAGCAGAATCCTGTGCCATGCCTGTGCTTCAGGATGAGGCTTGGAGTATTCAGAAGTCACACCCCACCTCTGCACTAACATTGAGCACTGAGCAAGAAAGCCCAGTGCTTTCCGTAAATTGCACATTAAAGGCGAAGAGTCGTTGGGCGGTTCAGCTAGCTTAGAGAGTTGATGAAAAATCACCAGGGGATGATGATAATGAGGCACATTGCAAGCTAAATAAAACACGATGTGTCTCTTTGTTGTGGGACTGAGACCTCGGAGCTATGAGTATTAAAAATTAATTTTGCCTGCACATTAGATTAAAAAAGGCTGCTGCAGGCAGCAACAAGTCTGAACAGCTCGGCAGACTTGTTTCAGCTACTGGCCTTGGATGTCATGCTGGTTCTGGTTTCTTGCTCTGCATTGGCTCCAGCTCAGGGTATGGTGTGGTGTTGATTTTTCACAGAATCACAGAACATCAAGGATTGGAAGGGACCTCGAAAGATCACCTAGTCTGATTTCCCCCTGACACAGCAGGATCCCCTAGATCCAGTCACACAGGAAAGTGTCCAGGTGGGTTGTAAACATCTCTAGAGAAGGAGATTCCACAACCCTCCTGGGCAGCCCCTTCCAGGGCTCTGTTACCCTCACTGGGAAGAAGTTCTTGCTCATATTTATATGGAACCTCCTATGTTCCATCTCACACCCAGTGCCTCTTGTCCTATCCCTAGGTGACGCTGAGCAGACCCTGGAGATGTTCCTGTGTGACTTGGTCTAGGGGATCCTGCTGTGGCAGGGGTATTAGACTAAATGATCTTTCGAGGTCCCTTCCAGTCCCTAATCTTCTGTGATAATGCCAGATAAAATAGGTAAAACAAGGCTTAGAAATGTTCAGTGTGTAAAACCAGTCTGGGACTGACTCAAGCTGCAATGGACAATCTGGGCACAAAGCTGACGTGAAAGTAGCAGCAGGCAGTTCTCTGACAGCAGGAGGTGCAGGAAGAGGCTATTTGTACCTCCTTCTCAGAGCAGGACCCTGCTTCAGAGATCAAACCTGAGGTGTGGGGCTCTGAAACGTGGTTACCAGCTGTGCTGTGAGCAATGGATAATCAGATAGTGTTGGACTGCTGGGAAGATGATGGCTGTTTAACTACCGATATCTCTTTGCAGTTCTCTGCCGCGCAGACACCTGTGGTTTATCGAATTAATCCACCATCTGGCATCCCAGGTATGGGACCTTTCTTTAAGCCAGAGTCCATGGTAATTACTATTTGATGTTCCATAGTGTCTTCCTCCTCATGAGGGAGTTGTCTTGCTGGGGATTGAGATGGGCACCTCTGGAACTTAATGTCCAAGCTCATGCTGACAGAGAAATGGGTTGGCACACTGGGTGCAGGAGAAGTGGGTAATGCACAGTGACCGTCAGGTTATTCAGCCCTAATTGAGTAGAGGCGTTCAGCAGGTGGGCAGATCTAATCAATCTCAACTCTGGAGTCATCACATCCTGTTTATTTGGTACTACTCTAAAGAATTAGGTGATGATATTGAAGAACATCATAATAAGAAGAATTAGGAGGTGATATTTTCATGCCATACAGACCTTCTGCTTCACGAGGCTTTAGAGCAGACTTCAAACCTGTGTGGTTTTGCTCTGAACAGTGAGTTAGTGCAGGAAAACCCCTTTTTTTATTTTTCCTCATTGTTATTCACAGGTTTCTTTAGAGAAATAGGAAATTATTTCCAAAGTGAAGATAAATCAACATGTTTTGAAGTCTTAAAACTGCAGAGAGGTGCCTGGATGAGGAGATGATACAGAATTTTGTAAATCTAAGTCTAACCATCATTTCAAATTATTTTCAGGTGCAGTTCAGCTGCAGATTCTCATACCCTGCTTTAGAGTGTCTGTGTGGAGGTTTCTATTTGTTAGCTGGTTGTTTGACCTCCTGGTGTAGTCAGTGAAGAACATGAGGGTTCTGAGTGTCTAGAGCTATTTGAGGTGTCCTAACACAGAACATTAGGGCTTTGAAGGGACCTCGAAATATCATCCACTCCAATCCCCCAGCCACAGCAGGATCCCCTAGATTCAGTCACACAGGAACATGGCTATGCAGGTTTTAAACGTCTCCAGAGAAGGAGACTCCACAATCTACCTGGGCAGCCCCTTCCAGGGCTCTGACACCCTCACTGGGAAGAATGTCCTCTTCATATTTATGTAGAACCTCCTCTGTTCCAGCTCACACCCATTCCCCTTGTCCTATCACCAGATGACACTGAGAAGAGCCTGGCTCCATCCTTCTGACACTCACCCTTCACATGTTTGTCTACATTCATGAGGACACCCACCCTTTCCATATTTATCAACATTAATAAGGAGGAACCTACCTGGAGCAGGCAGGTCTGGCATAGAACTAGAGAGACTCATCCCTTTCTGGAGTCACAGCAGGAGAACAGGGTGCTTGACACTGTTTAAGGTGCTTTCTGTGCATCCAACTGGACCAAGATGTCACCCAGTGTAGTAAAGGGGATGATTCAGCTGACCAGGCACACACTGAGGTTTTTCTTTAGAGGTTTTACTTTAGACCTTCACAGTCTGTACTGTAGATACTTCATAATTTTGATTGCCTCATGAAATTTTTTTGAGATTTGATTGGAAAGTAGGGTCTAGTTAACAGGATTGAGGAACACTACAACTAATAGAGATCTGCTTGAAGAGTCAAGAACAGAACGGGAAACAAAGATGTTTTGGGATAAGTGAATTAAATGAACAACCATGCTACAGAATTATTGAGGCTGGAGAAGATTTCTGAGATCATCAGGTCCAGCCTGTGACCTAACATCATCACCACATGTTCAACTGTGGTAGAAACTGGGAGTAGCCATCACTGCATCCAGTTGGGCACCTCTCTTCAAAACTCATCCACACGGATGACTTCATTAATGTCTACAAATATGTGAAGGGTGGATGTCAGGAGAATGGATCCAGGCTCTGCTCAGTGGCATCTAGTGGTAGGACAAGGGGCAATGGGTGTAAGATGGAACAGAGCAGGTTCCACATAAATATGAGAAGGACCTTCTTCCCAGTGAGGGTGATGGAGCCCTGGAAGGGGCTGCCCAGGGTGATTGTGGAGTCTCCTTCTCTGGAGATGTTTAAAACCCACCTGGACATGTTCCTGTGTGACTTGATCTACGTGATCCTGCTGTGCAGGGGAGATTGGACTGGATGAACTTCTGAGGTCCCTTCCAATCCCTAATGTTTTGTAAAGCAGGTAATTAAAAAAATCTAACCTACTAACCCCCCATGATAGCAGCTAGCCTGTAGGATCAGCTCACCAAGGAATGGCAGTATCTCAGGAGGAGTGGGGTAACCCCTGTGGCCAGTTACAGAGCTCTTCTGCACTGCTGGTATGAGCAAGGCTCACTCTGCCATGATCATGACACAGTTCAAATTTCAAGGACTACACCACAGTCCTTGCTCTCTAGCCAGTCTGGTCTCTCTGAGGTTTGAGACCACTTTATGCACACTGTCACTTGTAGGAGGTGCTTCTCTCAACCCTATGTGTCCACTTGCAGCTCTCTTCAGCTTGATGACTCTCCCCTTGATGACTGTCCCCCTGATGCCTTTTTGTCCTCTATTGCTAGAAGCAGCTCACTCGACCTCCCTCTCATGTTTCCTGCTAGCACTAAAAGAGGTGCTGCACCAGCCAACTGCAAAGAGCAGACAATTCAAATGTCTATGTTGTGTCAGATAATCCATCCCATCACTCTCAGGACTGTCTGTTGACTCAGTGGTTGGTTTCCACACAGATGTAGGTAATAATTTATTTTGCAAGAACATCTCCTACTTATTTCCTCAAAGCTTTTCTGATAATGAAAGAGACAAATTGTCTAGGCAAAGTCTATTTTCCATCTGTCTATGAACGGGAATGGTGACAGCACCAGACAAACAGAAGAGGCATAAACTGATCTCAATGTAAATTCTCTGCGAACGTCACGCTGTGTTTTCCATGTTATGGACAAGCCTTGTGGTTGCATTTGCCTTCCCACTCTTTCTATGGAGGGAAGACAATGTTAGTGCTGTCTGGGCTTTCCCCACTGTATGAGAGAGCTAGTTTTTGTTTTCAGTGCCCTGGTCTGGGTGGTAGAGTTCACACACAGAAGCACACAGAACATTAGGGATTGGAAGGGACCTTGAGAGATCATCCAATCCAATCCTCCTGCCACAGCAGGATCACCTAGACCAAGCCACACAGGAACATGTTCAGGAGGGTTTTAAACATCTCTAGAGAAGGAGACTCTACAAACCCCCTGGGCAGCCTGTTTCAGTGCTCCATCACCCTCACTGTGAAGAAGTTCCTTCTCATATTCATGTGGAACCTCCTCTGTTCCAGCTTACACCCATTGCTCCTTGTCCTATCACTAGATGACATTGAGAAGAGCCTGGCTCCATCCTCCTGACATTCACTTTTCACATATTTATAGATATTAATGAGGTCACCCCTCAGTGTTCTCTTCTCCAAGATAAAGAGAACCCAGCTTCCTCAGACTTTCGTCGTAAGGGAGGTGCTCCTTTCCCTTCATTATCCTCATTGCTCTACACTGGACATCTTCCAGCAGCTCCACATCCCTGTTGAATTGAGGGACCCACAACTGCACACAATACTCCAGTGTGGTCTCACTAATGCAGAGTAGAGGGGAAGAAGAACCTTTGTCGGTCTGCTAACCACCTCACTTCTGATCAGCCCCAGGATGCTGTTGGCCCTCTTGGCCACAAGAGCACACTGCTGTCTCATGGTCATCCTGCTGTCCACCAGGACCCCCAGATCCCTTTCTCCCACACTGCTCTCCAACAGGTCAGTCTCCAACCTCTACTGTTACCTGGGGTTGTTCTTACCCAGATGCAAGACTCTACATTTACCCTTGTTATATTTCACTGAATTTCTCCCTGCCCAGCTCCCCAGCCTGTCTAGACCTCGCTGAATGGCAGCACAGTCTGCTGGGGATATTTTTGTTAAGCAAAGAAAAACCAAAAGTCGTGTGACAGGTAGACTTACATAACAATATCACAGTATGACCTACAGGATCTACCTCTTGAATGCCTCAAAATGTGTTTGTACAGGTAAGGCTGAAGATCATAAACTCAAAAATTGTTTCACTGAGGACCTACTGACACTGGAGCAGGGAAAGGGATATCCTGTGACTGCACGGACATCCACAGGAGGGAGCAAGGGAGCAGTCAATTTTCCATCTTCAAAATCTAGTGACCTATGTCTGCTGCAGAAGGCTTAACATGAGTAAATGATGTGGGTATAAAGGAGATCTCCCTTTATTTCCTAGATATGCAAGGATGTGTAGTGCACCTCTGAAGACTAAGACTGCCAGATGCAGCTGAGCTGGGAGATGGGTCAGCCTGATGGTCTCAACACATACTCTGAAGGAACACACTGTGAAAGATAGGAAGAAGGGTGTCTGGCAGAATGACTACTTGAGCCATAAGAGACATAGGATTTTTATCTCATGCACATACAGGTGTTTAAGGAGTCATGCATGCAATTATCCTTGGATACTGAGGCATGCATATTAATTTTGTACAACCAGCTGTGCTTTGCATGCATGTCACATGTAGGTACACGCGCATGCAGTACTTGGCAAGCTACTCTCCTTCAGACACAGAACTGTCAGTATAAGGCATGAAAATCTGAGCCACATAAATGAAAGTCTAGTCATTAGCATGCAAAGGAGTTTCAGTATCATCAGCGTCCCCTGTGCTTTGTCTTACCATAAATGGATCATGAATAAAACATTCTGAGTCACGGAGAAAAGCACAGCTCCCGTAATTGTGGGTGAACAATGTAAAGACTCATGGCAACACCAACCGCATCCCACTGCAGGACACAGGGAGTGACAGAGAAACAGTCACCTTGGCTCCCTCAGCAGAGACATATCAAGAGCCTATGTGCCTTCCATGGAGGCATAGAAAAATCTTCAACCAAAATTCCTTGCATTACTGCTTGGATGCTGGACCAATGGAGGTTATGTTTCCCCTTTTCCACCCAGTGGGAACTTCACCAGACTGCAATGATTTATCAAATAAGAACCATAATGGCCTAGCAACTTCATCCACCACTATGGATATATCCCATCAGGGTCTGTGGACTTGTGAACCTTCAGATTTTTCATGCAGTTTTTAACCTAATCTCCCCTACGACAGGTAATTCATCCTTCTCCCAGTCTTTGACTTCTGCGGCTTGGGTGACATAGTTTGAGACCTTTCTGGTTTAGACTGAGGTGAAAAAAATCAGTAAGCACCTCAACCTTCCCCATGTTCCAGCTTACAAAATCACCTGCTTTCTTATGGAAAGGGCCCACATCTTTCCCAATTTTCTTTCTCATCACTATATGTACAGAAGTTTTTCTTGTTGCTTTTGATGTCCCTGGACAGATTTAACTTTATCTGGGCTTTGACTACCCTAACTGGATCCCTTACTGCGTGACAATTCCTCTGTCTTCTTACCAGGTACCTGTCCTTGCTTTCACCTTCTGGGGGTTTCTCTCTTAGGTCTTCTTATATTTGTGCAGGAGTTACTTGCTCTTCCAAACAGTCCTCCTTCTGTTTTTGCCTGACTGAGAGATGAAGTGCTTGTGTGTTCTGTCACTCCAGCTGGGGCGCTGATTAGAAAGATCTAATCGCATACATGTTCAGATTACTTTCTGTCATGGCTGGTAGTGTGTCGTGATTCTTGGAAGCAGTCTGTTTCAGGTCACAGAGTGTAATTAAAGGCAATTAATGCAATTACTCACAACTGTGCTACTGATAATGCTCCAGATGCCACCAACTCACTGTGCGTCCTGCTGCTGGCCCTCACAGTCTGTGCTTTTATGCTTTTCTAGTGTTGTCATTGTGGTTAAACCAGGGGGCTGTTTTCACAACTCCTCTCACTCTGAAAATTTCAAGTTGGCCAGGCAGATCTCAAACCCATTTGTCTGTTCTGTTTTCTATTCAATGGCTGATGAAGAGTAAGGAGAGTGAGTGATGACTACCATGGAAACTGGTCATAGTTGAAATGTTATAAAGCACTTACATGTAAAACATTTTTGTATAGTCTGTTCTGCAATTGAAGATGTACTAAATGTGTTGATTTCCACTAATGAGTTTTATAATTATGGAGTAACTATTAAAAGGGACTATAACTATAGGCACTAAAATCTGGAAGACTTGAATTAGCTGTAGACTTCAAACTTTCCATTTGGAATCCAGCCATGTCTTTCCCTTTGTCTCAGCCTATGCCAAGTAATTTACAGTTCAAGAAAGGCTAATGGAGCTATAAACAAAGCACAGATGCCTCTCACATTTCCTTTATTGGGCTGTGGTATGAAAATAGCCACTGCTTCCAGAGGAGGGCACATGCATAATTACAAAAGTGCCTGAAGTAGCCTGCTTATCTGCAGAACAGGTGCACCATAAATGAACTTTTGTCTCCAGTAGGGATGGATTAGCTGGCTGAAACCTACCTGAGTTCACTCTTTCTCCACTGGGTTTATTTTTATAAAGTGAATATTGGCCTACTGGGATGATGATTAAATTCATTAAGTTTAAAGAAGGTTTTTATTACTGAAAGCTTGGTTTTAAAAGCTATCTTAGATAGATAGTGGGGATACCTCTGGACCACCTCATGCACCTGTCAATTTCTGCACTCACACTGGAGTTCAACATTTATCACTTATACCAGTATGAGTCAAAAAATAGCTGAGCTGAATTATTGTGACTGAGTTCATTAGAACCAGTTCAGGGCTGCCTCATATTCTCCCATTTCTGGAAATGCAGGTCTTGCTGCAGCTAATGTTCCCAGGGCCACTTTCTGCTGTATGTGCTGCTCCTGGGACTGGGGCACGGGTGGCTTAGGCAAGCCTAAAGCTTTGGCTGAGCTCAACTCTCTGTTTCCCAAGGGGATGGTTGCAGGAAAGAACACTGTGTTCTTGGAAAGAGACGAACCGGTTAATGTTTCCTTTGGAGAAGGCTGTTAGCAGATGTCAGTAGCTTCTCTACCAGCAGGTGTATAAGTGGACACATGGATTTCAGGACATGAGCCCAGATAAGCAGAGGTAAGCTAGCAGGCTAACCTTGCAGTTTGATCCCTCTCTTGATGAATCTGGGTCTGCTGGCTCTGGGACTGGGCATACCAGACACTCCTGACAGATAAATATGGGTTCTGTGCAAAGCTGAGCCTGGTATTAAGCTCTTTAGTAGTCAGAATTTCCCTGCAGTTATAAGGCAGAATGCCTCGGTTGTGTATGTACCAGATAGTGTGGAGAAAGCATTTCCAGACAGAAGGTTTTCATGAGCCTTGCCATTAAGCATGTGCATCTCAGCTGACAAGATGCATGGTTTTAGTTTTAGATCTGCTCAGAAAAACCAGTGGTCAAAGCAAGGCAGCATGGCAGCAGAGACTGTGGGACACATTACAGCATGGGGCCCTTTTCATGCATCCCTACCTCCCCATCACCCTTCAGCTATTCCAATGAGTGTGTGGCTTGCAAAGCATTTTGGAGAGGCATCCTTTAGATCGGTGACTTAACTATAAAGATGCACAAGAAACTGTGTCTCTGTGATGTGACAGTTCTGATTCTAAAGGGGAAGCACCTCCTACCTGTATTGGGCATTATTTCTGTATTGCATTGTACAGCCTATGCAAGACCTTCACCTTCTGCTTGGTATCTCCAGTGCAGCTTTGCAGACAGTATCAAGCATCACTCAGGTATGTACCTCCTTTTCTGGATTCAATGTCATCTCAGCTGCCTCATTTCTGTTCGCAACACCATTTCCCTCAAACACACAGTGCTGTGGTGAGGTGAGGAATCCCCAGAGGGGCATTGGTGGACCTGCAGACCAGCAGCAGAAGCTGTCCCTCTGAATGTGGTCAGAAATGTCACCTTAAATGTCATTGTAACGTACAATTGAACAGGAGCATTGCTAATGAATTCAGTTGCACCTTCTGATATTTACAGTATGTTCTTTACAGTGATATGACCATTAAGAAGAACAAGATATGAAATCAGATGCTGTTGTGGAAGGAGAAAACCTCAGTCCAACTCAAAATGGGCTACTATGGCAGGCTAGATGGATGCAGTTTACTTTCCATATAAAAACCAAAAGAGGGTTTGTAAGAATGCTCAGTGTGTCACCCTCCACCACATCAGACTCGTAGGGCTTTGCATCTTGTACTTTTTGACAGCTGTGGTATGTTCATTTGCTTGGAGAATTTCCTTGCAGTCATGGCTCCAGTCTCAAAGGAGAGGCCTTATGAGCACTAGGTTCCAGCCAAACCTCCTCTGTTTTGTGTGAATTGATGGGAGATATGTCAGGGCCATCTTCCAAATGGATGACACTGGCATGAGTGTATATTCTGATTATTGGGGAGAATGAAATCTAGAGAGACTTGCAGCTTGGATGGCTTCTGAGTCAGTGAATCACAGAATCATAGGATGGCTACAGTTGGAAGGGGCTTTAAAGATCATCTAGTTCAAACTCCCCTGCACAGACAGAGACACCTTCTCTAGGATAGGTTAATCAGGGCCCTATCCAACCTGCCCTGAACACTTCCAGGGATGGAGGAGCCACAACTTTCTTGGGCAGCCTGTTCCAGCATCTCATAATACTCACAGGAAAGAATTTTTTCTTAATGTCCAACCTCAATCTCCCCTCTTCAAGTTTATAACTACTTCCCCCTGTCCTCTCTCTATGCACCCATGTAAAAAGACCAGTGTTCTTGTAGGTCCTCTATCTTCTAGTGTTAAAAGCAGAAAAGATGTGAAATCTTGCATTAATGATCCATTTATCATACACTTCAGTCTCTATCCACAAAGCAGAAGAGCAGAGGATATTCTGACTTCAGCTTTGCCCTCATTTAATTGTCTTGAGTCTCCTGAATGTCCCCCTGGAATCCAGATGATGGAGCATACAGCTAAAACCAGAATGGCCAGAGAGTTTCACAGGGCAGTCTGGCACCATCCTTAATGTCACCCCACTCTGCGCAGGTGTGGCAGGAGTGCTGATGATCTGTCTCCAGCTCAGAAAGAGAAGGTAAAGAGCCCATAGGACTTTTGGTAAGAGGAAGAGGATTGAAGATGTATGGGGTGAGCTGCCTAACCGATCTGATCTCACTCTGTGACTGAGTGCCTCACCAAGTGGATGAGGGGAAGGCTGTGGATGTGGCCTACCCAGACTTCAGCAAAGCCTTTGACACAGTCTCCTACAGCATCCTCCTGGAAAAGCTGGCAGCCCATGGTTTGGATGTGTGCTCCCTCTGCTGGGTTAAACTGGCTGGATGACCAGGCACAGAGAGTAGTGAATGGTGCTGCATCTAGTTGGTGCCCAGTGACCAGTGGTGTCCCCCAGGGGTCAGTACTGGTCCTGGTTCTATTCAATATTTTTATCGATCCCCTGTGTGAGGGAATTGAATCTACCCTCAGTGAATTTGTGGATGGCACCAAGGTGTTGGGGACTTTCAATCTGTTGGAGGAGAGGAAGATGCTGCAGAGACATCTGGTCAGGCTGGGTCAGTGGGCAAAGGCCAACGGAATGAGGTTTAACAGGGCCAAGAGCAGGGTCCTAAACTTTGGCCACAACAACCCCCTGCAGCTACAGACTGGGGGATAAGTGGCTGGAGAGCAGTCTGACAGAGACATGGGAGTACTAGTTCACAGCTGGCTGAACATGAGCCAGAGGTGTGCCCAGGTAGCACAAAAGGCCAATGGCATCTTGGCTTGTATCAGAAATAGTGTGGCCAACAGGACCAGGGACATAATTCTCCCCCTGTATTGCTGAGGCCTCCCCTTGCGTACCGGGGACAGTTCTGGGTCCCTCACTTCAAGAAAGATGTTGAGGTACTACAGCAGGTCCAAAGGAGAGCAACAAGGCTGGGGAAGGGACTAGAGGGAAAGTCTGATGAGGAGAGGCAGAGCGAGCTGGGGTTGTTTAGCCTTGGAGATGAGGAGATTCTTGGGGGGACCCTATCATTCTCAATAATAACCTGAAGGGAAGTTGTAGACAGGTGAAGGTCGGGCTCTTCATTCAGGCAACTAGTGATAGGATGAGAGAGCAGGGCCTGAAGCAGCGCCAGGGGATGTTTACGTTTGATGTTGGGAAGCACTTCCTCATGGAAAGTGTGATCAGACACTGGGATGGACTGCCCAGTGAGGTGTTTGAATCCCCATCTCTCAAGGCATTTAAGAAAAGACTGGATGTGGCACTTAGTGCCATGGTCTAGGTGATTGTGGTGATGTCAGGTCATAGGCTGGACTTGATGAAGTCTTTTCCAGCCTCGATGAGTCTGTGATTCTGAAATGTCGGGTCAGTGAGTCCTGCTGTGTAGTCTGAGATTTGAGCTACAGGTCTGAATCTTCTCCGCCTGCCTCTGAGTCACTGCCACACAACATCAGGGCCTCTGATCCTGATTTGCCACAGAAAAAAACAAGATGTTTCTTCTCTTAGCATTGTAATGTAGATCTTGTTTGACCTAGAGGGTTCATATCTGGTGGAGAAAGACTTCTTCAGTGCCTGGTGTTAGTCAGCTTTAGTATTATGATAAAGTTAGCCATCATAGAGAAACTCCAGATAAAATATCCATGAGTTGTACAGATGAGTCAGAACAGCTCTTTATCTTCTTCTTTATCTTATCAATTCAGAGATCTTGCCAAGTGATGAAATTAATGTTTTGCCACATTACTCCTGATTCATCTAGTTTCTCAGTGGGCAGTTGTTAAAAATCGCAATTTAAAGTATTTGTTTTGTCAGTGTTAAATGCATTGTCTATTTTATATTTGTGGTTCAATTTCAATAGGGAAAACCTCTAAAAAACTTCATCTGTTGGTGCTCCCTAGTGGTGAGTTTTCCCTCAGTAAAGGTGCAGGAATGTTGCTGATTATGAAATTCCATATCATAATTGCTTTTAATTTAAGTCCCTCAAAGAGCCTTTTTGGGATATAAAGTCATTTGTCGTATCAGTTCTTGCAGGATGGCACTTTCACGTAGCACATGGACTTTACAGTGTGAAAAAAAGTACACAGCAGCAAAGAAAATCCCTTCTGCTTCCTAAGTTTTTCTCATTACTGTGCTTAGAGCTTACACGCTGCATAAATTTTCTAAATAAGAGTAGACACGCAGCTCTTACGTCTTTTCTCATTCTGTATCAGACAGAAAACTGGACTACAAGGAAGACACACATCCCACACCCCTCTCTGGCACACCCCTACACAAGCATAGAGAATATTTCTGCTCCAAAACATGTCCCTGGAGATTGTTCCAGCAGCAAGTGGTACAGTTTGCAGTAAGACGGTTGCTCTCATGCTGGGCTCCATGGCTGCTTTTCCATACATGGGATAAAGCACTAGCAAAAAGTACTTCAATGAATGACTAGCATCAACCCTTGCCTCTTTACTGACTTGAGAAATACCTCAGAGAAAAGGATATCCCACAGACGTGAATCTACTTTTGCCTGCAAAATAGCTGTATACAGCCAAGTGTCGCAGGTCCCTAGTGCAGCAGAAGCCTCATGACCATGTTGCCCCTGAAAAATGGCAGTTAGTTAAGACCACCAGCCTTGGTATAGGATTTATTCTGAGCCTCAGCTTATGGGCAAAGTCTTGCACAGTGGACTCATGTTGGGGAATCCTCATCATGTCAATGTCCTTCATCATGAACCCCCTAAGTCCTTGGGTTCCCCCAGAGTACACTGGGATTTGTGTCTGCACAGGCAAGTGAAGGAACAAAGGAAGTTGGTACAGTATCTAGATCTGGTAACTTTTAAAAACACGTATGGTATGTACAAGCATATAAAATGTATATACACCTTCTAAATTAAAGCACTCTCAAACACTTAAGCCCAGCACAACAGTGTTGACTTAGGTTCATTCATCCAAAAGATGGGTGAGGTTCTATTGCAGAAAAGGGAAGATTACAGCACCACCAATGCAGATGCTTGTTCCAGGAAAACGGCCACTAACTTCAGGCCAGTAAAGAACAAGGTTAGCTGTGGTTGTTTAGCTTTTGCTGAGAAAAGGAAATTGTCCCAGGACTTTGAAAGGCCTGGAGAAAACAGTGGAGTCAGTTGATCATCTCTTTGCACAGAGGCAGTGAGTCTGATCAAGGAATGGAAGTGCTGGGACAGGACCAGTGATTAGGGATGTACCCAGCTCCCTTCACTTCTTCCCTGTGGGGTGGCTTTTGATTTAGTCAAACAAGATGATTACCAGATGCTTTCACTGATGATTATCAAACTTTTTTTGAAGGTAAATATCTTGTTTGTCAGGGATTCTTACCGCTTCACATTGTTCCTTTTGAGGTTATTTCTACTCTTCTTTCTATCAGGCCAGATCATGTCTTCCTAACTTCAGCACTTTCAACGCCATGTTATGTCTTTCAGGCAGATAAGACCTACCAGCAAGGTGGCTGGATGCAAATTTAAATTGATATATGAAACCTATAAAGGGAAATTTTAATTTCTAGTGTTTGCCACATGTATGCACTTTGCCAGACCTTCCTTCCAGATGTAAGGAAGCCCAGTACAGCAGATGGCTCTCACAGCTGCAAACTGCATTTCCAAGGAGAAGAAACAGACTCATTTCCCCATATACTTTCCATGACTTAGGTCAGCTTTCCATAGTTGGTTCCCTGGAAGATTCCAAAGCCTGTAGGCAGGTGATGACTGCGTGACTTGGTCTGGGTGGTCCTGCTCTGGCAGGGGCATTGGACTAGATGATCTTTTGATGTCCCTTCCAATCCCTAATTATTCTACGGTTCTATGATGAGCAGTCTGGCTCACTCGCTACAGATAAGGAATGGTTTCCCTGGTAAATCTTGGGGAAATATCTCTGGCACAAGTTTTCTTGTAGACAGTGTAAGTGCCCTTTTCTTGTAAAAATTGGGAAATTCATAGATGCTTTTCATAGCTCCTTGTTTTCATGTTAAGAAAATGTGTAGAAGTAGCATCTCAGTTTAGAAGTGTTTAGACATCTGCGTTATACTACAGTAAACACTGACTTGCAACTCACAGCTGTGATTTCTTTCTATGGCCTAGATAAAACCAGGCATCTCATGTTTGGGGTCCCACTGAGGCTGGAAGAGCTGCCTTCAGTGAGCTGAAAGTGCTGAGGTGCACTCTGAAAGGTAAGACTCATTATTCTTCACATAACTTCGCAAATCCTGCCCAGCAGAAACTATGGAGCTACAGTGATGACTAGTTTGATTTCTTATGACAAGTTTACGAAATGTGATAAGGATCTGGGATAATATAGTTTGCTAGTTGTTTCCTCCAGTTGTGTATCAACACTTCCTTGTGCAAGCCCAGAATTAAAACAAACTGAAAAAGCAACTGGAAAATGAAGCAATGCAGGAAGTTCTGAGTTGTTTTTCGGAGACAAGTATGACCTTTGGTCCAAACAAATTGGGAAATGTTTGGAGGACTCTGACATCTCAACGTGTTTTGCTGAAGTAAAACATTTCAATGCAGCATTGCCCTCTGTGTGGGAAACTTGAGTGATTTTTAAGAAAGGTTGAGTTCTGTTCCAGAATTTGGGGTTTTTTTAGGGTAAACGACTTTATTGGTTGCGCTTGCCATTGTTTCTGTTCTGCATGGGCATATTCTCATGCCTTCCATTCTCATTCCTTCCCTGGCACCTCTTTAAGTCTTGGAGTAGTGCTGGTGTTGCCAGGTAAAACCTCTCAGCAGCTCTTGTCTGCTGATGCACTATCCCAGGGTCACTGTGCAGCCAGAGATCCAGAGAGCAAGAGATGAAGAACTGTAAATAACCTCAAGCGTAGTGAGTTTTTGCTCTGAGAGCCCCACTATTGAGGGTCTGGCAGCAGACAGGTATTATGCCCTGGCCTGGCCTTTATCTCTTGTTTCCTGAAAGTACTAATGAGTTCTGAGCACGTGATAGTTCACTAGATTCTTAGCCTCTTGCCTTCATTTTGGGGGCAGAGAGGTTGTACAGCTCTATCGGGCAGCACAAGGTGACCTGCATCATAAGACTTTGTGGCCTGTGTGAAGGCGGCTGTGTTCCTTTGTGCTCATGTTAGGCAGCTACTTGTAAGCAGAGAGCTGTTACTCTACAGTTCTCTAGAACATGGCTCTCTGGGGGTGCTGGTGGAGAGGTTGTTTTGTGCAAGCCAACCAGATCTGCCTTCATTAATAGATAACCAAATCAAACAAAACCTCCAACCTTCCATTTCAGAGGCTGCAGCAAACCACACCGAGGTCGCACCAGTCTGCAAAGTTGACTGACTTTGCCGCTAACACTGTTGCAGTAAGTCACTAAGGAAACTTTCTTGTTGGCCTCAATGCACAGGGTAGAAGACACACAGGAGTGTTTTCTGTGGGCTTTTTTCTCTAAAACGTTTAATTACTCTCTTGCGTACTTACATTTATATGACTATGTATACGCTTCTACTGTATTGTTTGACTGGGGTTTTGGTAACAGACAGTAAACTGTGTTTTTCTATGTCCAGTACAGTGAAGGGATGAACTAAGTAATTGTTCCATAGGGCTTCATCTCTTTTCTAAGCTGGCAAAATTGGTGCAAGAAGCCAGGAAATCAGGTAAGGAAAACGACACAATACCCATTCTTCTCTTAGCTCACTGGCAAAACTGCTGATTTCTCTGTCTTCAGTTTTGCCATCTTTCATGGTTGATAATACTTAACACTCTCTGAAAGACTTGTTCATTGATTAATTATTGTGTAAAGAGTGCTCTGGGTTCTCATTATTATGGCAGCTGTGTGAAGACTTACTGACTTTTTTTACTAACGGACAAACACAATTTGACTTAACATAATTTGATTTTTCTCAGCAAGATATAAAAATCTTAATAGCATATGTAGCTGTAAGTCTAAAGACTTTTCAAAATTAAATCTTTCAGAATTATTTCAAAATTCCTATTTTAAAATACATATTGTGCTTTTAAAATTTCCTGTTGGGTTTGGGTCTTTTTGAGGCAAAACAAAATTATAGTGATCTTCTTTCCAATTTATTGTTGATTCAATCTCACAATGGGAGGCAAAAATATTTTGCATTTTTCATTGAATAAACAGTTTGTCTGGAAAATGTTTTTCAAGTTTACTAGGCATTATTACTTCCCAAAACTGCTTATAACCTTCAGCCTCATTAAATAAAGTTTGATTGACCTCTGGAGTGAGAAAGTCTAGCTGTTCTGTCTTCTGCTGTTCGCAGAAAATTCAGGTCAGATATGAGTAGTGATGTTTTGCTGCTCAGACAGGCAAGTTAAAACTGAGAACCACAAAAAGCTAACCTGCAGCAAAACACTTATGCCAACACTTATGTAGGCACGTGAAAATGAATTGGTTACAGGATGAAAGGTGGGGCAGCGTAGTATTATGGTCCTGTTGTTTTGCATGTCTTATAGGAACAGCTGTCTCATGATTTTATTCTTACTTACAGTAAGTATTTTTAGATGCTACTTCTAAGTTATGAAGAGCAATATCAGGCCTTTATTCATCACTTTCAAAATTATTTATAAGCCACTCCTTAGACAGAAATAATGCACAGTTGTGATTAGTACTCGCAATAAATAAGTGGGTAAAAAAGCCATTGTGACTTCTGGTACATTAATTATTAACTGAATTACTAAAAAAGATGTATTATGCATTATTGCCCCTCTCTAGGTACACTGCTTTGCAGCTTTGCAGTGTTGAGCAGCAGATTTATAGACTCAGGCAATTAGAGGAGGTGTCTTTGTAAGGATACACACACACCAGTGATAACTGAGATTTTGTTGCCTGTCTATGTGCTTCAGAGGGATATCTTCATTACATACAAGAGTATGTTAACTCACCTGGTCCTGCTAAGCCTGGTGATTGCGAGCAGCCAGGGGTGCTACTGTGAACATTACCCGTGGGGGCCATGGTCTGCCTGTTCACAAACCTGCAATTATGGCACACAGACAAGGCACAGGTAGGGCCAAACTACCTCACTAATTCTGTGTTTCTATTTATTCCTTGAGTAAAAAGCATTTCTTGAAAGGTGGACCTATGAAGCTGTACTTTGCATAGTACAATAAGAGAAATTGTCATATTCAATTGTTTACCAGATTAATAGATTATATTTTAATAGTAAGACTTAAAAAATACAGAATTATTTATATAGAGCACTGAGATGCCACCAAACAAGCCTGTACCTGCCAACACACGTAGTGAGGAGAGAAGGCCAGGTATACAATAGTTCTGTGAGCACAAGGGACCAGTGTGCCATGCCCTGGGAGCTCTGCCTCATGCAGAGAAATGCTATGGCAGGGCTGAGCTCCACTGTGGCAAGCTCATAGAAAGTGCCTTCCTTCATTATTAATTTAATGATGACAGTTAAAATAAGGTTCGGCAGGACCAGTTTAGACTTATGTCAAGAGAATATTCTGGACTTGTAAGAATTCCCCTCTTTTCATCCTGGCTCTTTCTGTAACTATTCCCTGGGAGACTTGAAGTGACCCGAATATTAAAAAAAAAAAAGCTCTGTAAACTTAATCCAAGTTTGGGTTCTTCTTTTAATTAACATTCTGCAAGTACCTATTTACCTCTCAGGTTTATTTCATTGAATGCAAATAGTTCTATTGATCGGCCTTCACCCACAGTCAGAAGATGTCTGCATTCTGTCTATTATTCCTTCCTAGCACAACTTGTTGCACTTTTTTAGGCAAATAAAAATGGATGACTACTATAACCAAAACTTCTGCGACCAACTGTGCACAAAGCAGGAGTCTCGTGCCTGTAACCAGCAGACATGTCCTATCAACTGTCGGCTTGGAAACTTTGGCCCTTGGTCAGAATGTGACCCATGCATTAAAAAACAAGTAGGTAGAAAATGTATTACAAGGACTAAATGCAAGAAACTGTGCTTAAGAGAGTTCTTTGTTTCAAGCAATCAACTTCATGGCAATTAATCTTGAAATGACAGTTTATGTTATCAAGGGAATTTGGCTCTGAATTATAACAACAGAAAATTAAGAGAACAAGTTAAAAAAAGTTGATCAAAACAAAAAAGAGTGTTTTAGTAGTGTAAATCCATTTATGATCACTTGCTCTGGAAGTTCCTTTGTCACAATTAAAGGTGGATTTTCTACACGAAGGATAAAGTAAGGTATAGAGCTCACTTGTTTGTTTAATCCGTTTGTTAAACTGAATCTTTAGCCTATTGATAGCATTCTGTATGTTCTGAAGATGAAAAATAGGATCAAGTAGCTCTTAAAAAGAGTTAACCAGCAAATCCTAACCAGCATTGGCTAGAAATGTGTCTTACATTGATAGTCAGGATCAGTCGGAGATTGCTGTTAAACAGTTTCTCCTACCTTTATAGGCCACACAAAAAAACCCACAGATGTGCCTTATGTATGAGGACAGTAGCCTCAGGATGGTGTTTTTCCCTCTTAAGCTGTTGACTGCTGGTAGACTTGGGGTGAAATGGCAGAGACAGGAAACTACAGCCAGTGAGCTCCAGATCTTCAACCAAAGAAATATTCAGTAAAAACCCTTTTCGTCCTTCTCAGTCACCCACTGCTCCTCAGACAAGAGGTCTCATGTATGGGATGAAAGCCATCTGGTTTGGGACAGTGATTGATGCCACTGTCAGGGTATTTCTCTTTCAATAGAGGTGATAAAGGACAGGAAAGGTCTCCGTAAGTCTGTTCACACACCATTTCCTACTGTACCTTTTAACTGAATGTACCATGACTTAACCTTTGATTCCTCCAGTGATGTAGCCCGGACTGTCAAGTGTTGCTGTCAGGGCTGTTGATGCTCTTGGATTTCAGTTTCCTGCCTGTATTACCCGGGATGGAGGTCTGGTAGGGTTTGAGAACAAAAGTAACGCTGTTTCCATCAGGGCTCTGGTTTTGATAAAACTTCTGCCATACCGAGGCGTGTAGCTCTGCCTCAGAGGTACCTAGCTACAGAAACAGCTCACAAGCAACCCTGGTTTTATTTCTTCTACCTTTCAGTTTCGTGTCCGGACACTCCTGCAACCATCCCAGTTTGGGAGTCAGGCCTGTACCGAGCCGCTGCTGGAATCCCGCCCGTGCTTCCCAGTGAAGCTCTGCAACATCGTGGAACTTGATTGCAAGGGAAAATTTCGATGTGAAAGTGGTAATTATAATTTTGCATAACCACTGCATTGTTGAATAGTTAAAAGATTAGATGCCAAGACAGAAAAGGTCTAGGTGACCCAGGTCCTGTATATTCCACGCAGAAATTCCAAGGAAGGGAAGCAGGGAGAAAAGTCTGCTTAAGAATATATGTCCACAATTTGTTTTGTAACTAAAAGTAATCCAGGTGTAACCTCTAGCCTGGGATGTAGGCAGGCACATGAAGACATACAGTAATACCTCTATGCCTGGGAAGATCATGGAGCAGATTCTCCTAGAAGATCTCATAAAGGCACATGGAGGATAGAGAGTTGTTCAAAGACAGCCAGCAGGGCTTCACTAAGGGAAAGTTCTGCCTGACGCATCTAGTGGTTTCTATGACAAAGTGACAACATCAGTGGACAAGAGACAACTTGTGGATGTCATCTATCTGGACTCATGCGAGGCTTTTGACATGGTCTCCCTCAAAATCCTACTCACCAAGATCGATTACTATGGGTTTGCTGGGTAGACTATTCAGTGGATAAGAAACGGGTTGAATGGTTAAATACAGAAGGCAGTGGTCAATGGCTCAAAGTCTAGATGGAGAGCAGTGACAAGCAGCTTCCCTCAGGGGTCTGTACTGTTGAATATTTTTATCAATGATATAGTTGGCAGGATTGAGTGCATCATCAGCAAGTTTGCACATCACAGCAAGACGAGTGGTGCTGTTAATAAGCTGGAGGGATGGGAGGTCATTCAGAAGCATCTGGACAAGCTGGAGGGGATGGTCCAGGTGAATCTCATGAGGTTCAGCCAGACCAAGTGCTGGGTCCTGCACCTGGGTCAGAATAATCCTTACTGTCAGTACAGAGTGGGGAAGGAGGTGCTAGAAAGGAGGAAAAGGACTTGAGGGACCTGGTGGATGAGAAGCTGGACACGAGTAGACACTGTGCGCTTGCAGCCCAGAAGACCAGTCACATCCTGGGCTGCATCAGAAGTACTATGGCCAGTAGAACAAGGGAGGTGATTCTGCCACTGCACTCTGCTCTAGTGAGACCTTACCAGGATTACTGCATCCAGCTCTGGAGCCCTCAATACTGGAAGGACATGGACCTGATGGACTGGGTCCAGAGGAGGGTCATGAAAATGATCAGACCGCTGGAGCAACTCTGTTACATGGACAGGCTGAGAGAGCTGGGGTTGTTCAGCCTAGAGAAGAGAAGGCTCTGGTGGGACCTGACAGAGACCTTCCAGTACCTGAAGGGGGCCTGCAAGAAGGCTGGAGAGGGACTGTTTATGAAGGCCTGTAGTAATAGGACATAGAACAATGATTTCAAATTAGAGAAGAGCAGATCTAAATTGGCTGTTAGGAAGAAGTTCTTCAGTATGAGGGTGCTTGAACACTGGAACAGGTTGCCCATGGAGATAGTTGAATCCCCAACCCTGGAGATACTGAAGGTGAGGCTGGACAAGGCTCTGAGCAACCTGATCTTGTTACGAATTTCCCTGCTCACTGCAGGGGGGTTGGACTACATGATCTTTGGAAGTCCCTTCCAACCCAGAAGATTCTATGATTCCGTTATATTTGCAATTATATTTATTTTTTTTAAATGTTGGTGTATGAGCATATCCAGTTTGTCTGAACATAATTTCACACTATTTTTATTAAATATTTCTATTAAATATTTTTATTAGAAACAGTGTTACCTGTTTTCTTCAATGAAAATGATTAACCACAAAGTAGATTTCTCCATATATCCTTTTTCTAAACATTAAGCCTTTGCAGCTTCAAATTAAGGCAAAACTGGCAGGACTGAACCCAAAATTTCTTACTGGAATAATCTAGGCATCACACTGACTCTCTGTTAATGCCTGTGACAAGTTCATACCTCTACCAGGGAAAAAGACAGACTGCCCTTTTCTGCATTCAGACGCAATGAATCTTTGCACAAACCTTCTTGCTGACACTGTTTCTCTGGTGCAGGTCGCTGTATTGCAAAAAAATTGGAATGCAATGGAGAAAATGACTGTGGGGACAACTCAGATGAAAGAAACTGTGGGAGGAAAAAGACGGTGTGCAACAGGAAGTATGAACCCATCCCAGGCATTCAGTTGATAGGCAGTGGGTAAGCCAACTTTGTTTATTTTTCGTGAAGCTGGGGCTGTTACCTCGCTGATTTACATGCCAATGCATCCTATTAAAACACACGATGCTTCACATTACATTTAACAAGAAATTATGAAACTGCAGCCAAGCCATCAGGCTACGACCTGCTCAGTGCATGTCAGCTGTTTTCTGCAGTGCTGTTGCACCTGTTGAAGAGCTGACAGGGAACACTGCTGTCTGACTGACATTTCCTCCCTCGCAGCACCTACAGCATAATGTACTGGCAACTTCCAGATCAGTTATGCCAAGTGCTTCAGAAGCGTTCCCTTACAAGTGTTTGTTTGTCTGTGATACATTTCACAAGATATCAACAATAACCTCTTCCAGGCTTCTAAGTTAAACAGGGTAAAACCTGGGATGCCTTTTCCAGTTCCAGTTTTGAACTCGGGGCATTCTGGTGACATCAACTGTCACAGAAATAGAGAATGGCTTAATTCATTTTCCTAGGCTATTTTTAGGTGTCAGCCTGCTTAGGGCCATTTCTCGTTGACATTGGGATTTTCTAGAGGGTTAGGCCCTGCTGGAAAGCAGGAAACGCAATTGATACTACAGCATTTATCAAAATGTGAGAGGAACTAATTTGAAGCCAGTAACATAACCCAGATGCTCGTACCGTTTCATTCAAGCCTATGAGATATGATTATGGGTTGCAAGTTCATGCGTCTTTCTGGGACTGTTTTAACTCCGGAAGTATTTTTTTGTTAGATTTCACATTCTGGCAGGAGAGAGCCGAGGTGAAGTGCTTGGCAACTCATTCAACGGAGGAGAATGCAAAACAGTGAAGCGCAATGAGACAAGGAAGTGGTATCGTGTTCCTGCAAACCTGGAGGCAGTCAGCTTTCAGGTATTCTCAGGCTGCAACTCCTAGCTCTAAAAACATTGCCATACTCACAAACCAAGCTATGCACTCAGTTCTTAGGCAGTAATGTGTGTTTAAGGACAAGATTTCTTAATCTTGTGAGGACTGAATATGCTTCAGGTGATGTGTGGAAATGGGATAAACTGAGCAGTCAGGTGACTCTACTCATGCCTTTCAGACTTGTGTTTATTCACTGCATCATATACCAGAATCAGCAGATTGATTTTGATTTCTCTCTTGCTTCTTCATGGCTGTGGCCATGTCTCCATTCTGACTTGGCACCAAAGGCCTTGCTCCTAACCCTGACGTAATGTGGTCAGAGCCTCGTCCAAGTCCAAAGCCCATTTCATCATCACTGCTGTATCCTCCTAATACCAATGGTTGTCCTTAACTACAGCTTCCTTCTAGTCACCTGCACCCTAGGGATACATTTTGTCCATGAGTCATATCAACACCTCAAACCTGCCAGTTCCTTGTCCAGTCCCTCCAAGGAGAGGAGGCAGGCACTGTGCAGTCTGAGAGGCAGAAGGACAATAAGTACAGTGTCTGGGAAGGAGTCTTGCAGGACAGGCCAAGGGAAAATGAACATAGCTTGTATCTTACCAAAAACCTTGGAATAACTGATTTATTTCTTTTTAGACCAGATATTTTAGACACTGATATTTAGAAATTGCCAACAGGTACTGCATGGGGAAGGAAGGAATGCAGAACATTAAAGAAAGTTGGCATAATGGGTAAAAACTGAACTGCTGATTTTTGCCATGAGCTTTGTGAGTTTTTGCACGATTTTAACAAGAGCAACTGAACAAAAGAGGACCCTAACATATTAAATGGTAACTGCAGTGGGATTTGCCATGGTGTATATGTTTCATCAATAATGGTGAAAAAATACTGCATGCAGAAATATTTCACTGGGAAAAATAAACCTTGGTTTGACAAGGTCACTTTAAGGCTGATTGGTTTATTAAGTTACTGATGTCCATTTTGAAGACTTTCAAGGGTTTGTCAGTCTCACATTTGAGACTGCATCAAAATCTTCTAATATCCACAGCAGCCTTTGATATAGAAGGGTCCATAGACCAGACTTTTTTTCTTGAATCTCCGCAGTATTTTCATTCAAAAACGCAATGTCTTGGAAAATGGTAAGGGATTAGATACCTCACCTCCCAAAATTCTTAGCTACCCTATTAATTAAACAAGTCCAGAGGAAGTTAAAAATTGCATTTTAAATCACACCCAGGAATTTTCCTGAGCTTTGGGAAGTAATTAATTTTTGTACTGGTGCTAAAATTATATTAGTGTCTTGCACAACAGCATCACTGAGGTTTGTCAGCTTGATCAAATAGGTTTGCTCTTGATCCCTCTCCACCTACCCTCGGTGTCATATGCAGTATGGATGGCAACACTGCAAGTATACTCCAAGACTCTCATCTCGAAGTCTGACGTGGTGAGCAGAAAAGTGTGTCAGCACAGCTCAACAGTGACCTCTGTGTAAGCACTGCTTGGCAGTGAGTAAAATACCCTTGAATTATCCACAGTGTCTGTAGCACAAATCCGGAACATAGCCCTATATGAGCTACTAGGAAGTACATTAACTCTATCCCTGTCAAACCCAGCACCTGTGCTTTTTTTTGCCTCACATAAATGCTTATAGTAGTAAGGTCTACTTATTATTTTGTATTCATATTGCCTACTAATCTTTCTCAGCCTCATCTTTTATGTTAACAGGTTTTTTTGCTTACCACCATGTGTCAAATAATCTGGCATGTTTCTTCCATTAAAAGAAAATCAATAACTCATTAGTTATTAGGTTTCTGCTTCAGATTATTGTTTGAGCAAATGCATTTTTCTTTACTGAATCTCTAGGTAACGGATGAAGAAGATGATGTAACATCGGATTTCTACCATGATTTAACACCCCTAAGTGATAGTGCTCATGAAAGTGGTTCATTCGGTCATACGAGTAAAAGATCTTCCGGTATTCCATATTTATTCTCGAGAAAGACACGGGTTACAGTCACATCATCTTCCTCCTTCAAGAAAGCCATTGAAGCCTCATATGAAAAGGTAATCATACATTGTCTCTAATTTCTTCCTCTCATCCAATTTCTGTCTGCTCATTTCAGAACTAAGATACAAAAGACTAATTTCCTTATCAAGGCATTGGCATTACATGGCTTTTTTTAACAAGCACTAGAATTATGCATTAAAAAGTTCCTCCTCTGATACTACTGTATACTCCTGGTTGTAACAGGCTCTTCTGTTTTTAGTGCAGAAATCATAGGTTTGTTCTACTTCAAAAAGCATAGACTCCACACAGATTTGAGGTCATCAGATTGGGTAAACCAATACTTTCCCTGTCCTAGTTATAGATTAAGATGGCAGAAAGCCATGTACTAAGAGTAGCAGACAACTCTGAAAAGAGGTTAAGCGTGCTTAGGAACGTGACACAGACGCAGGTACTGGCAGTTACTCTACGTTAGTTTTTTTATTTAGGAACTAACTTGCTTAGCTGCTGAGATGCACTTGATTACAAAGGTAATAGCAGAAATAACACACACACACAAAAATCGCTGAGAACCTTTTACCCATAAAATTCTGCACCTTTAACACAGGCGTATGCTGTGTGATATAAGGTTATGTACTTTTGTAGTTCAATGGCAGTAAAGGATGGACTATCTTCTTCGCACTTCGGCATGGAAGAGGCTGTAGGACTGACCAAAACGAAGCCCTCTTGAAACTCTTAGAGCCCATACTAAGATTTTTCACCTGAGTATTCCTCATGTTCTGCCATTCATCATACAGGAAGTCTCTGTGTTTATATGTATAAATGTTATTTGTATGTGTTTACAGATATATTTTTACATGTATTTGAGAGACGTAGAAATGAATTTGCAATACTTCAATGAATTGAATTGGCTTGGGCTTTGGGAGGTCAAATTCAGACACATGTATTAAACTGTGTGCAGAAGCATCCCAGGGTCTCTAGAGTGCCCTAGCCACTTAAAAGATCATGTGTCTTTTAGCTAAGCTGGTTGGATCTCTACTGGTTGGTTTATAATCCTTTAATCATAGAATCCTGGAACCATAGAATAGTTTGAGTTGGAAAGCACCTTCAGAAGTCACCTAGTCCAACCCCACTGCAATGAGCAGAGCCATCCTCAACTAGATCAGATTGCTTAGTGCCCTGTCCAACTTTATCTTGAATATCTTCAGGGATGGGGCCACTGCCACCTCTCTGTGCAACCTGTGACAGTGTCTCACCACCCTCATTATAAAAAAACGTATTCCATAGGTCTAATGTGAATTTCCCCTCTTCTAGTTTAAAGCCTTTAACCCCTTGTCCTGTCACAACAGTTCCTGCTAAAAACAGTCCTCATCTTTCCTGTAGTCTCTCCTTAAATACTGGAAGGCCACAATAAGTTCTCCCTGGAGCTTCCCTCTTCTCCAGGCTGCACAACCTCAACTTTCTCAGCCTATCTACACAGAGAAGGTGTTGCAAGCCCCTGAACATTTTGGAGGCCTCCTCAGGATCTGCTCCAACAGATCTATGTCCTTCTTGTTCTGAGGATTCCAGAGCTGGATGCAGTACTTCAGCTGAGGTCTCAGCAAAGCACAGGGGCAGAATCACCTTCCTTGACCAAGGATATGTTTGGTTTTCTGAGTGGTATGCACACAATGTTAGCTTGTGTCCAGTCTTTCATCTACCAGTACCCAGAAGTCCTTCTCTGAAGGGCTGCTTTCAATCACATCATCCCGCAGGTGGTATTGAGGATTGCCTCAGCCTAGATGCAGGACCTTGCACCTCATGAGATTCACATGGGACCATTTCTAAAGGTTGTCCACAACCCTCTAACTGGCCTCCCTGTCCCTTAGATGTGTTAACTAAATAGTACTCTAGCAGGGTTCTGGAGGGAGATCAAATGACCACCTCTGACTCCTTTTTGTGTAGAATATCAGGAAAGATTCTCATGGTGTAAGTGCAGTATTTTGTACTGCATTTCTTTATGAACTGATCTTTCGCATGCTGCTCCAAGTTTTTATTGTTATACAGTATTTCCTTCACTTTTTTGTGACTCAAATCCCATGCTGTCAAAGGATTTCTGAAGGCTTTGTTTCGGCTTTTGTGACCGTTCCCTTAGCTCATGTTCCTGCCGGTAGTTAATTGAGTTAGACTTAACAACAATTCTAAAACAAATAGCTAGACGATAAGAAGCCAATCCACCCTTGGGAATATCGGACAGGGACAGACATGGTTCTGTGGCAACCCTGCTTACGAATGTTGGGATGAAAGATTACTTAATCAGCATGTTCAAGTGAAATCCTGCTCTGTCAGAAAACTTTGCCCCATCTCAGCTTGTGTTTGTCTTCTTTTAGTTGATTAATTTCTTTGTATAACAGCTTGAATACTCATGCTTTATTTAACCTAGGCTTTCTTTGACAATAATCATCCATGTTCTACTAATATTTTATAGCTGATACTTATGGGTCAAGCCTGCTATAGGCACTAGGGTTTCTGACTGATTAAACAGCTGCCCAGACATGACTGGAGAATTTAGAATCCAATTATCCAATTTTAAGTAAGGATTTCAAACACTGTCAGTGTCTTAGGGAATGAACAGAATGATAACTGTAAGCCAAATTGCTAGTAATAAAAGCACTTAACTGCTAGTAGTGAAAGCACGTAAGATCATTCTACAAGAATATGCAAATGAAAGATGCTTGTCAGGCACAAATTCGTATTCAGCATTCAGGTGGTAAAGTTTTAAAATGAATTTGTAAAACTGTCCTGCAGCTTTGTGTGCCATAAATGGAATGTTAGCTGGCACAGCTGAAAATTGAAAATTATAACTTGAATTACCTAAAAATCCTAAAAATTTTGTTGCCGGGGGAAATGGTTTATGAGCCGGATATAATCTAGGAATTGTTACATAGCCT
The DNA here is from genome assembly GCA_028565055.1 of Phoeniculus purpureus. Taxonomy (NCBI): domain Eukaryota; kingdom Metazoa; phylum Chordata; class Aves; order Bucerotiformes; family Phoeniculidae; genus Phoeniculus; species Phoeniculus purpureus. The sequence continues at coordinate 9,398,447 of JAOXOE010000874.1, read as the reverse complement.
GTTTGTTCTACTCTTGTTCTCACTACAGACAAATGCTGAGTACACACACCTTATTTTCCAATGTGCAAATGAGAGCACTGAAATGAGCAGTGCTATGCAGAATTGAGAGCTGAGGTTCCGTTCACATGTTGTGTTGCTCGTTCATGGCTGGGAGAGTTCCCTTTCTGCATGCATCTCTCTGTGTTCTAAGCCAGGTGATCTTGGAAACAGTAGTGGAGTAGAGTCAACCCACCAGTAGCAAAACTGAGCAGAAGAACACATGTATAAATCAGTACAAATTGGTTTGCAATTAATCAGTGGTTGCATGAGATGACTTAAAAGACACTTCCAACAAAACTGATTCTGTGATTCTGCGAATCTTTCCTGTCTGCTGGTTTGCCATTTGCCCCAGATTTCCTGACCTTCCTTTTGCTCTTGATCCCTGTGCTTCAGCTTCATGCCATCAGTTTTCTTTCTCACTTTATAAATCCTTAATTTTCTATTCTTCTTTCTACTTAGTTTAACTGGCATACAAACAATGCCTACAGTTGTGATAATACATGAATTTACTGTTTCAAGAACTTTATTTTTCACAGAATCACTCTGGTTGGATCTCACTCTGGGATCATCAAGTCCAACCATCTACTCTACCTTACAAGTTCACCCCTAAACCATATCCCTCAACACCTCATCCAAACAAGCTTTAAACACATTCAGGGATGGCGAGTCAACTACCTCCCTGGGAAGCCCATTTCAGTGCCTGACCGCCCTTTCTGTGAAAAAAAAAATTTCCTAATATTAAGTCTAAACCTACCCTGTCGTAACTTGAAACCATTCTCTCTTGCTCTGTCACCAGCTGCTTGTGAGAAGAGACCAGCACAAACCTCTCCACAGGTAGCTGTAGAGAGCGATGAGTTCTCCTCTCAGCCTCCTTCAAACTGAAGAGTCCCAGCTCTTTCAGTCTTTCCTCATAAGGTTTATTCTCCAGGCCCTTCAGTGTTCCAGCTTGTGGGGTTTTTTTACCTCCCACTTTAACAACCTGAGACAAACTCAAGGAGATATTTATCCCTGTAGTTTAGCTTTTATTTTCAGCAGACTGATAATCTATGAGACTTCATAACAATGAGTTAGTATTTAAAATGCTCACTCACTGGGTTACTTGTGAGCTTATAATCTGATGCTTTTCTGAAAGTGTTGATTTTCTATCCATTGATGGTGATTTGTTATGGCAAGGACTCCTTTTGTTTTCTGTTTGGTAGATTCTCATGGGATCCTCCTCTTGGTTGAAATGTAACGTACTCCCACAATGTAAGGGAGTAACGACCATCGTCCTCAGGAATCTCACAGGCTGGAAACTCCAGTGCTAGTTTGTTCATGGCTGGAACAGCATGGTACACAGCATTAGTTAGTCCTTGCAGTGTATCTAAGGACGGCTCCTCTGGTTTCCGTAATTTACCTATGAAGGTGCTGAGACTCCCCTTTTCTTATTTCTAGAATTCCAACTTTATAAGAGTGCATAAAGTAATTTCTGTTGCAAACTTCACAATGAAGCAGTCAGACCTGCAGCTCTCGGACGTCTTTCTAAAAGCACTTAACCACCTGCCCCTGGAGTACAACTATGCTTTATACAGCAGAATATTTGATGACTTTGGCACTCATTACTATGTATCTGGGAAGATGGGTGGTTCCTACGACATTCTTTACCAGTACAGCTCTGAGGAACTGAAGAACTCAGGTATGTAATCTGTAACAGGAAAATATCTTTATCTGTTTACCAGCTTTTCTTATCACTGTTTTTAGGTCTTACACCACACAGTGTAAGCAAAAGCAAAAAGCAAATAGTCCATTAGACTTGTGACCTGCCCCTAGGGGTGAGTGAGAAGTGGGGACACCTGTGATCACTTGCCTTGATGTAAGAGTCTGAGGGCATCGTACCAGGCAACACGGTTATGGTGGTTAAGCTGCTATTCTGTGGTATTTCTAGGCCTAGCTGTTGATGAATCAACGGAGTGTGTACGAACAGAAACAACAAGACGTGTGTTCTTCAGGAAGAAGAAGAAAGTCAGCACCAGATGCACCACAAACAGGATGACTGTGAAACATGAAGGTGATTATGATAAGAATAGGACCCATATCCTGTTACTTACCCTGAGAGATACCATTTCTTCAGATGGGTGCCCTGGGTGTCTTCCAAGATTTGTTGAACTACAGGTGTTCTTCCACCACTGACAGAGGAGCCAAAGCTTCACTATTTCTCACTGGAAACATCCTCCTACTTGCAATAGAAGTTATGACATAGGAGCACTATCATGGGGGATACAGTGGTACCACCTCTTCCTGTCAGTCATGGACCTGACAAACACCCTGCATGGCCCTGAGTCCAGGAAATACACACAACTAGAAACACGATTATGACTGAGTCTCTGACATTCTTTGAGGGTCATTCGGAGCCCCCTGAGAGCTGGCAGGAGTAATGTGTTCCATGACATTCTCTCCCACCTTCCTCATGCCAAGCAGACATCGATGTGCGTGCGCTTCCTGGCAAAGCTAGAAACGTTTCTCAGAAACTGCAAAAGGTTTGTGCATTTTCTACAAGAATGCAGGAGTCACGTACTGCATCACTAAAAACATGGATTTCATCATCTTCACCATATTATATTATGACCGGTTACTCAGCTCGGACTAAATATTTTGCCTTTCAGTCTGTAGAGGAGCCTGCTGGATCTCCTGTGTTTTCCACTGGCGTCTGTGTAGTTCTGAGTATCTCCATGGCTGAGGTCTAAGATACTTTCATTTAGAAGATTGTGACAGGCTACTTTTAAAGGAAGGATTGCTCTTCTGAGCTTAGGCTTCATTGTTCCAAGGGTAGCTTCAAAACATTAATCTTTTTATAGTATTTTAGATCCTCTTACACTTTCCCTTAGATCTCTTCATTACAACCATTCTATTTGGAGGCCTTTGTCTGACAATACTGTGGTGAAATCTCCTTTCAGGTTCTATTTTGGAGTCTGCTGAAAGGTCAGTCTCCTTGGTAAGAGGTGGCAGATCAGAATATGCCGCAGCTCTGGCTTGGGAGAAAAAGGGGGCTTTTCCAGGACACACAGTCTTCATAAACTGGCTGGAATCAACAAAGGAAAATCCCGTAGTGACTGACTTTGAGGTAAGAGAGAACAAGAAAGACAGTGAAAAAGTAAAAATCTTACCTGTTAGCAGCTCTGCAGGTGCTTTCTCTTAAATGGGGGTAATGCTGTGTGTGATGTTAATGCACGTGAATGTGGGCACAGCATACACAAAGAAAACGTTTCATGGAACTGCTTCTTGTGCATGTTGGTTTATAAGCCACAGTAGGCTTGCATTTCCATGTACAGTGACTGTAGGGAGGAGGAATACAAATGAATTACTCTGGCAGCAGCAGTATCTCAGTAGGTATTGCAGGATCAGTGGATGGTGCTGAGAACGCGTTTTTTTTCCTCGGGCTTTTTCCTTTGTCTGCCCTACCTTGCAAGGTTTGACACGTAACTACACTGAAATAGCAGTGCCCTGGTACCTCTCTGTCCAGCATGTCAGCACTGCTGGGAACACACTGAGGTGCCTCCATCTCTGGCTGGCACAGCAGCCTCTTTGCATCAAGGACAAAGTACTCAAGCAAGCAAAACAGCAAAACCTGCCTGAACAGTATGCAGTGATCACTTGCTCGCTGCAGAACTCCTGAAAGCTGTGTTGGGACTGAACATGTGGCAGGAGCCGCATGTAAACAAACCTCACGCCATTTATGTTGTCCCAAATTTTAAGACTTGGTATCTCACTTGATTGGTTTTCCACTGCCTCACAGAGCCCTAAATTGGGGGAATAAAAGCAATATATGCAGGATAACACACAACACTGCCATGCTCTCTTAAAGCTGTAACTTTTCAGCATGCCTCCTTCAGGATACAGCTTCACACACAGGCCTTTGAAATCCTGCAGCTTCCTGCATCTCCCTGCAGTAGGACCATGTTATGTCTAGGTAAAACAGCTTACTGAATGGCTGTCTGCCAGGTGTCACCCATTGTGGATTTGGTGAAGAACGTGCCATGTGCTGTGACCAAACGTCGCAACCTGGAGAGAGCCCTGAGAGAATATGTGAGCAAGTTTGACCCTTGCCAGTGTGCCCCGTGCCCCAACAACGGCAGGCCTGTGCTTTCTGGAACAGAGTGTCTCTGCATCTGCCAGGCTGGTACCTATGGCAAAAACTGTGATACACGAGCTCCAGGTTACAATTCAGGTACTTGGGGTTATGCTGTTGTAGGGTGAATATGGCCCATCTGTTACCTGTTTGTGAAGCACGAATCTGACATAACCTACCCTTACTAAATCCACAGTACTTCTTACCACATGGTGATGGTCAGACAGTATTGGAACAAAGGTAGGATTAAAAATCAAGCTGAATAAGCATGGCTTGAAAGAAATTGCAAGACATAGAAGTTTTCTTAGCTCCATAATTAAGATAATAGGAAATAAGGTCTTCAGCAATAAAGACGGAGCTGAAATCAAATATAACTGATGTAAAAATAAGAAACTCAGTGGTAGTTTTCCCTGTAGCCTATCATGTGTAAGACTATATCGCTAATGGAGATAAAAATTGTTGGTTACTTGGTTGTCCTAAGGAGAGAAAACTTAATCATAATTCCAAAGAATTTAAAGAACAATTTTATGCAAACAGGTTTTTGAATGAATTTGGCACTAGTGTAATCCCAAAGAAATAGAGAAGAGATATATTTATTACATTTTATTAATATATTTATTATATATTCTTGTTCCACGTTATAAAGGGGATGGAAAAGAAAGTCACATAGGCAGCTACCAGTCTCAGTATCTGACCTTGATAAAGACATATTTGGAAAGAAATAAGCAACTGAAGATATGCAGACAGAGATAAATATAGAAAGAACATTGCATGCAGAAAAGAATAAAAAGCGTCTTAAAACCGCACATGTTTTACAAGCTTCCTGGTGGCACAGACAAACTACCTGACAGTTTAGAAAAGACAATGTTTTAGCTTGGTTAGGATGCAGTTTTGGGGGCTAGACTGTGTGTCTCAGGTTTATTTAAAAACTCATTCAATACTCAAGTTTCTAAAATAGTTGTCAGTACCATAAAAACTAATGTCTGTGTGTGCAATAGAAGGAGAAAATTAGCTGCTCCTAATGCTTGGAATGTTACTTGCAATCAAAACCAGGAAGGACACTGTATTTCAGATCTTCATTGAAGCAGCTGGGATTTGTGTGACGGTGTCTTTAAAAGCTTCGTATTGTAGATATGACCTATTTCCTTAACAGTGACAGTCTTATGTGAAAATGACTGTTATGAATTTACCACTACCCCTCTCATATGTGACTGTAAGAGAAGTACTAGTTACGGTATTGACTTACCAGAAGACGGGGTTTCTTCTCTTTCCTGCAGTTGCCATAGATGGCCGCTGGGGTTGCTGGTCTGAATGGAGTTCATGCGATGCTTCCTTCAAAAGACGGAGAACTCGGGAGTGTAACAACCCGTCCCCAATGAATGGCGGGAAGCCCTGTGAAGGTGACCAGGAAGAAGTGGAGGACTGTTACGTCTCTGTGTTCATGGACAGGTAAGAACAGGTAGATCAAAAGATCTCCTTGATCATGAGGCCCTCCAGGATGGCTTTGGGAGCACTAAGAAGAAAACTGTAGACAACTCCCCTGTTCGAAATGCTGCACTGCAGCTGAAAGAAGGACATATCTTAAATTTTTCACAACTTGCTTCGAGTTTGGACTTACATATATTCTTTGTTCCTAGAAAATGACTGATCTGATGCATCATTATGCATCAAATTATACCTGCAGTTCCTTTACATTGTTTCTCATTACTTCTTGTGCAAAACCATGGGTAGATGATCTGCTTTTGCTCATGAGAATTTTCAGCTTCTGTTTTTTTAATGTCACACCCTCTTTACTTGTAGGTTTAGGTCTGAAGTCAATCTCTGGGGTAATTCCACTGAAACGACCAAGATTTCCAAATTCTTGCCTTCAGTCTGTCTGATGTACCAGTTTTGACATAGTTTATGTCTAAAATTTTAACTGGCTGAGTTTCTTGCATCTTCAACACTACAGCTTTGAACATTAATAATCAGTTTTGCTATGGAACCAAGGCCCAAGCAGGACTGTCACCCTCCCTGCTGTAACTACTACAGAGGAGGCTCTGGAGTAGATAGGAGAGGATTAAAAGCAATGGCCTCCACAGTTCTTTTGTCACTCATCCTGGTTAGACAGCACGGGCTGTACAGCTGCATGCTTACAGAGAACTGCCTTCTTTAGCCACTGCTTGACGGTAACAGGCAGGCTTTGACCAGACTGTCTTAAGCCCAGCCACATTGCAGGGACTTCTCAGAGACTTAGTCCATATGCAGTTCTTTGTCTTTTTCTTACTGTATAGAAATACTTTGTGTTTTGTGTCTGCAGAAATTGTAGCCCTGTGTCTATCACTTTTTAGTGCTCTCTCAATCTCCCTCCTTTCAACACCTGCATCTTTTTCATCCATTTATTTAAAAAGGTGAAGTTTCTTCATGATGGTGAACAGGACAAGACACACTTGTACAATTCCTGTCCAAAGCTCTTGACATTCTACCATTGTTATCTGGTGACAGCAATGTTTATGATACGTCCTTACCAGTAAATTTTTACTTCTCAGAAGTGCTCCTTGTATAAATGATGATGAAGCCAGGAGAGAAGAGGATGTCTTGATTGGTGAGCCTGAGTCTGGATGCTCCAAGCCAGACGCACCAGAAAATGGCTTTATTAGGGTAAGCACAAAAGATTGCTGTTGCAGAAGGAAAGCACAGTAGCTGTAGTGCTGGGAAATTTTACAGCTTCTTTCTATATTCACTTGATACCCAAGCTAGCTATGGTGCTTGTGGTGTTCACGTTGTTGTGCATGTGACACGATGTGGGACTTCAGTCCGCCGAAATTTGGACTAGATGATCTTTCGAGGTCCCTTCCAATCCTTAATGTACTGTGATACTGTGAAAATCTACCAACAACTGAAGCAAAGACGAGGTAAAATCCTTTTCAAACAACGGTCCTTGAAACCTCGTTTTGTAACCACTACACCATTTAGTGCGGCTGGACAAACTATCATTATACTGTTGAGTGGATGACTCATATTTCAGAGTAGGAAAAGGATGCATTCATTTAAATTATATCATCAGGCTCTTATCATTGGGGGGTTTTTTTGACAATGTCCAACCTTGTTACCACAGATTTTTGTGAAGCTTTTTGGTTTCTTTTCTGTAGAACGAAAAGAACCAATATGCTGTGGGGGAAGAAGCTGAAATTGTATGTTTGAGTGGTCATGTCCTCAGTGGCTATCAATTTCTTCGGTGTCTGCCAGATCAAACCTGGATGCAACAACCTGTTGAATGTCAACGTAAGAAAGACAAAATTTATTTAGTCCAGCAACAAAACAAGGGGAACAAAAAGACACAAACCAGAATTTAATATATTTAACAAAAAGAACACATTTTAACCCATACAGAGATCCAAAAAAGGTTAAATTTTAAGAAGGAACTTAGTTTAGAGTTGGATAAAACCTACTGAGTCACTATGTCGTTCCTCTTTCAATTCAGAAGTGTTACGGTGATGCGGTTTGTAAGTATATAGTAATGTTCAGTGCTTTAGGAAACTCTCAGGGGGATGCTTTGAGGTTCTTGTCTCAATTTAAATAACTTTAGCAAGATTCATTTCCATTTTCAGTCTTAGATAGGTATCATTAAGCTGATGACTGTTGTGCTGAAGAAAGCATTCCTAAGGAATTTGGCTACCATTTTTTATTTTAAGTATCCATTTAATGTAAATGAATATTCAATACAAGGACGATGTGTAACTAACCACTACCACCACCCCAGACTGCCTTGAAATAATCATCACAATAATCAATGTGTTGAGGTATTTATAGAAGTAAAGATCTAGTAAATTAGATAAATTCTAATTTATAGAATTAAAGTGACCTAAGTTTGCTAAAATCAAAGATTCCAGTAATTTTCTAGAATTCAGTGTGATTTCATTGACTTATTGTTCATTTTATCAAGAAAGTTCGCTTGAGCGTACTTACGAGCTTTTTATTTCTGTTAATTTTAATAGTTTTGTTAACAGCTTTATTTACAAAAGAAAAATTAAAATACCCTGCTAATGTCATTATTATGTGTAAACAGAAAAATTAAACTGCTTGTGCTGGCATACATTAGAAAGACATTGTAGTTTTTTGTTTACTGACTGGAAAACATTTTCAAAGACTGTGACTGTTCACTGAGAATATCTATATTTTTATGCTAAATCTTCATTACTTTTGAATGCCAGGCAAATGTCCAGTGCCGTTGAGTCTCTGCATGGGTGTTCATATTGAGCATTATGATCTACTGTAAATATCTGCATACCATAAAACAAAGAAGAATTACACTTCGTTCTTGTTTATTGCAGCCTCAGCATGCCTCAGGCCACCAACATCTGACAGTGTCACCATTTCCCCATTTAAGCAACAGTATGACATTGGTGAAACCATTGTGCTGAGCTGCCAAGCTGGGTTTGTAGTCACTGGTCAAACACAGTATACCTGTGGGAAAGACCTGAACTGGAAACCTCCTGTTTTGAAATCTATTACATGTGATAAAGGTTGGTACGCCTGCAGATACTTTATTGTTTCTTATGCTCCTGGTATTAACAGCACAGTTTATTTTAGCTAGCTAGACCTCACAGGCAGATGGTTTAACACATACAGCCACTCTTCATTAAGTTTGGGGTGCCTGTAACAGTGCTATATAATTTCAGCTGCAAACTTCTCCATTAATTTCAGAATGTTAGGGTGCAATGTACTATACATTTTGATTATGAAATTCAGATGCCCAAACTGTTGTCTTAAAAAAAGACCACCACACACCAGCCGTATTAACAAGGCTTTATGAAAGCGAAGTGGGAGAATGAATTTTTTTGAAACTTTGGTTTCACTCCTCCCCCAGGATTTTCCATTGATTTTTCTCAAAGACTGATGCATACCTGTGGAATCCCAGCCAAGGCAGCTTTTGGAGACGGAAATATGAGATAAACAGAAACAATTCCATTTTAGGTTTTATGGCATGAGTCTAAGATGTTTCTGCTCACTTTGTTACTAGTTAAAATAACTCTCACACTTTTGTTTCAGATGTGCATACTAAAATTAGAGGTGTTTGCAATCCAGGACAAAAGCAGGTTGGCTCTCAGTGTGTTTGTCTGTCTCCAGAAGAAGATTGTGAGTAAGTTGAGCTGTCGAATGAGAAAAAGTCAAAGTTTCTCCACAGATAGAGCCAAGAGTCCATTGTGATGCAGAACAGGAAGAGCAACAAAAGACAATAGCAATACAGGGCTACTGTATTTTCAGATATTAGCCTGCTAGGCTTCTGTATCCTTGTTACAGTCCCATTTACAGCCTAAAATATAAATGAACAATAGCACTAACCAAACGGCACACCGTGGCATATCCTTGTAATCTATGTTACCATCTGCTACTGAAGTTCCCAACTCTTTCTTTTCTTCTCTTTATTCCTTTGATTTCTGTATTCTCACTGTCATGATGCCTGTGTTTGAGATTCACCATTTTTCAGTTCTGAGATGTGCTGTGGGATTTGAGATAGGAAAGGTGAGCACAGAGTGAATATGAGCTGGGCTGCTATAAAACTGATAAGCACAAGTTCCACCACAAGACTTGTGTGTGATCACAGTCAAGTACCTTGGAATAGGATTCATATCATTCATGTCAGTGCCCAAATAACCAGGTGTCTTCTCCATGAGGAGTCCTTGAGTCGAGACAGCGTGTTCAGAGGGTGAAAAACACTGTTAAAAGTACATAGGCCAAATCCTATGAAAACTAGAGATATTTTGTCAGCCAAAGCTGAAAGCTTAACTCAGGAACCTAAACAAGGTGAGATGTATTGCTCCCTTTCTTTGGAAAGTCACTAAGTTCTGAACAATGGTGCTACTTGGAAATGCCTGCACTTGTTGAGAATGAATTGATTTAGGAACTTAGACCAGTAGCGAAAGAACCTACACGCAGTATGGCTAGGTTTGCCTGTCATTGGTTCCAGAATAACTGCGCCTCAGAGACAGACTTGCACAAACAGCTGCAGGGCTGCACTAACTCAGACAAGCCACCTCAGAGCCTGTGGAAATTTCAAACACCTTGTGCAGGAAACAGCACCTCCCATTTTCTTGTTCAGGGACATGTCCCTCACTTCCCATCTGTTGGACAGGACCAATACTTCCTTATCTTATAATACTATGTTGTATCCAGTCCAGGCTCTGCACTATCTGGGACAGCCTTAGCTCTTTAGACAGCTATCCAAACTGGCCATGGCTTTGTTGTGTTTTATCTGGTGCCAGCAGAGCATTTAGAAGCATGGACTTGTTCCACAGCCTGCTAAACCAATTTTTGCTTTTTCCTTGGATCAGCCACTACTCAGAAGACATCTGTGTACTACATGCTGCTTCTGAACAGAGTGTGACCAAGCCCAGCTGTCAATATTCAGCTGCGATGTGCCTTGGAGACAACTCATTTCATTTCTTGCATACTGGTCCTTGCCACAGTGATTTCAACCTAGACTGGGCTATTGAAAGGGCAAGGCTCTCTAAATACAGCTTGAAGAAAGAGCCCTGTGGCTATGACACCTGCTATGACTGGGAGGAGTGTCAAGGTATGACTTCTGAATGGTATTTATCCAACCCTTTGCATTTAAAAATAAGTTGTGCTGACTCCCTCACTGCTCCAGTAATGGAACTTACAGGCCATCTGAGCAATTTATGGGGAAAGAAGCATGCAAGTGTGGTCGTTCCTGTGTCCCTGTTTCTGAGTGTTACACTTAGAGAGGTCCCTTTTCCCTGAGACATGAGAGGTGTAGCCCTTTTTTTTTGTAGTAAGGTACAAAAGAAACGTGGAGGTTAAAGGAACTTCTTCAGGAGAATTAACATCTGAATCTTTACTCACAAATACATAGTCAGAAATGTTGTTGCCAATTCCCCATGCAGCTACTACAGCCATTAGTTCGTACTTCAGGAGTGAACTTGGGCCACACCCAAGTGTGGCTTACAGTTAAATTAAGAAATTAAGTTGTGATACGACTTAAAAAGCAAGACCAGAGCCATCAGGCACCATGGGGTTCTAATGGTAAAATTTGCAAATAACCATATGTGAAAACTGTGTTTATTAAGAACTCTAATGAAGTAGCTGATCTGGTGAAATCCCTAAGAGGATTATTTTATAAACACTGCTGTGCAACTTGGCTGTTTACTTGGTCGTAAGAGCAGCAAGATTTCCTGTAAATGTCTGAGGTGCTAGCTGGCTTCGTGTACATCAAGCGCTCGCCAGGGAAGGACTGAGTGGCAACTACACTCATTCCTTCACTTGCTTCCAGAGACAAATATGGTCCTTACCGCACCTTATCTACTTAAATTAATCAAGAGCAGCATGCTGCAATCCTAAAAGCTCTTTCTGAAGATGCAAGATTTCTGTAGCTGTAAAATTGCTGCATGAGGCTGAAGCAGAGGGCATGACCAGATGTACCCCTCAAGAGACATGCTGTGGAGGAGCATTTAGGCATCTTGGTCTCCTGGGAAAGTGGTTGTAATTTAAAAAAAGCATTTGGCTTATTTGTTCCAAAGCTCCTAAGAAGCCTAGATCTGCTCCCAATGCGGAAGTGGATTAAAGCTGGATCCTGTGCAACACCTTGGTGGTTTTTTTATCAAAAGACTAATGAGGACATCTGTCCGGTGAGGGAAAAATGCGTGAGATGAGAAACCACAGTAAATAAAATACATTTCATTGTGGTGATTGAGAGGTTTGAATTTGTGTTTCTTCATCATCATCTTCACAAAGCTCCCCTTTCTCATGACAATGGAAATTCTCATTTTCCGGAGAATGAGCAGTTGGTATCAACACAGATAAAAGACACTGCACCGTATGAAATCAGCTAAGCAGAGGAAGACACACATTTTCCAGGTGTTTTTAAAAAGGGAAGGCAGAAATTTACTTTTCTGCCTAGGGAATTTCTGGGAAAACATATATAGAATCAGAATCTGATTAGATCACAAATGGGTAATGAAATAACTGGCAGGACTGAGCTTTACCACAGGCCAGCAGCAGGTAGCTTAGCATTCATAAAGGGAGCTTTAATGAAATAGGAGCTGACACAACACGGACCTTAGGACTCCACTTCACAGCAACATTGTGTGCAAGGATAATTGGGAACAGAAAGTCAGCTTAATATCTTTTTGTTTAGAAGAAAGGTCAGGGAAAACCAGTGGCTAAAAACCAGTTCGATTGTTCATTTCTGCTTCTGTGTGGGCTACTGATGTAAAAACCTGATATTTAAAGCTTGTTTTGTCTTTATTGCTAATACGCTGCCATTTAGTGTATGCCCTATAAACTTTTTGTAACTGTTGTGTCATGAACTTCCAATAGTGTTTTTCCCTGTGGGACTTTGAAATGTTGTCACACTATAAAATACACATATTTAGTCATGACATTTGCAGCTAAAATTCCATGTTTGTTCCCAGAGACACGGTGTTCCTGTCTGCTGCCTTACCAGTGCCCCAAAGAAGATAGACACCTTCTCTGCATCCAGATGAAGTCAACAGGGAAGAGGAGAGCAGTCAATCATTGCATGCTGGCAGCCTTTAAGTGTGCTGGCATCACACTGGAGATGCTGGAGCAGGGGAGCTGCCCGGCATGACCTGGCAGCCACCAAGATCATCCCACTGTGCACAGACTGAGCCATCCTGGGTAAAACATGGCTAGTTATAAAAGGACCAGTAGATAAAAAGCAAAGATGAACATAAGAAATAAATAGATCTTCACCTAACAAATTACAGGAATGGATGGGAAGAGAGAAAGAGGAGTATTGACTCTGCCATCCCCTGGTGCCAGATGAGAGTTTTCCTTCCCTTGGCCATTTGTTGCTTTGTCCCTGTGCTTGTGAATGCTGTGCACCTGGGTTCTGTCACTGGCTGAGTACCTGCTGTATCATCCAGGCAGGCAGATCAAGCACTTCAGCATCAGTGCACATTCTCTTCGACATGTAAGAGGGTCATGGAGGTGGTACCTATGCAGGGACTTATGGTAGAAATTCAAGGAGCAATACTGAAAACCACAAATATGCAATAATTGAATAAAGTCTTCAAAATCATGTGATTTTTAATCAAATAACTAAAGCTAATAAGTTTTTGCTTTCTGCGTTTGTTTGCTACTTTTAAGCCTTAAACACTGTTGGGGAATGGTTATGGTATCTCTTGAGGTGAATTAAATACGTGTTTGTTCTTAAGTACAGAAGAAAACTTTAATGAATGTTGCATTGAGCAGAATCCTACCGCAAGAAGTGTGTAAAGATGCATCACAAGCAAATTCCTTATACACTCTTGCAGCAACATTAATCCATGGGACAGGTCAGCCTGGCCAAAGGTGGCCCCTGAGCCTTTGCCCTTGAGTGGTCCCTCTCGAGGATGTCTTACAAGACAGTCTTGAGGCTGTTCACTCACTTGTTCTGTCTCTACCATTTCTGCTTCCAGCAAGTTTAACCCCTTATTGTAGTTGGGTCTTCTTGACCTGCATGCCATATCACTCTTCAATCACAGACTACCAATACCAAGCAGTTACAATTAGAATTTCCCATTGAACACTCAGAATTCTACAAAACTGAGTATTAGAAACCTGTGTTCCAGGAAGGGGAAAAATGAAAGTCACCTTTTTTCACCAGTAGTCAGCAGAACAATGAAAATCAGGGACAAAGGCATAAGAAGTGTCTATTAATGAATAGTGTGCCCTGTGTACGAGTGTCGCACCTCACCAGGGGCTGGGCAGAACCACTCGGGGACTGGGAGCAGGCTCAATGTCTAATGGTTATTTTTTTCCACCAAAGAGGTATCAGATTTCTGTAACTGGGATGTTGCCAAGCTCCCTAAGTCAGCAGCCTGCCTCACAGAATCATGGGACATTAGGGATTGGAAGGGACCACAAAAGATCATCTAGTCCAATCCGCCTGCAACAGCAGGATCACCTAGACCAAGCGACACAGGAACACATTCAGGCAGGTTTTAAACTTCTCCAGAGAAGGAGACTACACAACACCCCTGGGCAGCCTGTTCCAGTGCTCCATCACCCTCACTGTCAAGAAGTTCCTTCTCATATTTATTCCAGCTTACACCCATTGCCCCTTGTCCTATCACTAGATAACATTGAGAAGAGCCTGGCTCCATCCTCCTGACACCCACCCTTCACATATTTATACACATTAATGTGGTCACCCCTCAGTCTCCTCTTCTCCAAGCTGGAGAGACACAGCTTCCTCAGCTTTTCCTCATAAGGGAGGTGTTCCACTTCCCTCATCTTCTTTGTTGCTTTACGGTGGACTCTCTCCAGCAGCTCTGTGTCCTTCTTTAACTGAGGGGCCCAGAACTGGACACAATACTCCAGATGTGGTCTCACCAGTGCAGAATAGCGGGGGAAAACAACCTCTCTCTCTCTGCTAACCACCCCCCTTCTGATCCACCTCAGGATGCTTTTGGCCCTCTTGGCCACAAGAGCGCATTGCTGGCTTAAGGTCATCCTGCTGTCCACTAGGACCCCCAGGTCTCAACTGGATGAAACTCAAGGAAAAGAAACAATTATCTTGCTGTTAAATACAATAAAGTGCTGTGTTTTCTTGCTTAAAATGTGTAGCAAATATTACTATAAAAACACAGAAACACTATAAAAACACACTCTATAAAATCGTTGCAGTTCTGTAGCCCTTTTCTCCAACAGAAGACTTTTACTGATATGCTGGTGATGGCCTAGGAGAGGGCTGCAAATCTCTTTGTCCCCCAGCTATTTTTATTGCCCTTATTTCTTCTTGCTGTTTGCATTCTGTGGTAGGATAATCGCTCAGAATGGCTGCATGAACCTTCTGCACCCTCCACAAGAAATGAAGATTTCTTGCTCCAGCCTCTTCCAGTGTGACAGTCTAGCAGTGTTTCTGATAAGAGAAATTTCTTTTCCCTGATCATTTTCACCATGATAAATTGCCAGATGAAGTAATTTCCTACACAAAGAAGGCAGCTCTAGTGTTGCCCCCATTTATCTGGCACCTGATTTCAGAGCGGTTGTGTGCTGTGCAAGCTCTGGCGTTGACTTGCTGATGGTGAGAACTCCAGTAATTTCTGGTTGAGCACTACATAGCACAGAATGGAGATATCAGCTGCCACTCACTAATAAGGTGGTGATTCAGCCATAAACAGAATTACCTGGAAAACTTCAGCTTGCTGAAATCAGTTGGGGTTTAGTTGTTGGCTTCAGTAAGATCAAGAGTGCATATGCAAGGACTCGAGGTTTGCTGCTGTGCTCTCTCACTGGTATCCCCACACATCAAATACTGTAGATATTTACTGCTTCTTGCAATATGTCTGTTGCAAGAGCTCTGTTGGATAAGCTCTCCTCTTTCCCTGTGATAACTTGTGGTAGTTAAACATAGAACTTTCTTGTGGTGGCAGGAAATGCCTTCCATCCTTTGCTGTTGCAAACTCCACGTTATTTGGCTCGATGAACCATGGCCTCGGAATATAAATTATAAGTGGGGAAGATGAAGCAAACCCGAGTGCAGTCTGTCAGGGTAAACAGGATTACAGAGACCTTACCAGTACTTGAAGGGCAGTTTTCTCATTAACACAGCTTCTCTACTGCACAGAAAAATCACATTTGTTCGTAACATCAGAGAGGAGGCATTATACAAAATTGATATAATGAGCCCTTCCAACATCCCAGGATATCTAATTTTTCACAAGCACAAGTGTACGTGAAGTGTATGTAGGATACACTTACCTACAGTGAGACTGCTGAGGCATGCTTCAATGGCTGGACAAGTAGCAGCTGCTGTTGTGAGGTTCAGTAAAAATCATTATTGCAATTGCAATGTAGAAGGCAAAATCTGAGCAAATATAGACGAGAACTGTTACAGCCATGTGAGAAAACATGTTGTATTGAATTGTTGAGTCCTGATGTCTTTATTTCAGCTGCTATAGAAGAGGTCAGCATCTCTTAATTTCAGAATTTGGTGCAAAATATGACTGTGACTATTAAATGCAACTGCTATATGCAGTAAGCACAGTAGAAGGTGGGTACCGGAGCTTTTGCTAGTGACATTTTCTCAGTAATAAACCAGGGCCAATTTTGGTCAGTTTTTCCCCGCTGTGTTCCTGTAGAGCTCGCTACTGTCCAATGTACTCCAGAACCTACACACCAGGGAGTGCAGCAGCGCATCTCCAGCAGCAGCATAATTTGTGACATGCTTGATAGCTGAACATATTCAGTTTATGTATTCAGAAGAATAGGTCCATCACATTTGTCCTCACCCAGAGATGCCGGAGTGATAGGCTTTGGCATCTGTTTCAGAAAAAGGAGGCTTCAGCCATACCTGTAACAGATCTGAATCAGCTGCGCTGGTGAAGTGTTGTGCTGCAAATAACATTGTGTTTAAGCTAAAATTTAAATAGATTCAATGAATATTCTGCTCATCTGTGTGTCGATTTTGATATAGGGGGTCTTTCAGACAGCTCCCACAACTCTGTGTGTTCATGTGTGGGTGGGTGTGAAGTTTATTGATGTGGATGGTACGGGTAAATTGATCTTCCTTGGTTACTGGGATCGACATGTCCCTAAAGGTGTATATCTGCATCCAAGCTAGTAGACATCTTTAATGGTCATTTTAGCCAGGGAGGGGAGAAATAGTTCCTTAAAGGATAGGATTTCTAAATAGGATTTTAGATAGACATCTAAAAGTAGGCTGAGTAAGTCATGTCCTATAAGTGCCTGTCTTCCACTGTCAGCTGTGAAAGTGGATGGTGACTAGACCAAAAACAAATATTTATGTTATAGATAGCTAAAACTAGATTAAATTAATTATAACTCTTCTATTTAAAAAATAAAAGCAAGGCTACAAGCAAAACACAAAAGCATATGTACACATATATACACACACACATACACATATACGCACTTCTAACGTTTTCTTTCCAGTACCAGACAAAGTACACATTTGTCTTCCACATCTGTACCACCTGTATTGCCAGTTTTCAGGAATACCTGGCTCTTTCCGCAAAGGACCAGAGCTGTTGTTGGACTCCACACTATGATAACTGAAGGTTAGAAACTGGCTTCCAAATGGTGCTGACTGTTATCTGCATGCGGGTGAAAGACAAGCTTGTCTGAATGAGACACAGTCAGCCACCAGCAAACCAGGGATGAGATTATTTCAGTGTCCCCTGCCCTGTTCATTACCCAGTGGTGCTCGGGGACCAGTTGTTCCAGGACTGCAGCTACCAAATACAGAGCAGAAGGCACCTGATTTTAACATGTTGCTTTCTAGATGAAGCCTGGCTTACTCTTTATTTATCCCTCTACAGAGCCTCCATACATCCCAAGCTGAGAGTCAAGGAGTCTTTAGTCTGACAAAGATGAGCTTAGAGGAAGTCAGGAAATTACCGAATAGCTGTGTGCTAAAATTCCCACTTTGGTTTTGGAAGCTGCTACTTCCATAACTTGCAATGTAGTTGAGCCTTTCAGCCAGCACCATTCTTAGATGATGAAATCATTTACTAGAGAATATGAGGTATTTCAAGCATCAGTTCTTGAAGAAACCAGCCACGCTTACAGCCCAGACCAGTTTCCCATAGGCCTCCCTAGTCCTGACCACAGTCCAGGTCTCATTTTCAGCCCTCTGTGGCCATCAGGCCTTGCTGTGCCTTGCAATGGACCTTGTTGTTTTGGACCCCTGTCACTGGACCTCACAGGCAGCCTTGGCCCCACAATGGTACCCAGGGCTGCTGGATTCCCTAGGTGGGGTAGCCTGGGGTTCCATGTGCTCCATGCTGCCCTGCTGTTCTGCAGGGAACCTCCAGCCTGTGCATCAACCCAATGGGAATGTAAAGAAGTGCAGTTTAGCCAGAAGTCATAACTGTGTCATCAAGTGCATTCAGTTCTGGAATCTGCAGTACAAGAAGGACATGGAAGGATTGGAATAGTCCAGAGGAGGGCTACCAGGATGATCAGAGGGCTGAAGCACTTCTGTTATGAAAACAGGCTGAAAGAACTGAGGCTGAGAGAAGGCACCAAGGGGATCTTATAGAAGCCTTCTAGTACCTGAAGGGGTCTACAGGAAAGCTGAAGAGGGATTTTTTACAAGGGACTCTAGTGATAGGACAAGGAGAAATGGTTTCAGGCTAAAAGAGGGCAGACTTAGGTAAGATTTTAGGAGGAAATTTTTTACAACGAAGGTGATGAAGCACTGGAACAGGTTGCCCAGAGAAGCAGTGGATGCCCCCTCTGTGGAAGTGTTTAAGACCAGATTTGGATGTGGCTATGGTCAACCATGGCAGGGGGGGTTTGGAACTAAGTGAACACTGTGGTCTGTTCCAACCTAAACCATTCTATGATTCTAACCACAAACTTCTAATGCTATTTTCTTTATTGCCCATAAAAACCAGTGACTTTTTCTTATTTCTCTCTGCTTCTGAGATCTTGCTAAAATAACAAAAAGTCTCCTTTTTTTGTATTAGATCCATCTGCAAGCATAGTGCAAATAGTGAGGCTGATGAGAGAGCCCTATTTTTCCTTGCTACTGTCTTATCTTTCAGAAAATGCACCTATAAAACCTATCACAAATGAGTGATTGCCGGTAACTGGAAAGCAATTGGGAATTCGAGGCCCCTGATGAAAAAGCAGGTCTTGTCAAATGCTTTCCCAGAGACCTGAAGTCTTCAGTCAGTGTGACCTGTGTGTTAAAACTCACCCAGGGAGAAAATACAGCTGATTATCTGCTGTTTCTTTGGCTCACTGGCTGTTTAGTTGTATCTCAGGAAGACTTCCTGACATGGCACTACAAAGCGTCCAACACCTTGCTTCAGATTACCAGTCCAGAGAGAGCTGAATTTAACAGCAGAGTGGAAATTAGAAGATGTGTTCCTGGAAATCAGCTCAACTAAAAATGACATGATTTCAAACCTGAACATATGCCAGGTAGACATGCATTACAGAAGAAATGATGGGGCTTGTTCACCAGAGTCACACACCAGGAAAACAGGCAAACTAAGTGCATTCAAACACTGTAACAGGAACAGGGACAAACAGCCACGACACACAGTGGTCACACTGCCTCCTTCAGCAAGTGTGCTTTCCAGAGGTAAGTGACAGCTCTGGAGACATATCCAGCCTTGTCAAAGTTGCAGAATAGAAGAGAATAATAGAACTGTAAATGTTGGAAGAGACCTCCAGAGATCATCTAGTCCAACCCCTCCTGCTAAAAGCAGCATCACCTACGGCAGGCCACACAGGAACACATTTTCAAAGACTCCAAAGAAGAGTTCACAACTGGGGAGCCTGTTCTAGTGCTCTGTCACTCTCACAGTAAAGAAGGTTTTCCTGTGCTCCATCTTGTACCCAATGACCTACCTCCTATCACAGGATGCCACTGAAAAGAGACTGGCCCCTTCCTTTTGATGCCCAACCTTCAGATATTTGTAGATATTAATAAAGTCCCCTCTGAGCCTTCTCCAGACTAAACAGAATGAAGCCAGTTGAAAATAGATACCCAAGAACTCCTCTTTCTGTGTCTTTTTTCTTGTAATGACATTGACATGAATTAGGCTGTTGAAAAGATAAAATCTTCCATGAGGACTGGGAAGAAACAGCCCTGTGGATATGACAACTGCTGCCACTGGAAAATGCATTAGGTACAATTTTCAAATGCCTTACGTTTTCAAAGATAACCTTTTTTATCAGTCCTTGGGTTCACAAAGTCCTGTGACTGCTGGTAACAAGGCTCTGTACTGCACTTAAGGTCTTGCTGATTTCTGTTGCAGAGGTTTGAAAGGTGGAAACGAGTCTGGCAACTAAGTCCTTCTGTTATGAAATCATTCTGAGAGCTTTCGTTATTGCCAGTGATCACCCAAGAAATACAGTGGTCTAGCAAATAAATACAACTTTAGAGTCAGACCACAGCAATCAGTTAATTTTCTGGATTTATGTCAGAACTATTACTCTCAAAAGCAGTTTCTCTTAATTTTTCGTTGCTCATGTAAGCACAGAGTATTTTGCATGTGGAGCATTTTAGTCCTGTGTCCCAGAAGCAGCAGAGGGTGTTCACCATAACACTGCAGACATTCCTGTCCTCTGTCGAGCAGCCTGGTTACGTCTGTACTACTTAAACAAAAGATAACGAGGTCATGGGCTTCAGGAACGAGCACATGATTATCCTTCTTGTTGAACTATTCAATATGGCTTTGGTCTGTCTTCCAACAAAGAGCATCTGGGCTCAATCCAATCTACTGACACGGGCCAAGGACTATTTCCAGGAAGACAACTGTTTTTATGGCAGGGGGTGTGAATCAGCTTAAAAGCCTTTGCATCTGGGGCTGTAAAATGAGGCTTGTCCTGTCTTATTTACTGCTGTAAGCACCAGTTACTTGCCCTTTCCCAGGAATTCCTAGACTTGATTTACTTTATTCGCATGCCCATGTCTGTTTTGAAACTCTCTGTCGTGCACTAGGGACAGACAACCGTCCAAAGGGTCACTATTCAGGGCCAGAGAAACATTCTAGTTTTCAAACTATAAATGAAACTTGACGGCAGTATTTCAGTCTTCTGGGACCTCTAAATGGGGCTGAGAAATTTTAAGACACTAAGACCCTTTTTCAGTATTGTTTAAAACTTCAAGGAATACCTCACACCTTCTTTCAAACCCTTAGGTAAACCTGATGGTACAGTAACTGATGTTATCAGATGACTTTGGGTAGTAACCTCATGGTCTTGGTTTAGACTGCTAGAGAATTACGTCTTTGTAAGGAAGTGTGAAATCTTGGGTTTTGTGGCAGGGGGATTGGACTAGATGACCTTTCGAGGTCCCTTCCAATCCCTGATGATTCTGTGACCCTATGATTCTGTCAGCATGTCTGAATACATGGCTGTTTTATATGTGAAACTCCTCTGCTGAGAGTTACAGCGCCGACATTAGTAGCGCAATGCCTTCATTGACCCTGTAACAGGGTGAGAGCAGCAGCGTAGTGGTTTTTCCCACAAATGAGAACATTTTCCTGTTTGACAGAGAGCCCTGATCTGGGCAGTGGCTGAATTTCTTGCTGCCTTTACGAGTGTGCTTGGTGTTGTGTGCAGGTATTTGTCTGCCCACACGTGCAGAAGCACACATTCACTGCAGGGCCCCTGGGTGTGCTCTGCCTAGACTTCAGCACAGCCTTCAACACAGGGTCCTACAGCATCCTCCTGGAAAAGCTGCCAGCCCATGGGTTGGATGGGGACACCCTCTGCCGGGTTAAACTGGCTGGATGACTGGGCACAGAGTGGTTGTGAATGGTGCCTCATCCAGTGACCAGTGGTGTCCCCCAGGGGTCAGTACTGGGCCCAGTTCTATTTAACATCTTTACTGATGACCTGGATGAGGGAATTGAATCTACCCTGAGTAAATTTGTGGATGGCACCAAGTTATTGGGGACTGTCAACTTCTGGAGGGTAGGAAGATGCTGCAGACAGATCTGGACAGGCTGGGTCAATGGGCAGAGGCCAACAGAATGAGGTTTCCCAAGGCCAAGTGCAGGGTCCTAAACTGTGGCCACAGGAACCCCCTGCAGCTACAGACTGGGGGATGAGCGGCTGGAGAGCGGCCTGGCCAAGAGAGACCTGGGAGCACTGGTTCACAACTGGCTGAAAACAAGCCTGCAGTGTGCTCAGGTGGCATGAGAGGCCAACAGCATTCTGGCTTGTATTAGGAATAGTGTGGCCAGCAGGACTAGGAGTGTAATTCTCTGCCTTTACTGGGCACTGGTGAGGCCTCCCCTTGCGTACTGGGGACAGTTCTGGGTCCCCCACTTCAAGAAAGATGTTGAGGTACTACAGCAGGTGGAGAGGAGAGCAATGAGGCTGGGGAAGGGACTAGAAGGAAAGTCTGATGAGGAGAGGCTGTGAGAGTTGGGGTTGTTTAGCCTGGAGAAGAGGAGGCTCAGTGGGGACCTTATCACTCTCTGTAACTGCCTGAAGGGAGGTTGTAGACAGGTGGGGCTCAGGCTCTCCTCCCAGACAACTAGGAGAAGAGGGCAGGGCCTGAAGCTGTGCTAGGGGAGATTTAGGTTGGATTTTGTCAAGCACTTCCTCATGGAAATGGTGATTAAACATTAGAATGGACTGCCCAAGGAGATGGTGGAGTCCCCACCCCTGGAGGTGTTTAAGAAAAGACTGGATCTGGCACTTACTGCCATGGTCTGGCGCCATAGGATGGATTTGATGATCTTAGAGGTCTTTTCCAGCTTCACTAATTCTGTGTTTCTGTGATTCTATGACTGCAAATGCATTAGCACTGGCTGCCACCACAGCCCACTCCTGTTACAGACACAGTCATGCATGTTGCAGTCCCTGGAGGGCTGCAGCAAGCTTGCTTATGTGAGCATGCATGACAGCCAGACTTCATCAGAGAGATAACCATTCTTGCCTCAGAGGTACAAACTCAGTGTCAGAATTTTTTGTCTTGCTTTTGAGCTTTTGATACATGTTCTTTCTTGCTAAAATCAACAAGACTTGTAAGTACTGAGAAACATCTTGAATGCAGCACCAAAACAGCATGAGCACTCAGTCCTTGCCCAATGCAGATATAGCTGGCACTGCTGGCTCTAGTTCTGTATCTGTGCCACCTCTTTGCAGACTAAGAGCTGGATGACGCCTCAAAGCACCGCCCTGTACTGAAGTTAATGCATCCTGATCTCCCCAGGGCTTAAAATCGCAGCCACTGTTTCAGCCCAGTGCAGCTACATGGCCTCCAGATCTGGGCACCTTGTGCCTAGAACATGTGCACAGCCTAAGGCTGTCTTTGGAACTTGTGAGGGATTTAGCCTTCTTGGAAAGACGTTGGTGACCTTCCATTAATGCTGCTAGAGGAAACAATCTAGAGAGGAAAAAAAAGAATAGACCTCTAACAACGTTGTATATAACGTATTTAAATTTTCCCACTGAGAATCACAATACCTCTACCTTTTGCTTCAGGATTAAAATCAGTCTGATTGCATCGTGGTGGGAACTTTATGCAGAGACACAATACCCAGTACCAGTGTGCTGGGAGCAATGACATGCAGTGAAACAAAGATGGCAATCCTGTTTTCAGGGAGGTATCAGCTTGTACACGTCCTGGGAGATCATCCAAATAAATTCATTCTCATTCAAGAAATCCCAGCCTTGGCACGTTTTTCAATTTGGAAAGATTTGCAGCAGTCTTTGCTGTTACTTGTGCCTGGTCTACTTGAACCAGTAGAATACTACGTTCATGTGGCAGGGCATGTATCTCCTCAGACTGTATTACCGATAGCTGTTCTCTAAATGCAAGAACACTGCTTGTGTTTGTTGGTTGCCTCTAGATCGATAAGGCCTGTGGTACAAGTTCAGTTATCACCACACATTGTGTAATTACTCAGGAAGTGAATAACACACTGTTAAAGTCCCTGTGTAATTTCTGTCAAGAGTAAAATGTAAAACTCTGATTCTGCTTTACCAGAAGCTAGTGATCTAGTCTGGTTAAACTATCTCACTGTTCAAAAGCCCTATTTGCAGCTTTTTGTCACTGCTTCCTTCTTGCTATAATTTCTTTTGTATATTCTCATTTGGTACAGAATCTTAGAGTCCTAAATATAATAAAAATACATTTAGAGAAGTACTAGAGTGAGTTGATAGCTTTCTCTTGCTTGCTGTGGGGCAGGACCATGCCTGTTGCCCCTGACTGCAAGAAATGAAAAGAAGTGCCTGAGGAGCACATGCAGGAGAGCAGGACCTGGAGGTTAAGCCCCAAGCAGTTAACATATCTTCTGGGTTTGGCCAGCAGATTCAGAGTACCAGTGTCATAATTCTACTAGTCAGAAACGACTCTTCTGTTTTTTTAAGTAGAAAGAAATCAATAGAAGTTTATACTTCTGCGCCTCCTCTCGCACACAGCAATGGCTCTGCTGTTACTGGTGGCTCATCACAGTGAGCAATGCGGCAGAGCCTCAGTATGTTGGAAATGTAGTTGATCTCTAAAAACATTGGTGATGCAATGGCTTCAGGTGTGACAGGACTCAAGCAGGATGTTATTGATTAGGCTTCTACTGGGACTAGAGAGAGAGAATGGACAAAGAAGTGATGCAACAGGTCCCAGGTAATATCATCAGGTAAAACAGATCCGTCCCAAAGGAACTGCAAGCGTGTTTCCTCGGGATGTGAACTGGTAAGTGAGAGAAAACCAGTTAAGTCCTACGCGAAGAAGGCTTAACTATGGAAGTGTCCTTCACCAAACCTGCATAAAGAAGAGAGAACAGGAATGTCTAAGTGGCGGGGAATAATATAGCCTGTAAATGTTATTTACTCTTGTTTTCTAGTATTTTCAAATTATGTTTTTTCCTCTAAATATTTTGGTTTGGTTAGTAGTGGTTTTCTTTAGGCAGAGCACAAAACTGCTGATCTGTCATCACGTGGGTGATTCCTACCCAGGACTGCAGATCAGGGAGTGCTTTGGTGTCCACAACCTCCTGCTCCAGGTGTCTCTCACTCAGGGACAGAGATTACCTCTGCCAAGGTGGGCTCAAGGAGCCTTGAGAATCCGACCAGGGACATACAGTCTTCAATGAAAAAAGAGGTTTGCAAATGATAGCTTACATCATTTGTGCTACAATTATTAGTTTAATAACAGCAGATTAGTGGACATTACTTACACTCCTTCATTTAGTCTCCACATGCACTTTGGTCCAAAATCTTTCCCATGCAGACAAGATCCCATCTGGGAGGACATTGGGAAGCTTCTACCATGTCACTGTTTAAGAAGACAAAGTGTCTGTCACGCTTCACATGTTAATTTGCTGCTTCCATCTTAGGAAAAGGTACATGAGAACAGCTTTATTCCTTTCTAAGTTTCTGCTGGTTACTTCTCTGTTTTGCTATGAAATATTCCATATTTTATGCTTGACCTAGGATCACTATTTCTCTGTGCTGCACCCTCTGTATCCTCTCCACCTTTGCTTCGGGAGCATCTTCCTTTTCCATCTAGCTGTTTTCCAGAAAGGAAGCCTGTCACATGGCCCTTTGAGGAAGAGTCTACCTGTGTTGTCCCTTCAATAGTATTTGAACACACTGTCTGTGTTTCAACAGTAACTAACTGAAGGTGAGATGTCCCAAAGTTATTGATACTTTAGTATCTTCAGTATCTGTCATGAAAATGGGCATCCGGGTAGAGGAAGATGTCTATGTCTTCCCCAAGGGAAACTACACACTGCAGGCTTGTACTTACTAATCACATAACATATTTTAAAAAAAGAAAAATTCCTAGAAAACCAGGTCTTCCTACTGTCATTGCTCATGGGACCACATTATGGAAGGAAGCGACCAACGCTGAACTTCACTCCACATTCTGCTGCTGTTTGCCAGATAGAGTTAACTGAAAGGAAATTTTTCAGTGTCACCGATTTATAAAAGGGCCTTCATTGTATGCTTGCACCTTCAAGTCTGCATCAGGCAAGCCTTTCTGCTGAGCAGTCTGTGGTATCTTGCACGTTATTGGCCTCAGGTAATCTCATGAGCATGCTCATCAGTGTGCATAACCTCATTTGGCTCAAATTTAATCTGCCACGGTATCACTCAATTTCCCAGTTGGTTTCTGTCTCTTAGCAGCTCTTTACAGGGTAATAGATTTTTAGTTGAATGTCATTTGCAAAAATTTACCAGTTTGCTGTGAGTTTTCTCTTTTGTTCTTTCTCTTCTATTCACACAGTCTATGAAACTGCTGGTCCCTCTACACATCCCTGGTGGGATCTCATCTCATTGATAATGAACAGGTACTTACAATACTGCATAGATATTAGGTTGCTCCCTCTTGGGATGTGTATGCAACACATTTCCGCTCATCTGATACCAATTCATCTCAATGCTTTATCACCAAGAAAAATATCCAACATTCCTGATTAGTTTAACACCACAGTGGTGAAGACGTGGATAACAGTGGCTGGGAATGCTTCTGCACTAAAAGGGCTAAAGTGCAGCCAGCAGACGTGCACACCATAGGGATGAATTAATGATATGAGGGATTGTCATACCAGCAATGGGTCCTACACGATCTTAGTTTTCTTTCATTTATCCTACTCACCATATTTCTTCCTCACTCTGAAGCAGCATTAGGCAGTAGGCTGACTGCTTGAGAAAAAGAAATAAAAGGCATCATGTCTGTTCTAAAATGCTGTGATATCTACAAGATATCTTCAGATTTTCAGTAGGTATGATGTAACTGAAGTGTTTTCTCACCTGGGCAAACACAAGACTGAAAACTGTGTGTGGCAGAAGCCAGGCAGAGACAGGACTGCAATGTCGCAGTATGCAGGGCAGAAGACACTTGCTGGAAACCTGCAGGCAGGCAGTGGGGAAGCAAAGGGTCTATGAAGTGTCTGCAGCAAAGGAGATGGTGGGGCTAAGAGTAGGAGGGGAAAAGATGGAGTGGGTAATTATAAAGGAGAAGAAAAAAAGAATCCCCATGTAGATTTAGATGCATCAGATAAACAATGAGATGTCAGGGACTCGATGAAGCATTTGAAATGCAGTCTTCATTAATATTTTGTCTGTCTTATCTCAGACTATTTTATTTTGCAGATGTGGAGATTTGTTCCTGCTGATGTATAGAGATGATTACCAGGCAACAGGAGCCATCAACACTGCTTCAGGCCCTGTGCTGCTTTTCCACGTTTCCCTATGTTTGAAGACATGAATCACCAAGTCACTATTATTTCTGTGCTATCTGTGAGGAAATTTCCTTGTGACTTTCTCTTACCTCCAGAAGCTGTGTAAGCCATTGCTACCCACTTGCCTCACGATCCAATCATATGGTGTCACAACTGCCACAAAGAAAAAGGCTGGAAATTGTGCACAGAGTTGCGAGTAACCAAGGCACAAACGCCCAGCTGCTCTCCAAACACGTTTCTCCCGAGCAAAAAGTACAGAGCAAATACATTATTCAATTCACTTGAGTTTTATTCTACTTGCTTTCCTCTATGAACTATTAACAAAATTTACAATTTGCTCAAAAAGCAAAAAAGTGCCACAAGAACAAGCCCAGGTACCAGTATAGGTTGGGGACTGACCTGTTGGACAGCAGTGTAACAGAAAGGGAGCTGGGGACTCTGGTGGACAGCAGGATGACCATGAGCCAGCAATGTGCCCTTGTGGCCAAGAGGACCAAAAGCGTACTGAGGTTGATCAGAAGGGCGGTGGTTAGCAGATAAAGAGAGGTTCTTTTCCCCGTCTACTCTGCCCTGGTGAGACCACAACTGGAGTATTGTGTCCAGTTCTGGGCCCCTCAGTTAAAGAAGGACATCAAGCTGCTGGAAGGTGTCCAGCGTAGAGCAACAAGGATGACGAAGGACATGGAACACCGCCCTTATGAAGAAAGGCTGAGGGATCTGGGTCTCTTTAGCTTGGAGGAGACTGAGGGGTGACCTCATTCATGTCTATAAGTATGTGAAGGGTGGGTGTCAGGAGGATGGAGCCAGGCTCTTCTC
>JAOXOE010000874.1:9355871-9370756 GCA_028565055.1 Phoeniculus purpureus | reverse complement strand
GTTCACTAGGGCAAGGCTGAAGACAAACATATACCACTTAAAAAAAGTAATAAAGAAGCAGATAAGAGAGTGCATTGATCCTGCTGTGGCAGGGGAATTGGACTAGATGATCTTTTGAGGTCCCTTCCAATCCCTAATGTTCTGTGGTTCTGTGGTTAGTAAGGTAACCTTAATAACAGTCCCTTGTGAGTTAGTTAAAATAACTGTATTAGTCCTGGTTATTTTCATTGTAAGTTCTGCTATATTCATTTTGGAGCTTGGAAGTTAGTTTTTCATCCAGTGTTTGCATTGTCAGGAGTCTTCTTCAAGCCACCTTTGTAACTGCCAGTATCACTGGAGAAGATGTTTCTATGAAAGCTCTGATTCCCACAGCTGCTGAAGGACTGGTATGAATATATTGCACATATTAAAGCAGACCTATGAAAATGGTGCTTTAGAGTGGAAAGCACTGAACATTTTTAGGAAAGGACCTAAAAATGGCAGGAGTGTTATCTGAGCCCTTTCAGAAGGCAGGACTGAAGATCTTAACTAGAAAAAATTGATAATTAAAGATACAGAGCTTAATGGAAGGTAGGATAAATGTTGATGTGTTTTTGTCAAAGAGGAATGCTATCAAACTGTTTTTTTAAAACTAATTCCCTGGGAACTTTACAGAAAATCTTGGGATTTCAGTAGTGCATCTGGTAAAGTGTCAAGTAGGATAGTATCCACTAAAATAGAATTTGAAAATCAGAAATGGAGTTAGGACTGGTTGGAAGCACCAAACTGAAGAGACTCTGGTCATCTTTAATAATTTCCAGGAAACTTTGATTCAGCTGTAGGATACTGCTAATGGAGTTTGCTGATCACACAGTATAAGACTAGCATCATAACAGTGGACAGTTGAGAGGCAACTGACAGCAAGAACTGGATGCCTACAGTGTTTAGAAATTAACTGGAATTCAGTGGTATAAAATTCAAGTTCATGACAATGGGAGTATGCTCTGGTTAAGGTGGGATCTCCTCAGCTGGGGAATCCAATCAAGGCAAATGCTGCAGTGTCACCATGGCTGGCTAAAGCTGAGCGCTCAATGAAAAGCATTTATGAGAAGTGGTGCTCTCTTGCTAACGCACTTAGGTATTTTCAGCATGTGCAGAAAGGTGGTGCTGATATTACTGCCCATGGTGCAGGTAGAGTATCTTTTTTTACCTGTGAAATTCTGATCATACATGATCTGAGGAGTAGATTAAAATTGACACAGATACAGTGAGGGACTACTAACTATGATAATCAGGGAATGGAATGCTGAAGATGTTGAGAGAGCTTGTCTTGTTTATCTTAGCAAAGGGCAGCCTAAGAGACCATGTGATTACTGTCTATGAACATCACATGGGACTAGAGATCATATGACAAGCCACCACCTAGGGATGGGGAAGCAGGCAGTCTGGCAGTATTTGTTCATATTCCCACCAGTTATTGCAGAGTCTGAGAAGTGTATGTTAGCCCGATAAGTCCTTCTTGATAAGGGACCTTGGCAGGAACATGACCCAGTGAGCACATGTCCCCCAGATGTAGCCAGAACAAACATTTCTCACTGTGACAGAGCAGTGGCTATTCCATAGCATGTTGTGGGTACTGTATTTGGCATAATTATAATTAGTATAATACAGGTTTATCATATGAATGCTTTGGGCTTTCTAATACTGAGTTGTGAGGAAAGCAAGTGGGAAGAATGACAAATAGCTCAGGGAAGTTTCTCTTGGTAAATGATTCACAGCAGTGCCCAGGATGCTATTTAGGAGGATATTGCCTTTGGGATCCAGCTGATTAACAAAGCTGTGTGAGGCCAGAGCTGGAAGCCAGAAAACGTATAAAGGATAATAAGCAGCTTAGTCTCCCTCTGTGGAGAGATGAAGCAGTTGTGGAGTAGCTAGTGGGTGAATGATGACCCTGGATCCCTGCAGCCTACAGTCTAGGTGGCCAGGCTGGAGTGTTTGGTGGCAAAACTCTAGGTGGCAATGAAAGCTGCATGATACACACCTTGCAAAGAAAATGAAAAAACTTGCTTTGCATGTGAAAGGTTGTTGGAGAAGGAGGTGGGGGAAGTTCAGTCCATGCAAAAGGGCAGTCACTATTATAATCAAAGAAAATTATAGCAGGAAGAAGTAGTGACTTGTAGAGAAGTAGATCAGGGAGGGGTTTTTATGCAAAACAGAGATTTACTGGAAAAACAGATTGATATTATTCATGACATTGTGAAATTGAAATAAACTTGATTAACAATTGTATTTCAAGAAAATACGTAGAAAAACATTTCCTCTTGGTATTTTCTAACTAGATGTGTTAGAAATATTTTAGCATTATGACAGTTTTGAAATAGCTCTATTTTAAAATAACATCTGATTTTAAGTCATTTTACACTTTAAAAGACCAATAACTAGAAAAAGAATGTTTAATTTGCTGTGGTAAAGATTAGCTAGACATTAATTTTTTAATTAACTGAAAAACTGTGTTAATTTAGTCCCCCACCATCTCATTTCCTGACTTCTTGTAATCACAACATCATTCAAATAAGAGCTGTAATTATGCCAAATTTCTGTCACTTGGATGTGCAGCCTGAAGCTCTCGCTATATTTTCTGCTGCTTCTTGATGTCCAGGTAGCAGCAGTGATGAAAAACCACTAGTTCCCTGTAACTTTTTTTAAAGGCAATTATTTTTTGTCATCATTTTCCATTTAATGTTTATTGGTTAGATTGCTTCATTGTGGTCCACTTGCTGTTGTTTCACATGTGAAGCAGATTTCTGCCTTTTCTGAAGAATCTGAAAGTGACAACTTCCTGGGAATGCTGCAAGGCCCGTCTCTTCCCGTGATTTGTGTATGGCTATTTCCCTAGCATTTTTCAACATTACATTCAGTAAGAATTATCATACAGTATGCCTGTCTGAATAGTTTATTGTGTCTGAATAGTTTATTGTGTCTGAATAGTTTACTGGGCAAGTTACTAAGGCAAACAGCTGTGTACAGTTTTGTGTACTTTGGTTGTCTGTTCTCTGCCACTGCAGACTGACTTTATATCTCCAGTTCATGGAATAAAAACAAAAAAAAAGAACCATTTAGAGGTATTTACACGAAAGAAAATATAAATTGCTTTGCTTTGTATTCAGTAGCAGAGGACTCAAATATAAGTAATTTCAAAGCATGTACAGGAAGGAACCTTCAGTTTTTCAGGCTATGCTATTAGACTAAAAAACAGTAAGTACATATTTTGCCTATTTGAGTAAGTAATTTAAATGTCCAAGGTGACACTTGGTGCCTACCCTTGGAAAAAAGACCTTGGCTGTGAATGGTCTAGAACTGGCTACGACATACACTGATGACAAAGCAGTTCCAACTCTGCAATCAGAATTGCTTAATATAGTGATTTAAGTGTAATGAATGTATGAAGAAATCATAATTAGTTTTTTTTAAAGAACTATAAGATAGGGGAGAAAAATGCCCCAAACCTGTTCACTTTACTGGTGACAGAGGTTTTCTCTGCTTTACAGGAAGTGGAATAAATTCCAGTTCCTATTTCCATAGTCCACACTTACTGTAATTTCTGTTATGTTCTTGATGTTTCTGGAATGGTCAAATTGGGAGGCTCTAGTACAGGTTGCCAGAGAGGTTGTGGATGCCCCATCTCTAGAAATGTTCAAGGCCAGGTTGGATGGAGCCCTAGGAAACCTGGTTTAGTGAGAGGTGCTCCTGCCCATGGCAGAGGAGTTGGAACTAGATGATCTCTGAGGTCACTTCCAACCTTAACTTTTCTGTGATTCTATGATTTCTGCATGGAACTGGGAACAGCGCTAACTGTCCCAAGCCAGTAAATTGTGCCATGTGGACGCATCTCTGTAAATGAGTGTTCGGGCTTTTCTTTGCTTAGGACACAAAAGGTTGAAAGGAATAGTACTCATATTTCTCTGTTACTCTCCTTTTCATAACTTAAAACTTGCACAGCTGTTATTGAAATGGGAGAATTTTCTCTCCTGTGTGGTCTCCAAAAGATAACTCTTATCATGGGATTATAGAATGTTTTGGAGATGGCATCTTAAATACCATCTATTCTAAACACTCAGCTCCAAGCAAGGACATCTTCAACAACATCAGGTTGCCTAAAGCCCCATTGAACCTGGCCTTCAACACTGCCAGGGGTTGGGCATCCATAACTCCTCTGAACAGCCTATGACAGTGTTTCACCACTCTCATTGTAAAAATTTTCTTCCTTCAATCTAGTCTGAATCTAACCTCTTTTCATTTAAAACCATTAACTCTTGTCCTATCACTACAGGCCCTTTTAAAATGTACCTCTCCAGCCTTCTTGTAGGCCTGCCTGAAATACTAGAAGGCTACTGTAAGGTCTTGGATATTTCTCCAAATCTATCACACCATCTTCATCCCTCTGATCATCTTTGTGGCCCTCCTTTGAGTCCACGTCCTTCTTAAGTTGGGGGCTCCAGTGCTGATACAGAACCCTAGGTGGAGTCTTACCAGACAGTTGAAGGGGAGAATCACCTTCTTGACCTGTTAGCCAGGGACAGTTACCCTGGGAAGAGTATGGAGACACTGCCTGGTTGTGTAGGGATGGGACAGTAAGGCTAAGGCACAGCTGGAGTTGAACTTGTCAGGGGAGGCATGAAAGAGGTGTATAAGCACAAGAAGTGAGGTGAGATACACTGTACCCTGCCCTGATGAACACCACTGGCAAACTGATACCAGCAGAAAAGGAGAATTCTGAGTAGCTCAGGAATGGTTTTGCCTGGGTTTTCACTGGCAGCCTCTCTTCTCACGTATCTCAAGTGGATGGACATCAAGGCAGGCAGTAGGGGAGCAAAGTCCACCCCACTATAAAAGAAGATCAAGGCTGAGACTCTCTAAGGAACCTGAATATTCCTAAGTCTGTCAGACCTAGTCTATCATTCCTAAGTCTATCATGTCTATGATGAGACGCTTCCCATAGACCTGAAGGGCTGATGTAGTCGCCCAACCGCTCTCCATAATATTGCAGGTAAAGCCTCTTTAAACTAGATAAAGGGGAACGTTGCCCTCATAGTTCATAAAAGTAGAAAAGAGGATCCTGGATGTTACTGACCTCTTTTCTCACCTCTTCCTGGGAAGATCATGGAGCAGATCCCTGGAAGCAAGGCAGAGGCACATGTAGGATAGGGGGGTGATTTGAGACAGCCAGCACAGCTTCACCAAGGGCAAGTTCTCTTTAAAATCTGCCTGAATGTGTTCCTGGGCAATTTGGTCTGGCAGGGGGATTGGACTAGATGATCTTTCAAGGTCCCTTCCAATCCCTAATGTTCTGTGTGTGATTCTTTGTGTGTGTGACTAATCATCTAGCAGTCTCTGAAGGACTGATGTCAGTAGACAAAGGAAGACTTATGGATGTTATCTAGCCAGACTCTGTAAAGTATTTTACAAGGTCCCCTACAACATCTTTCTCTCTAAATTAGAGAAATATTAATTTAGTGAACTATATGCTGAATAAGGAATTTGGTGGATTGTTGCACTCAGAGAGCAGTGGTTAGTACTTCAATGTCCAGATTGGCATCAGTAACAAATGTTGTCCTTCATGGGACCAGTGCTGGTTAATGTCTTCATCAGTGACAGGCAATGTAATCAAGTGCACCCTGAGCATGTTTGTAGTTGACACCAAGCTGAGCAGTGCAAATAACTGATAGGCATGGATGTCATTCAGAGGGAACTGGACAAGCTGGAGAAGTGGACCTACATGAACCTCATGAGGTTCAGCAAGGTC
This sequence comes from Phoeniculus purpureus, assembly GCA_028565055.1. Taxonomy (NCBI): domain Eukaryota; kingdom Metazoa; phylum Chordata; class Aves; order Bucerotiformes; family Phoeniculidae; genus Phoeniculus; species Phoeniculus purpureus. The sequence goes on along the minus strand of JAOXOE010000874.1, from coordinate 9,364,974 downwards.
AAGTGCAAAATCCTGCCCCTGGGGCAGAAGAATCCTTGATGCTAGTACTGCCTTGGCAATGATGTGATTGAGAACATAGCTCTGCAGAGAAGGACTTCGGAGTACTTGTGGATGAAAGGCTGGACGTGAGCTGGCAATCATAGAATCTATTGGGTTGGAAGGGCCCTAAATAGCTCCAGGGATAATGTGCACTTGTAAGTGAGAAAACCAATTATGTATTTGGCTGCATCAAAGGAAGCATAGCCGGTGGGCCAAGGAGGTGATTCTGTCCTCTGCTGAGACCTCAGCTGGAGTACTGCATCCGGCATTGGAGTCCTCAGGACAAGAAGGTCATGGAGCTGCGGTACATGAGGACTCTCTCAGAGAGTTGTGGTTGTTCAGCCTGGAGAAGATTCCAGAAAGACCTTATTGTGGCCTTTCAGTATTTTTGATTGGGGGGGTGGCCTACAAAAAATACCGGAACTTTTTAGTAGTGCCTATAGCGACAGAGCAAGTGATAATGTTTATAAAATAAAAGAGGGGAGATTTAGACTAGATCTGTGGAAGACATTTTTTATAGTGAGGGTGGCGAAACACTGGCACAGGTTGCCTAGAGAGGGGGCTGTGGCCCTATCCCTGGAAACATTCCAGATCAGGCTGGATGTGGCTCTGAGTAACCTGGTCTGGTTGAAGGTGTCTCTGCTCACTGCAAGGGGCTTTGACTAGATGAACTTTGAAGGAGCCTTCCAATCCAGTGCATTCTCTGATTCTATAGTTCCATGGTTATATGGCCACACTAGTGACATACAGAGAGGACTTGAGGAGTAAATATTTAATCTAAGGAGTTTCTTATCAATCTAGCCACACTAAGCTCATTAAAGTCTCTGTGCTTCAATTAATGTTTTACTTAGTTATGTCAACTCAACAATTTGGCAAGTCCTCTTACAATCCAGATCTCATCGATGAACTGCACCATTTGAGTCAGTGAGAGTCTCTGTTAATCCTGACACCATTCATGTACTGGTTTTTCTTTTGTCCCTACAGGCCCATTAGCACAACCAAGAAAATAGTAGATTTTTATCAAGGAGCAGAATCAAACGTCTGGCATGCAAAAGAAGAGGACCTTTTAAACAAGTTTCATCAAACAGAAAAATATGGTAGAATGTGGTACTGCGGAATGGTACAAATTCTGCAGAGAAATTTATTTACTAATGGGCATTAAATCTTTAGTGTCAGCAGAGTGAGGACATGGTGCAGACTCTTAAGCAGCACACTTAGTGCCATTGTTTTTCGTGGCACCCACTGTGAGTGTTCCAGTGAAAGCTAGTGAAGATGTGTCAGGATACTTAGATAGGGATGTTCCAAATGCAGAGCAAAGTTGTGACATCTCCATCACTGGTGGCTTGTAATGATTAAAAAGAACATTTACCAGGAGTTGTTTGTGCCATTAATCTCTGTGTAGCTGATCCTGCCCAGGACGGTCTGGGTGTACTTGAACGGCTGGCTAGTCAAGATTCTCTCCAGTCATGATTTTTATGATGCAGTGACACAAGACATCCACTGCTCCCACTGGAATAATGAATTCTCAGCATCCTTAAATAGCCAAAGTCAGCATGTACAGAATTACAGTTCCAGTAATAACCAGTGTTCTTGCAAATTTAGGTAAAATCAGTTGGAGAGGGAGGAAATTAAAGTGCATAGGGATTTAGATTCAGGCTCTTGTGAGTTTGTCCTTGCTTCAGAGTGCTAATTTTCTTCAACAGTAACACCTATGTGCAAAAGGCTGAAGGAGGCAGAATGTTCACTTTGGTAGGGAGGAAAGAATTGCCACATGTCACTTTGCCCTGAGCAAGTGAACCTGCTTCAGTTCTCACCGGCATAACTGGTTATGGGCACTTAGCTAGACAGTGTCACACTCTGTAAATAAGACCAGTTTTTCACTCTGGATTAGGTTGTACTGGCTTCTAGCACTCCCAAAGAAAACCTGTTATCTGCCTTTAGTGATCAAACTCTCATTAAACCATGAGCAGCCTTTTGTGCTTGTGAAATTGCTTTATTCTCCTCCTCTGCATTTAAATCTCTGCAGAGAGGGATGGCTGTTTTGCCATGAGAGGTCCTGTCTTAGAGCACTGTTGTCATTAGTCTTCTGTCACACTGTCAGGCTTTGATGACTCAGGCATTACAAAAAAAGGACAAAAACCCCTCATCCCTCTCTCTGTACTAAAATAGCTTAACAGCACATTTTTTCAGAACATTTTACTGCAATTAGTTGGGTCATGTTTTCTTTCTGAGAGCTCATAACGGGATTTACAGTTCTGCTGTTTGAAGTTAAGCTACTTGAATGCTTAAATTTACTATTTTTTAAATAAATCTCATTGAAGCCCACTTGATATCTTTGGTACACTATAAAAAGAAAGGAAGAGATGAATATGCAGTAGAACAGGGCCTTGCATGTCCTGTAGTTTAGAGTGGTGTTTCTCAGCCAAATTCTTTAGTGCATCAGAAAAAGGTTCCTGGAAAGAGTGAAGAACTTGAAAAGAAATCTGCACACTCTTCCATGTATATGAGCAAGCAAACAAGACAAGGAAAACAGAGGTAATAAGTAACCTGTTAAAGCCGAGCCTACATTTTATTAGGTTATAAATGTAAATCACTGCAGCAGTTTTACAATTGAAAGAATGTTGCTCCTCAACAAAAAAAGAAGAGCTGGAAGCAATGATGTGGGGCATGTTTGCATGCACACTGTAAGCCATCCTGATACCCAGGCCATGCCCAAGTGATTAGTGCCTCTGATCTGCAGCCAGCCAGAGGCAAAAGCTTTGGTCTCATAAGAAATATCATTAAATATATCTTCATGACACTGCATTGTCCAGTGAAGGTAGGTCACTACTGCCCAGACCTTTGTCCTCCCGTTTCTCATGCAGACATTTTGATGGATCCAAGAGTCACAGCAGGAGCTTGCTGGGCAGCATCAGTGATGGGGTGCATCTGACCTCTTGTGTTGACATGCAGTGGTGGTGGATTGGGACTGGACCACAGCCCTTCCCACTAGGTTCTTCCACATCACATCTGGTGACATCATTTTCTTACCTGCTCCTGGGCATGAGGGGCAGTAATCTGGTGTTTCTTTACCTCCTAATTCCCATTCAGCACAAATAAATTTTATGTTCTGCATATTCCTTCAGGACAGGAACAATTTCACTGAACTTACTGATCCCAGTCCATAGTCAAAACATACTGTCTCAACCTTTTCTGTCACTGCTAGAGTCCCCTGGTCCTGTGGCTTTCCTCCTCCTGGCCCTGCTTATGCCACTAGCCCTCCTCTCTACTAGGGATATGGAAAAAGTTATTAGCTTCATCTGCTGGTTTTTGGGGCAATGATGAACTTACTACACCACTGTAGTTAGAAGGGTAACAGCAGAGATTACTAACCTTGAGTATCTATCTACAAGTGTGGCCTGTACTTACATGGGCAGGCTGTCAACAGCACTAGCAGTGCCAGAGCTTTGGTGATAACCTTAAGCATGGACACCAACAGCCTGCATAGGAGAGCCAGGACCTGTCTAACACAGGCTGTGATGCTATCAGGGATTGCATGTTGAGAGGCTTGCATGCGCTCACATGCACAGCCATTTCTTAACAACATTGCAAGACATCTACCAAGACTGTGATATGTATGGGGTTTCTTATGAGCAGAATCATGTAGGTGGCTGCCACACAGCATGGTTTGTGTTTCTCTGACTAAAACTCTTAACGAGAACAATTACTAGTTTGAGGCATGCAGAGCCTGGAAATTACAAGGAAGAGTGAGTAAGGTTTGTGTAGCTATCACAAAGGCACCCTGCAGAATGGTAAAGTGGGCTAGTAATTATCGTGAGCATGTGGGATATTTGTACTGAAAGCGAGCAACACATGGCTTCTCATAGTCACTGATGTAACTCATTTTCAAGATGATGCTATGGGAGGAAAATTATCTGTATGGATTTTTGACATGAATTTCTGTCATAAGCATGATTGCATAGTCTCAATGAAATATCTAAAGTCAGTGGAATCTTTTGTTCAGTTTTTTGGTTTTTGAGAAGTTTGTCAGTTTATTACTTCTGATTCACTTTTTAAATTATCCTGGAATGTTCTCTGGATGAGTGAACAGGGTATTTCCTTGAGTTTAGCTAACAAGTTGTGCACAAGCAAAATGTTTTACAACTGTGTCCTGTGTGAAATATCAATAAAATGTAAATAACTCATTTAAATATCAAGCTTAACTGGAAATGAAATGGCAGAGCAAACTGCGACAGAGCAACATCAAAAGAAGGAGGCATGACTGTTAAAGTCTGGCTTAATAAGAACACAGTAGGAAAAAAGACCCAGTATTTCAGTCTGTATGGCTAAGGGTATTGACAGTGAAGTCTGTGGTCTGAAGATAAAATTACATCAGAAACAGCTTCAAAACAAATAAAGGTCACAAAAAAAAAAAAAAGGAGGCAGAGCAGGGGGAGTCAGGGGAAGGAAGGAAAGAAGGAAGGAGGGAAGGGATGAGTCTGTGCTTGCCTACAGTCAATCAGTTCACCTTTCAATCTGAAACAGTAAGGTTAAATAGGATGGTATTAAAGACAGAAGCTACATACTGCCAATCTTAGACGTTCAGCTGTGTGTCTTTGTTCTGTTTTCAGCACTGTGTCTTGCATATGAAAATGTCTTTTATCATCTTGGTGATTCTGCTGGAATCTGTTCCGGTTGTTCACAGATCCAGTCAAACAGTCCAGGCATTGCTGGGTATTTAACACCTAATCTGTGCCTGTTAGTGTTGCACGGAGTGCTGCTTTTCAGAATTATCATAAAATCATAGAATATTTCAGGATGGAAGGGTCCTTCAAAGGTCATCTAGTCCAAACCACTTGCAGTAAGCAGGGACATCAACTAGATAAAGTTGCTCAGAGCCACACATGAATTTAATTTTTAACAATGCTGACTGGGTACTTATATAGCAGAGTGATTAGGCATATTTATGAGCAAAACATGTTGCTAATCTTAAAACATGAAGCTTATAGTGGATTTAAGTGCATTTTTATGAAACAAATCCTATAAAGCAAATGCCATAAAATCACAGAGGATGCTAATTATAACTGCTTGAGTTTTTTCCATACTAAATTGGTTTTAAAAAATAGTGATTCTGGTGACCACTGACAAGCACAATCTCTGTCTGCTAGCGGTTCTATTTTCTTTAGATCTGCTTTCCTAAAGCTTTTGAGAGCAGATTTAGGTTCAGCGTGTTCAGCTTGATTTATATTACTGTCAAACCAAAATTTTACGTTTACCTTGTCTCTGTGGAAAAGGCTGTACAACATGCTGGCTGAGGGGAAGTCACACATTTGTAGGATTTAGAGCAAAGACAGCACATGATGTTACTCTGTCTCTGCCCAGTCTATAGGTCTCAACAACCTGAGCTGACCAGGAGTGGTTTTTTTGGAATGGCATCCAGGCTGAAGAGTTTCTCACAATCAGTGGGAGTCTGACATAATAAAAGTCTGCCATCTTACAAAACAGACAGTGGTGCGTTTTATTTCAGTCACTAACCACTGTTTTCTGATTAATTATTATTCATGGCTAGGAGGTATTAATAGCAGGTATTCGGTATATGTTGTACTTTTACAGTAGAAATCATGATCGTTACAGTGGTTTTGAAAATACTATTTTCGCTATCTCCTTGAATATGTCAATGGCTTGAGATCTCTGTCACTTGTTTTTCCATAAAATGTTCCCATGGAGTCATATGACCACATGATATATGTAAAGCATCAAGTCTATGCCCTTGCCTGTAGGCAAGGTCAGTAATTACTGTGAGACTGCATGATCTTCCTTTCATTCTTCTCTACTGAGAAGTTTTAATGTAATCAACCTATTATTTCCACAGAGAATGAAAATTACAGGAATAGGGGTTTTCAAAAACCCTGAGATCACGTGTCCTTTCTCACATAGTTCTCTCAAAAATTAAGTAAGATCAGTGGGAGTCAGTGTTAGTAAATGCCTTGTTGCATTTGTCTTGCTGCTTTATGACTAATGATTGTCCTTGTTTTCTCCTTAGGGCTCTTCCTGCAATGATGCAGTGGGTCCGAACTCAGAAACCAGGAGAAAGTGGTGTGAATATTATCACTGCGGATTTTGTAGAACTTGGTGACTTTATCAGCACAGTCATAAAGCTCAACTATGCCCTGGATGAAGGTGAAGATGACACTACCTGATAGTACTATAGTACATGTGGTGTTGTGTTATTTAGAATTAAAAAAAAAAAAAAAATATTGCATTTTAAAGAAATTATCTTGTAAAGCACTAATCTTCCTGTAACACACAGAAATGTTGAGGGCTTTAGTGGGTGGGGTTAGGGGAAATGTTTTAATCAATTGTGATCACTTTTTACATTCGTGTTTCATGTGAAGAGCAAAACTAAACATGTTTACAGTGTTTGATAAAAGAAGGCCATTTACATGTTTTCAGTGAGGTACCAAATGCAATTCATGTGTCTTCTGTGGTTATGAACAGTGCCAAGAAATTTGCAGCTTTCGGAGCAAGGGGATGTATATTGCCCTCTGCCTGCCCACAGCAGGATTCCCGATGGTGTGAGCATTACACCAGAAGAGTGAGGACAGTATATCTGGTCCGAAAAATATTATGCTGCTACAATTCATCTGTTTGGTGGTTTAACTGATTGTATTTATCAGTGAGCTACAGATTTAAATGCCTTTGTGAAGTAAATCCAAAGTCATGCCTCTAGCACACGCGTAATCATTGGACAGTATACATGGTGTATTATGTAGCTTGCACAGCATACAGACTAATCCTGCTTGCTTTTCATTCTCAACATGGGGTTTTTCAATGTCTCTGCCCCAGATCAAGTCAGCAGACATGTTGCTGGCCTAACTCTTTGCTAGGGAGCTGCCAGTTCATATTTTCCCTGGTTCCAGCAGGAACAAAGTTAGGCCTTATTGCAGCACCCCTTCTTCCCAGGAATAATCTTATCTAAGATAAGATCCAACATCTCATCCTGATCTAACATGCACTGAATATAATACAAGAATTTCCCATGTTTAGGGTGGATTGGGCATAGGTCAATAAATAGTGTGTACTTCAAGATGGGCAAGATTTTGTCCCATGGTGGGAACCTGCTTCTGCAGAACTGAAGCTGCTCTTGAAAAATAGGTGCAGTCTAAGCTTCTCTTTAAGGCAGCTACAAATGAAACACTTAACCTGCTGATGAGAAAAAAAACAGTGTGAGTTTCACCAGTGAAAAATTGCTGTATTAAACAGTGCAGATGTCCAGTTTCTAGCTAATATCAATACTCTGTAGTCCTTAAATTGTTTGGGGGATATTATACTGTGTAACACAAGGTTAGAGGTCTGCAGGACAGCACTGTTCTAGCAGCAGAATTGCTGATCATCCTACTTTTAATGAAACATACATAAAACTCAACGGTATGGAAAACTTAGTGATGTGTAAAATGAGAGCATTGCCCCTGTGTGACACCTAACTGGATGCAAAGCAATTAACCTTTGTTGTCTCCTGGACACGTAAATGCACAGGCACACAATAGATGTGCAAAACAATAGATGCTGTAGCATCTTACAATGAAAATGCTTTTTGAAATATTGCAGAGCTTCGTGGGATAAAACTAAGGTTAAATTTCCATTGATGTTACTAGAGCTTTCGCTCGACTGAGAAAAGAGAAGGGTGTCATACGTCCTTTACTATTTTCTGTCAGATTATAAAGACTACCATCTACCATCAGAGTTTAGAAAAACCCAGTCTTATTGAACAGCTGGGGTTGGGGGTGGGGGGTGGTTTACAGAGGTTTTGTTTGAGTTTATGAGGAAGGGGAATACAAATGAACACTTGCTGCTATTTTGTACTGAAAGGGTGCCTTGGAAAAAGTGTGCATGTTTGTGTGATATGAAGAAACATTTAAGCGTGTGTGTAGTATAATGACACATTTAAATGTATACGTGTATGACACAAAGAGATCCATGCACACTTGAATAATGATAATTTGACAGGAGTTAAAAGTTAAACTATAAAGTCAATCGAAAAAGACTGTGCAGCTGGTAAGGAGTTGTGACGCCTCGTTCAGTAGCAGTTTTTTCTGCATAGGTCAGAACTGTAAGATTCTTCCCCACTGAAATCTGTTTTCTAAGCCAGTTAGGGGTTTTATAGCATTAAATCTTTACCTGAACTGCCTCAAAAATCTACCAACTCACAGCCCGTCTTTGCACTGAAGAACAGGTAGGACACTAGTGCGTTCACCCACAGCTGACATATATGGTGGGTTGATGCACTTCATTTCCAGTTTCCACAGACTCTCCAAGTTAAATTCATGTAACATAAAATGAAACCTGATCACATTTTTTATTAATCCACCCTGTGAGTGTGTCCTACATAGAAAAAAAGAAAATGTTTGCATATTTATTGGTGATGTGATACGAGATGATCCTTTTACCCTTTGGCTGGATTTGTTTGCTTCCAGACCCTTCCTGTCATTCTTCAGCTGTTGAAGTACAGTCAGAAGAGTTAACCTATCCTTTTCATAAAGCAAAGTGATCTGAATATGTTCGGGGAGCAAAAACTAGGTTTCTCTTTTTGGATTCTGACTGAAATTCTGTTGAATCTGAGAGTATCAATAACAGTTAAGTTCCTCCTGAGACTCCCCAGCTCAAACACACACTAGACACACCGAGCTTTTCGCTTTCGTAGAGGTGTACTCAAAGCAAATGTTCCGCTGTATTTAAGAAAAGTGTGTGTTTGTGCCTGTATGTGTGAATAAATATAGAGGTATCTTGAGCTTGTTAGCATTGTTATGAAACGTTTGCTTTAGTGTCAGTTTTATTCTAGTTATCATTTGGGTGCTGGAAAACAAAAGCAAAGCAAAAAAACAGTAAATCCTCTAACAAGAAGGATAATAGACAAATCATACCATTTTTCCACAAATGGGGAAAAAATTTAGCAAAATGTTAAATTTTGGTCAGAAAAAAATATGTTTTTATTTAGCTGTCGATCTTCTTTCTGTTGGAGAAGCACAGCACTTTATGTTAGGGACAGGTAAATGAACTTGCCTTAATTACTCAAACAAGGAAGTGG
>JAOXOE010000874.1:9326994-9347174 GCA_028565055.1 Phoeniculus purpureus | reverse complement strand
GTGGGGGTGGTGGGGGCGTTGGTGGGAAAGGATAGGGGAGAGTGACGAGGGAATGAGTTAGGAATGACACAGCATAATTCATTTTGAAAGGAGCTCCAGAGGTCATTTAGTCCATCTGCTGCTCAAGGCTGAGCTAACTCCACCTTCGATGAGGCTGTTGATCCAAGTCATGAGAGTCAGAGTGCAAAAGTGGGCAGTTAGCTGGTCTTGTGATTAAGTCATTTTTTTCTTATGTCCAGGTGAACAAGTCTTTTTTTTTGCGGAGCTGCTTTCTAGTCAGCTGTGCTACTGTATGGGTTTCTAGATCCATCTTGCCTTTGAACTTTTTAAGGTTTCTGCCATCTAGTCTCTCTGCTGTGCTGAAGCTTTTCTGAATACTAACTTACCTTTCCAGAGCATTAAGCTCTTCCCCCAGTTTGGTTTCACCTGTAAACTTGCTGAAGGTGCTCTCCCTTAGGTTTTCTGCATCATTCTTGCCCCTTTTGTTGCTGGTGTCTCTGCAGGACCTCTTAGTTGTCTTTCCCCATCACTTGTTGGTTTCCCATCCTTTTGGAATTCCAGCTAAGGAGTTGGAGTTAGTTTCAGCTAACTTGCAGAAGTTCCAGCTAAGCTGCACCCTTCCAAGCTCCCTTCCTGCATTCCTTCTCCATTCTTCTCAGGCAGCCCATCCATGCTTTTAAAGTTATGCATTCGGCCAAACTTGCCTCCTGCCTTATTTCCTTATTTTCTTGCACACTGTTCATATGCTTTAGAGAGGCTGTAGTTCAGCTACAGTTCTCATGACTGTCTTGGCATTTAAGGTAATTCTCCTACAGTTTAACACTTAACTAGTTTCCGGAACAAGGCTAAGCCTACTGCTCTGAAATCCAGGATCTTTATTCTGCTGTTAGCCCTCCTTGCATTCTGTAGTATTTTAAACCCTTGTATCACCTCACTGACACCTTGGCTAAGGCTTTATGCTCAGACTTCATGCAGCTCTGAGCAACCTGATCTAGTTGAAGATGTCCCTGCTCACTGCGGGGAGGGTTGGACTACATGACTTTTAACAGTCCCAGCCTAACACATTTGTGATTTCTGTGAGTGCATGATGAAAAGAAATATTAATGTGACCTGTTCAAATTAGTTATAGTCTTAATACTTATACTGTGGAAAGCGGAAACTTTGTTATATTCCGCTAAAGAGGAATTTTTACTGTTGTATAAAGAGGAATTATACTGTTGTATACTGACACCTGCTTCCTTCAGCGTCAACCATTGTAAGTCAGGCCTTACTTTCTTTTTGTAGTAATTAATATAACTTCCTTGTTTGGGCTACAAGTAATGGAGGTTTTCTGTTTACTGTGCAGTTTTCTCTGTACCTTCCACACAGGAATCCCCGTTTTCATGCTCAAATATGTGCAGGGAGATCCTAGTTAAGAAAAAAAATACTCTTCTAAAATACTCTGCTGGTAACATTATTTCTAACTGTGGTGTTCCTCACCCCCTACTCTCTTTCCTATGTTTTGCACAACCAGCAGCTAAGCTACCTGCTGACAAGCGCCTCACCATAGTTTCCTGCAGTGAGAACTCTGCTGCATCTCTCAAGTAGTTTCAAGTAGCGTTTGGCATTACTTTGCATATTGGCTGTGATGGTCAAGTTTAATTGCTTCTTCTGCAACTTCATGTTGGCAGTATCTGTGGATCAGACAATAAAGAACAAAGAGTTTCATTAGTCTCATTAATGTTTTGAGCTCACTGCTGCAATCATTTGATCATATTTATACTGGTACTTACTCTGACATCAAATCCTATTGAAATAAAAGAGACTTCAGTGGAAAAAGTGAGGGGCTGCAAAATCTATCCCTTGCTACTATTAGTAGCCTTGTTTTTAAACAAGACTGCATTTACTTTGATTTCTAGATCAGTGAAGGTTACATTGAGCAGAACTTCTAATGCATCTCATTGATTTTTCCCTGTATTGCTGTTGAAACACGAGTCACTGCTCTAATAATTTGTTTTGGCATTAAAATTCCAGATGCAGATCGAGTCCCCTGGGATACCACTGTGTAACCAGATACTCCATGATCTAATCAGGCCTTGCAAGGAATATGCTTGTACTTCAACACCTAGCAGTAGAAAGCTTCATCAAAATTAAAAAATTATCTAATATTTAAAGTAAATTGCAGATCAGAGAGACAGTCATGAAAAACAGAGTGTACAAAATTTTAAGACATTTCTCAGATTAAACAAAGGCAAATCCAAGTCAGTGTCTAAGATGATTTGTCGTGACTGCATTTACTGTTAAGAATAAAATGTTATAGCTGTCACTTCAGTTTACAGGGTTTGTTCCAGTTCAGTTAAAATAGCACTGCCATCAGAAATGACAGACTAGCAGGATTTCATTAATTCAATACTTATTTGCCACAGCATGTGTGCTTTGGAAAGTAATTTTGAAAAGCACTTACAAAAGCATCAGTACCAGACAAGTTTTGTGCTCTGAACTCATTTTGATGTTAAGACTTAGATCTCTGAGGGCCCAGTGTTACAGTCCTTTTCTGAAATACGAGTCCTGCTGAGCTCAAAGGAGTTTTGCAACCAGTGTGATGTAGGGTGAGGAGCAGACCAGCTTGCGGCAGTGTGCCTGACTTCTCCTGTCTAGCTGGGACAGTGTGAGTCTGTCTCTGCCTGCAGCTGGATGGTATTTCTGTATAAAACTACCAGATTTCACCACTAGGTATTCAGAAGACAAGTGGCAGACAAGGGTGATGAGCATCTCCTAGTGTCATCTTGTTTCTCTTACAGAGCAATTACCATGTGTTTGCAGATTTGTCCTTAGTTTTATCAACTGCTTTCATATAAATCTCTAAATTATGAACAAAATAAGTTATTGATTTTTCTGTTGTGTTTTGTGGTTTTATTCTTAATGGTTATAACTTGATACAGTTTTGCATAGCAATATGTCTTAAATATTTGTATTTAACTTTGTTATCTTACTGAAGATGCTAAGTCCTGTAGATAGGCATGTTGAGTAGTTGTTCTGGGTTAGGAAAAATAAGGCTTTGGTGTAACCTTTCCTTTCTTCTTTTATCCCCAAAATAATACCTATTACATTTTAGACTGTGAAGGAGGCTGAAAGAAACCCCACCCCAGATAACGTTTGCTGCTGCTCAGAAAGCCTGAAGCCATTTTGAGGGGACAAAGGCTTAGCTCCTGCAGGCTAAAACCTTTGGGTGAGGAGGGGCTTTGAAAGTGGTTGGTTCAGAGGGAAGTACCAGGGGCATTCCTATCTACCCTGCACCCTGATAAAAGACAGTGCTTGAGGGGGAGAGGTCCTCTTTCTCCTTGGACTGGGACACATCCAGTCGAATGGGGCAGAGCAGTTCCAGTCCTGCCTTGCTCTGGCTACAGCTGAGCACAGTAGCACTGTGTTTCATGTGTGGCTGGAGCTACGGAACAGTGCTGACAGAAAGCCTTGCCTCTGCCTGTACTGTGAGGCGGGCAGGCACAGCGAGAACCACCAGTGCCAATTTCTTCCCTTTTTGAGCAAAACAGAGCTGCCCTGAGCACCACAGTCCTGGAGACTTTTGAGTGGTAAGCTAAAAATAAAAAAGCCTAGAAGAGGAGGGGGAGGTCCCTGATGATTTTGCCATTGTGCTCCCACTATGTGGCTGGCCATGCAGCTGCCACCACCTTTAATCCCTTGAACAGCAGGAGGAGAAGCTGTTTGTCATTTTGACGCTAAGAGAACTGGGGATACTAGAGTAACTGGGAGAACAGAGCCATGAGGGCTGTGCACTTTATTCATTTGACATAACCGTCCATGCAAGAGGCTGGAAAGACTTGTAACTCTTAAACCTTTAGGGGAATGCTTGGTAAATGGGACTTTGAAATGCTCCAGGGGTGACCCTTTCCCTGTTACTGCTGAGAGTGTGTGTGTATGTCTGTACCCCTTGCCCTAGGGGACCTGGCCTGAAGCCAAAGACTGCTTACATAATTTGCCCATTTTTTCTCAGAATGTGTGTAATGGCATTATGATGACGTTCCTGTTTTGTGAGTTTTAACTTGCTCAGGCTTTTCTTCTTTATGTGCTTAGCTATAGATTTAATAAGCTGGTGGAGGTGGTGGAGTAGATCTTTTATATGAAAAAGCAACAGGAATGTATTGAGTTCTGTCCGGGGTGGATAAAGAGAGAGTTGAGAGTTTGTGGGTGCACATTAGTGGGCAGGCTGTCATGGGTGACACTATTGCAGGTGTTTATTATAGGCCACCAGATCAGGACAAGGAAGTTGATGAGGCCTCCTACAGGCAGCTGACAGCAGCCTCACAGCTACAGGCCCTGGTTCTCATGGGGGAAATTAACTGCCCTGATGTTTGCTGGCAGACCTACTCAGCCAGCCACCCACAGTCCAGGAGGTTCCTCCAGTGCATTGGTGACAACTTCCTGATGCAAATGGTTGAGGAGCCCACTAGGAGAGGAGCACTGCTGGACCCTGTACTCACCAACAAGAAGGGTCTGGTTGAAGCAGTGAAGATTGAGGGCAGCCTTGGTTGCAGTAACCATGAGGTGGTGGAGTTCAGGGTCTTATGTGGCAGAAACAGAATACCTAGCAGAATTGCAACCCTGGACTTCAGGAGGGCCAACTTTGGTCTTTTTAAGCAATTGCTAGGGGAAATCTAATGGGATAGGGTTCTGGCACGTAAAGGGGCGCAAGGTAGTTGGTTAAGGTTCAAAGACCACTTCTTTGAAGCCCAAAATAACAGCATTCCAACAGGAGAGGAAGTCAAGGAAGGGAGCCAGAAGACCTGCGTGGTTAAACAGGGAGCTGCTGGGCAAACTGAAGAGGAAGAAGAAAGTCTAGAGGTCATTGAAGGAGGGGATGGCCACTTGGGATGATTATAAGGCTCTAGTCAGAGGATGTAGGGACACAACTAGGAAAGTCAAGGCCTCCATAGAAATAAACCTTGCGAGAGGTCAAGGGCAACAAAAAGGGCTTCTTCAAATACATTGCAGGTAAAGCTAAACCTAGAAGCAATGTAGGGCCCCTGCTGAATGAGGTGGGTGCCTTGGAGACAGATGATACAGAGAAAGCAGAGATACTGAACACCTTCTTTGCCTCTGTCTATACTTCTGGAGACTGTCCTGATATCAAGTCCTAGACCACTGAGTCCCCAGAGGAAGCTGTAGACACAAAAGAAGAGTTTGCCCTGGTTAATGAGGATTGGGTTAGGGATACGTTGAGCAAACTGGATGGACATAAATCCATGGGCCCTGATGGGATGCACCTGTATGTGCTAAGGGATACAGCGGAAGTCATTGCTAGGCCACTCTCCATCATCTTTGCTAAGTCCTGGGGATCAGGAGAGTTGCCTAGGGACTGGAAGACAAAATATGTTACTTCAATCTTGAAAAAGGGTAAGAAGGAGGACTCGGGTAACTATAGACCGTCCAGCCTCACCTCCATCCCAGGAAAGGTGATGGAACAACAATTTATCCTTGACGCTGTCTGTAGGCGCAGCAAGGACAAAAGGGTCATTGGAGCAGTCAGCATGGCTTCACCAAAGGGAAGTCATGCTTGACCAACCTGATAGGCTTTTATGAGGGCATAACCAGGTAGATAGATGATGGCAGAGTAGTGGATGTGGTCTGTCTTGACACAGTCGGCCACTGCATCCTTGCAGCCGAGCTGTGGCAGTCTTGACTGGATGATTGGGTAGTGAGGTGGATTGTGAATTGGCTGCATGATAGAAGCCAGAGAGTAGTGGTCAGTGGGACAGAGCCCAGTTGGAGGCCTGTATCTATTGGAGTCCCCCAGGAGTAGGTACTGGGACCCATCGTGTTCAATCTATTCATTAATGATTTGGTTGAGGGATTAGAGTGCACTGTCAGCAAGTTTGGAGATGACAGAAGCTGGGGGGAGCAGCCAACACTCCAGCAGACTGTGCTGCCATTCAGTGGGACCTGGACAGGCTGGAGAGCTGGGCAAAGAGAAATTGAATGAACTATAACAAGGGTAAGTGTAGAGTCTTGCATCTGGTCAAGAACAACCCAGTATAGGTTGGGGACAGACCTGTTGGAGAGTAGTGTAAGAGAAAGGGACCTGGGAGTCCTGGTGGAGAGCAGGAAGACCATGAGTCAGTAATGTGCTATTGTGGTTAAGCAGGCCAACAGTGTCCTGGGGTGGATCAGAAGCAGGGTGTTTAGCAGATGGAGAGAGTTTCTCCACTACCTCTCCTCTGCCCTGGTGAGACCGTATCTGGAATATTATGTCCAGTTCTGGACCCCTCAGTTCAAGAAGGACACATAACTTCTGGGGAGAATCCAGTGCAGAGCCACAAAGAGGATGAAGAGAGTGGAACACCTCCCTAATGAGGCTGAGGGAGCTGGGTCTCTTGAGTTTGGAGAAATGGAGACTGAGGGGTGACCTCATTAATGTTTATAAATATGTGAGGGGTGGGTGTCAAGAGGATGGAGCCAGGCTCTTCTCAGTGTCATCTAATGATAGGTCAAGGGGCAGTGGGTGTAAGCTGTAACATAGGTGGTTCCATATAAATATCAGAAGGAACTTCTTCACGCTGAGCATGATGGAGCACTGGAATGGGCTGCCCAGGTGCATTGTGGAGTCTCCTTCTCTGGAGATGTTTACAACCTATCTGGATATGTTCCTATGCGTCTTGATGTAGGTGATCCTGCTGTGTTGGGGGGATTGGACTAGATGATCTTTTTCAGTCCCTTCCAATCCCTAATGTTCTGTGATTCTATAAATCTCTTTTGTGTCCCTTAGCTGCTTCACTGCCTGCTAAATTCTGCCTGAGATCTCCCTTAAGTCCTCTCTGCCTGCCTTTCTGTTTGTTTATGGTTCTAACTCGGGATAGTAGTATGCCCTGTTTTTGTCAAGAGCATGAAGTGGAGTTTCTGCGTTTATCAGTGGATGTTATGGTGTCCACAGCTCTATTGGTTTTACTTCTGTAGCACAGGAAAGCAAAGAAGTTTTGAAGTAAATTTAAGAAGTAGAACTGCATTTATTAGCCTTGTTGATGACCAGATGAGGCTTGAAATAAAGAAAATGTCAAAAGGTTTACATGTCTGGCATTTTTCAGCTCTTATTACCTGGCTGCAAAGGTGCATGTGAGATATTATTGGTTGCTTTGTAAAATTTGGTTCTGCAAACTAAACACTGTGCATAGCTGGACCTCCTTGTTGGCTGTAAGAATTTAGTATGTGACTAGCTTTGCTTGGAGGTACACAAGGATTACTTTGATGTTCAGAGCCCACTGACTTCACTAAACTTAAAGGCATAAGTAAGAGCTAGAAGAGAGTGAGAGAGTGCCCAGAGAAGCAATGAAACAGACATTGTCTTTCCTCCAAGTTCCTGCAAGTTGTTGGTGTGGTGAACGCTGCCAGACAAATGTTTCAGAAAATGGGCAGGAGTTGGTGACTGTTGGTATAGTTCAGAAAATGGTGCTTATTATCAAATAATCAGTAATGATCTTTAATATATTAATACAATAATGATTGTTTTTCTCTGTTGTATTTTTAGGGTCTCATGACTCGTTTAGCTTCTACATCGATGAAGCCTCTCCAGTTGGGCCTGAACAACCAGAGACCGTCCAGAATTTTGTGTCTGTTTTTGGAACTGTGGCTAAAAAGCTGATGAGGAAGTGGTTGGCTACACAGACCATGAACTTCACCAGCCAGCTGGGGGCAGGTATACGGTATTTTGATCTTAGAATTTCCACCAAGCCCAGAGACCCAGATAATGAACTGTACTTTGCTCATGGTTTATTCAGTGCCAAAGTCAAGGAGGGTCTGGAAGAGATCAATGCATTTCTTGCTGACCATCCAAAAGAAGTGATCTTCTTGGACTTCAATCACTTCTATGGGATGCAGAAATACCATCATGAAAAGCTTGTCCAAATGCTCAAAGACATATATGGAAACAAAATGTGTCCTGCTATATTTGCCCATGAAGTCAGCCTTCAGTATCTGTGGGAAAAGGAACACCAAGTGCTGGTGTTCTACCATAGTCCAGTGGCTCTTGAGGTTCCATTTCTTTGGCCAGGTCAGATGATGCCAGCTCCTTGGGCAAACACAACAGATCCAGACAAACTGATTCAATTCCTTCAGGCATCAATCACTGAAAGAAGAAAGAAGGGCTCCTTTTTTATATCTCAAGTAGTGCTGACGCCAAAGGCTAGTACAGTGGTGAAAGGAGTTGCCAGTGGTCTCAGAGAAACAATCACAGAAAGGTAAGTTGCTGGTGAGTAGGATGTACTGGCTGTGCTGATTGTGTGTGTTGGTAATTCTGCTTTTCTAGTTCCTCTAAAGAAGCTTCAGCAGATGTGTTTCTTCCATGCTTCTGTGGGTTACTCAGAACTTGGGCATAATCCTAAAATATTTAAAGAGAAGCACAATGAAGGAGAAGTTTTTATATTCTGAGAGAAAATGTGGTGCTAGAACCTAGTAAGATCTTAAGGAATTGGTTTAGCCTATTTTTTTTTTTATTCTGATTGCAGGTTCTTCCATTTGTCTTGTTTTTCAAGTGTGGTTTCTTACCATGACCACTGAACACCTCGCCTCACCCATTACTAGATGTGGACAAAGCTGTGTGAATGATCTAGGTTTGTGTGGGGTTTTTTATGCATCAGGCTTCAGGTATTGGTTAATTTTTTTTTTCTTTTTGGCCCATCACTGAAGCCTGACACTGCGGAATTTGCATCCTTAACTGCTTTTACTTGCCTTAAGAATGCATGGCTTTTCTCTCTACATGCCATCACACATTATACCAAACATTTTAGGATGCCATTGGAGTGAATTTGCCTCCTAACAGGCATTTTCTCCTACAGGAAAGAGACTTCAGACAATTGTATAGGTTCTATCAACAAAATATTATGTAGACAGGTATTCAGTGTTTTGATCTTACAATTTCCACCAAGTTCAGAGACCCAGATAATGAAACTCTTTTTTGCTCATGGTTTATTAAGTATCAAAATCAACAAGGGTCTGGAACAGATCAATTAGTTGTTACATTATGAAAAAAGCTGTCTCTGAAAAAACATGCATTATTTATACCGTTCTGACTTTGATAAATCAAAGCCAATTTTCAGCTTAAAGGCAAATATATGTGACTGTGTTCTTGACAAATTGGTAGGAAAACTGAAATTTAAAGCCAAGACACAAGGGCTACTTTGTCCCCCCCTTAAAACCATGCAGAAGGGTTGCATAGTATAAAAAACAGTATAATGGCAGTTGGTGGCCTGGAAGTGTTCTGCTCTCTGTGTGGATGAATTTGTGCCAGGAAGGTGTGTTTGGACACTTCTCTGAGGTAAATGATGCAGTGCCTGTGATACTATAACCTGTAAAGAACATGTGCTTCATTGTTGAAAAATGCTGAACCCTTTTTATAGCAGCTTTCCAAAGCAACTGTTAACCCAAAAAAAAAACAGGGAAAAACTTTACCTGAAATGGTAAAAAACTGGCACACAAGCTTTTATAAGCAGTGTGAAATGATTCAGAAGTGTTTGCGGAACTGTAGTTGCAGCTGTTTGTATAATGTCCACACACTTTTTATAGGCTCCCTTGGACTAGGGATCTCCCTTTCTACTGAGTCTAAAGGTAAATTCTCTGTACTGAAATACTATTTTGTTGATGGATTTTACTGTTAAACACTCAGGTTTTTGCTTTGGGATGTTTTTTCCCTCGTACGTATCTTTCTGTGTATTCTTTGTACTATGAAGTAGAACAATTAAGAAGCTACTTCTTAAAACTTGCAGCATCAATAAAATAGCCATTAAAAAACCACTTTCTTCTTCAGAGGCCCATAATGTGCTTCCTTCTAGCTGTTTGGAAAAATAAAAATTTCAAATGAATTCTAGATATATTTGCAGAGCTCTGAATGACATGGACCTCTGAAATCTTAGTATGCCTTTCTCTAGAGCAAATTTTGAGATTATAGTTAACTTGAAAATGTCAGTAAATAATTGATCTGAGTGCCTGGAAGTGTTTTTCCGAATTGCAACTGAGACTTTTTGCATGAGCCACAAGTGTATAATTTGAAATAAGAGAAATTATAAAGTCATCAAGGTTCGAATCCTGCGCAAACACAAGAGGCAAAGGCCATTTCTTACAAGCTTTTCTTAGGACCACAGCTCAGCACACAAAAGCTTGTTACACAGCTTTCATCTTCATTACTTGAATGAGGAAAATCACTTGTATGCACATTATGGTTCTTGGGTTTGATGAAAAACTTTGAGGACTAACAATATGTTTTCAGGATTAACATTCTGTCATGCACAGTTTAGATGCCAAGAGATACTCTTTAATTAGAAAACAGTACATGCCAAATGAATTATTTTCCTTCTGCTTATTGAATTAACTTCACGGTGAGGCAGCTGCCTTCAGAACATTTGAAAGGCAGTTGAGAAACAACCTTGTAATGAGTATAGAGTTGTTCATCATAATAATCTAGTTTGTTTTCTGATTTGCAATGAAATTACTATTTTTAGCTCCAACACTGGAGACAAGTATGATACTCCGTTGTCTCTGAGGTTGAGTAATACAGAAGAGGAATAAGAATAGATACCCTCCAGAGAATGCAAACATCCTGTGGTATGTTTAAAGCTTTCAAGAAATAGAAAGTAAGCACACATCCAGCCAATTGTCACTTGATTTCCAAATTAATATGTAAGGATAATGTTCCCTGTAACTCACACATGGCTAAAGCTTTGCCTGTCATGCTACAGCTTACCCCTTAGCAACTCAAGCAAATTGTTAAAAAAATAAGTAAAAAAAAATCCTACATGTGAGAATGAAATTTTGAAAGTTCATTCACAGAATGGTAGGTATTGGAAGTAACCTCTGGAGTTCATCTAATCTGACCCATATCCCCAAAACCAGTACCATGTGGGGCAGGTCACACAGGATCACATCCAGGAGTGTTTTGAAAATGTCCAAAGTATGAGACTCCACAACCTCTCTGGACAGCCTATTCCAGTGCTCTGTCACCCTCCAAGTGAAGAAGTTCTTGCTTATATTGGAACCTCCTGTGATCCAATGTGCACCCATTGCACCTCATCCAGTCACATGGCACCACTGAAAAGAGACTAGCCCCTTCTTGACACTCACTCTTCAGTTATATATATATACATTGATAAGATCCCCTCTCAGCCTTCTCCACAATAAACAGCCTGAGTTCTCAGTCTTTCCTCATAGGAGAGGTATTTAAGTCTCTGTTTACAATCATATGCCTTGATTATCATGTGAGGCTTCAATCACCCTAATTGATATTTGGTGAAAAGGCTACTAGACAGACAGTGGGTCCCTGCAGTACATTGATGATAACACAAAAGGAAAGGCTATAAAGTTGAGTGGAGGT
The DNA here is from genome assembly GCA_028565055.1 of Phoeniculus purpureus. Lineage (NCBI taxonomy): Eukaryota > Metazoa > Chordata > Aves > Bucerotiformes > Phoeniculidae > Phoeniculus > Phoeniculus purpureus. Next base: position 9,335,824 of record JAOXOE010000874.1, on the reverse strand, counting down.
GGATATGATGAGAAGGACTCTTACAAATACTTATAAAGGGCAACTGTCAGGAGGATGAGGCCAGGCCAGTCTCTTTTCAGCAGTGCCCAGTGGTAGGACAAGGGATGATGACCATGAACTAGAACACTGGAAGTTCCATCTGAACATGAGGAGAAAGTTCTTTACTTTGAGGGTGAAGGAGCATTGCAACAGGCTGCTCAGAGAGATTGTGGAATCGCCTTCTCTGAAGGCTTTGAGAACTTGCCTGGACACGATTGTGTGCAACATACTTTAGGCAAACCTGCTCTGGCAGGGGGATTGGACTAGATGAATTCCAGAGGTCAATTTCAACCCTTACAGTTCTACTATTCTGTGATTTTGTGAGGTAAAGCAGCCACACTATTAAGAAAAAGTTAAAGGAGGCCACAGAGGCTGTCTGGAGAAAAGCTATCTCTGGTTACATTCATAAACCAGGCACAGTCAGATTTAGCAAGTGAATAGGTGGATAATAAAAAATTCCCTGAAGTTGCAAGAAGTAGGATTATTTGAGTCAGTTACTCAAATCATGGAAAAAGGAGGATGCCCTCCTTTTCCAAGCCGTATCTGAGCCAGTAGAGTTTTTGAGAGTTCCTTTGTTACTGGAAGAGTGGTATTTGATGATATTTGATCCATACTTGGTAGTTACTGATGTCCTTCTTAAACTGTTCTATGTGAAAAAGAAAAATAAGAGACATGCCAGCTGTGCAAACTATCTTTTGCTCAGTATTTTGGCCTCCTTCTTGCTTGTAACCTTGATGTCCATCATGGGCTATAGGAGAGCAGCAAGCTTTGATGAGTTGGTTTGCATTTAGGACTTGGCAATCCTAGGCCAGTAGTGTCTTTGCGTGAGCTCTTTAACTGCCAAGAGGAAAGTGTAGATTCACATCTTCACTAATGTGTACGGTAGAAAGATGCTTGTTTATTTTTAATTTTTGTCTTTTTTTTCCATTGACCCTCTAAAGGTACAAACTATGATGCTGATATATTAATAGGGAATTCAAAAGTACTCTAAGATATCCAGCCAAATCCTTAGTATTTCTACTCTTAGATGAACTATCCTTAATTACACACAATTCCACATGAGGCAATCTCTGTGTTTGCCCACAGAGCAGCACAGAGAGAGCTTGTTTTCATTTGAAACACCTATCTGCCATGTCAGCAGGCCTGCATGGTAAAACAAAATCATGAATAGACGATGTACATTCAGGCCGATTTTGCTGACAAGGAATTTAGTGGTGTTTCATCACTGTAACATCTATCTGCACAAGGATTTCAGTATAGAGTTCCCTTGGAAAGCAGTGTGTTGTTGAGTCTGATGGCTTGGGTCATGAGCCTGGAATATTAAAATGCCTCAAAATGCAAGAGCACAGGAGTTTTAAAAACATTGTTAGGGAAAGTATTTGTGTACAAGCCTATTTGTAGCCAGTGGGATTTAGTCCAGAGAGAAAGTTGGCATGGTGATCACCAAATCTGTCACCACCAACACTATTAGTAGCTTAGCTTTTGGACTTGACTTAGTGTTTTCTTGCAGGGCTCTGTGACATCTTTGTCTTTTGGCTTGCTTTTAACTTCTGTAATGTTGTGCATTGAGCCACCTGTCTGTGTTTTATTAATTATAAAGATACTTTATATGATCCAACCATCACACTCTGAGCACAGTCTGACCTAGTGTATACAGAAAGGAACAAGTGGTTTTCATCAGAAAATGTTTGTTCCTCCAGACCTGCTGCTGTATGCTGTCATTAATGTCTACTTGTCTCACAGAATTCATGCTTTCATCTGCACTGCTGCTGTAGTGAAATTGCAAATGGTTTATTAAATCAGTTGGGTTTTCTTTGATCTTTCTTACATTACTTAGATCACTAAGGAAACTCTACATCTGATAGCTTCTAACAAGTACTGACCCTAGGGGAATGGCATTTTTTAATGCTGGGCTTGGGTCTGCCTAGCCGCTTTTCTCTCTTCATGAAGGAAACAGTTTGTTAATGAGTTAGTCCTTCTGCCCATTTACAAAGTACCAAATTACCTTGTTGGTCCTACTCTTCATTTGCAAGGTACAAAATTACCTCAGGCATTTACACATACAAGATTATCCAGATTTATTCATGCCATGGCATTCAAGCTGAAAATTTCTTAGAGTCATAGAATTATTTATGTTGGAAAAGACTTTTAAGACCTGAAGTTCAACCGTTACCCTAACTATACCAAAGCCACCACTAAACCATGTCCCTACGGTTCGTATCTACACAACTTTTAAACATACCCACGAATGACGATTCAACCAGCTCCCTAGGCAGCCTGTTCCAGTGCCTCATGACCCTTTCAGTGAAGAAGCTTTTCCTGATATCTAACATAAACCTCCCTTGGCACAACCTGAGGCCATTTCCTCTTGTCCTGTCACTTGTTACTTGTAAGAACCCAAACCACACCTCTATACAACCTCCTTTCAGGTGGTTGTAGACAGCAATAACATCTTCACTCAGCCTTCTTTCCTTCAGACTAAATAGGCCTACCTCTCTCAAATCCTTGTAAAGCTTGTTCTGCAGACCCTTCACCAACCTTGTTGCCCTTCTTTGACTCACCTCAGCACCTAAATGTGCTTTATGTATTGAGGTGCCCAGCACTGGAGGTGAGGCCTCATGAGTACAAGAACACCTCATACTCATAAGTACACGGCAATAACCACTTCCCAGCTCCTGCTGGCTACACTATTTCTGATACAAGCCAGGATGCCACTGGTCTTCATGACTGCCTGAGCACACTTCTGGCTCATACTTAGCCAGTTGTTAATCAATACTCCCAAGTCCATTTCTGCTGGGCAGCTTTCCAGACACACTTCCTCAAGCCTGTAGCATTGCAGGAGGTGTGATCCAAGCACTGGACCCAGCACTTGGCCTTATTGAAGCTCATACAATTGGCCTCAACCCATCAATTCAGCCTGTCCAGATCTTTTTGTAGAGCCTCCCTACCTTCCACAAGATCAACATCTGCAAACTTACTGAGGATACACTCCATCACCTCATCCAGATCATTGATAAAGTTATAAAACAGGAGTCACCCCAGTACTGAGCCCTGGGGGATACCACTTGTGACCAGTTGCCAACTGGATTTAACTACATTCACTACCACTCTTCTTTGTGTCCAGTTGTCCAACCCATGTTTAACCTAGCAGGGTATTATACTCATTATATAATATAACACAGTGTCTCTGTGTTATAGTAGCACTTGCATGCAGCAAGCCATTGCCTTAGGGACAATAAGAGTATGTAGATATGTAGGCATATCTTTGTCAGTTTTTAAGCAGAGAAATGGGCTTCCTGGACTAACTAACATGCAGTCACTGTATGTATGTAAGTTGGCATTCTTAATCCCTTGTAGCTGCTCCATGATCCTGGAGAGGTAGGATATGGATAGAAACTGGCAACAACATTCTGCCAGCTGTTGTATATGCTCTGTCATTCCTAATGAATGTGGGCAATTCTCAACATCCTCCAAAGCTTTAGGGGGCTTTCAGTTGTAATGTGAAGAGAATGAATCCACACTTCCCCTTAGAGAAGTCACCTGTGTATCTGCAACTTCTGCAATGGCTATCTCTGCTTGGATAGTAGGCTAAAGAAGATTTAGCTACAGAAAGTTCTCAGGATCCATGTCAGAGGGTACACCATGCCCGCAATTAGATTTATTAAATGCTTCCACATGCTTCCAAACTAGCCTTTTGTGGACTGAAGGAGCAGTTAGGCATGCAGGCTATAGTTAGATTTATCTTGGGGCAAAGCATTCAGGTCAAGCTGTAAGGGATCCTGGCACCCTAGTACCACATCTGTGCCAAAGAGATGCCTGGAACAGCACGAATGAAAGAGGGTTTGTTAACAGGGAAGGCATGCAGGCCAAAGATTTTGGTAATGTACCTTCTTCTGTGTGGTGCAGACCTTTGAAAGGTTATTAAAATGTCCATGATTTTCTTCTATTACAACAGAAATTATAAAGTTGGGACCATAGGAATTCAGTAATGTGTTGATGCAATGCAGTTCTTCCTTAGAGAGCCTCTGTCATTGCAAAATATTTAATACAATGTAAAGCTTACTTTTACTTTCATTTTTCTCAAAGCCTGTAAACGTTTAACCTCATTTTATTGATCTCTTCTCTGCAGCTTTATTCCTAGGCAGAATTTTCAAAATTCCATTTTCTTCAGGATTGATTTTTTGGGGGGGGCTAACACATATATCAGAGATTATAATAACAGTTTGTCTATAATTACGATGATAATATTACACGTATTGTACCAAGCTGTACAGCTGCTTCCACAGAGTACAGTGTATTGTAGTTAAATGTCTTTAGTTAATTTATCTTAGACTAAGAAAAGTAATAAAAGGTGTCTTTAAGACACTGAATGATCACACAGTGTGATTTGACCTTTGTCAAGATTTTAATATCAAAGCTGTTGATCTGAGAGCTTCTGTAACTAAGCAACTGTCATCCACAATGTATTATATCATAAAGTAGTATTAAGATGTGAAGGAGACTGAGTGGTAAGAGTGGAGTAAGAGCAACGTGAGATGAAGGCACATGAAAATTTTTGTTTCTGAGCTGTGGCAAAAAGGAGGAACCTTACCATCATTTGTTTAACAGTGTGGGGTATTGAAACCTGATTATCTCTCAGACAGCACCAAAGTGCTTTCAGGTTTGCCATCAAGCACTGTTTTGTAGCAAATCAAGAATCAAATCAGGAATTTGCTGGACAGCAAAGGGAAACAGCCATGGACTTTAATCTCCTTCCTTTCTAAATTTATGTACACTGAAGTCTGAAACTGGCTTCTCTCCTTTTCCAGTGAGACCCATCTGCATTACAGCTCTGAGGAAATGTTATAATCCAAAATAGTTCCTACAGGTATGGTGGTGTACTGTGTTGCTTCAGTAACAGGGAAGGTATCATTTCATCCAGTGCATTTTCTCTCTTGATTCCCAAGGTTTGAGTGCATAATTGCAAAAAATCTTGCCACTTTGTGAGCAGGATTTTTTTCAGAGCTGAGTTCTTTACTATTTAACTTCATCTTGCTGCCAGAATAAAGCAACAGAAGAATGACCCTCCCTTCCCTATTTTTGACTGTGCTAAAAACTGAAGCAGCAAAGACTCTACTCACTACTTATGGCCTCAAATGAGACATGAGTTGTGCAGAACTTTTGACCATTGTTCTCTCCTTCCCTAGACACCGGTTTTACTTTTTCTTTTCTTCCTCTGGGCTATTGCAACCAGATAGCCCAGAAAGTGACATTTCTATTTCACCTGCATGCTCAGAAATGGTTAGGATTTCGACAGTTAAGATACAGTAACAAAATCTGAAACTAGACTCTTACCATCACCCTTTAAAGTAGCCACTGAGAAGAATTAGGAATGAAAACTTTGTACCCAGAGATGCTATTTCAGGCCGTAATGGAGTGGTTGGAAGGCAGTCCTAGACCTCATAGCTGGAAGGGGAATAGAATACTTGTGTGTTGTCTGAAACCAGCACTGTTATTTTTATGACTGTGAGCACGTTCCATGGTGAAGGCACCTGGTTTAGTCTGCCTGCTACGCATTCTTCTGCAAGATAGTAGAAGACAGGGTTTAGCTGAGAGAACATGAGGTTAGCATGTTCAACACTACCATGGGAAATGAAAACCCGCTCTCACACCAGGCACAGGAAGTTCTGAGCTTGTTGCTAATCTCAGCTCAGAGAGAGTTCTCACCCAGAAGCATTTGCTGCTGGTTTCTTCTTTCCATCAGACAGAATTTCAGAGCTGTTACTCTCTGCACTAGAACAGAAGAGACATAAATCAAACAGAATGGTTTTATTTTGGTGGAAAGCTCCCTCCTTTGAGCTCTGCAGTCTGTGGAACATTTGTGGCACTAGTACTCCATATGATGAACGTCTGGGTTGTTTTTATTTCTTCTGGGCTATTTCTTGTGAGAGTTTTAGGAATGCTGTTTCTTGAAAAATATCTTCCAGCTAAGGCAGGAAGTTTTTTAATTCTCTAGTAACTGGACAGAATGCATTCAACGGACTGGCCACAAGGCTCAATTACTGAGTTCTCTCTTGTTTACAGCCATCATCAACCATACTGGCTGTGCAGCTCTTATGTGCATCTCTTCTGCAATGCACTCTCTTATCTGCTTCTTTATTACTTTTTTTAAGTGGTATATGTTTGTCTTCAGCCTTGCCCTAGTGAACTCTTGATACCTCTTAAACTACATGTCCACTGATGCATAATGTACTGGTGCACTGAGTCACACTGTCAGAGGCTGTGCTGTCTAGCAGATCTCTCCCTGAGCCAGTGCTAGGTGGAAGTCTACAAAGTTTCTCTGCTGGTCTTTGATGTGAGGACAATCACATCAGCATCTGATGTCTGTAGGAGGAAGGGGACTGCAGCAGCTCTGTAGCAGATGTGCCACTTGGTCTGTATCTCACAAGAGGAGAGTGAACCACTGCAGAGACTCAGTGCTGACTGATATGACAGTTGTGCCAGTGGAGTGGTCCAGCACAACTGCATGTCACAGCGAAGAGGAAGGGAGGAACCTCTCTGGGTAACCTCTCTTCACAGAATCACACGGAACATTAGGGATTGGAAGGGACCTTGAAAGATCATCTAGTCCAACCCCCCTGCCAAACAGGATCACCCGGACCAAGTCACACAGCAATATATCCAGGCAGGTTTTAAGCATCTCCAGTGAAGGAGACTCCACAGTGCCCCTGGGCAGCCTGTTCCAATGCTCCATCACCCTCACTGTGAAGAAGTTCCTTCTGATATTTATGTGGAATGTCCTATGTTCCAGCTTACACCCATTGCCCCTTGTCCTATCACCAGATGACAATGAGAAGAGCCTAACTCCATCCTCCTGACACCCACCCTTCACATATTTGTAGACATTAATGAGGTCACCCCTCAGTGTCCTCTTCTCCAAGCTAAAGAGACTCAGCTCCCTCAGCCTTTCCTGATGAGGGAAGCATTCCACTTCCTTCATCATCCTCTTTGCTCTACACTGGACATCCTCCAGCAGCTCCACATCCCTCTTGAAGTGAGGGGCCCAGCACTGGACACAATACTCCGGATGTTGTCTCACTACTGCAGAGTACTGGGGGAGAAAAACCTCTCTCTATCTGCTAACCACCCCTGTTGTGGTCCACCCCAGGAAGCTGTTGGCCCTCTTGGCCACAAGGGCGCATTACTGGCTCATGGTCATCCTGCTGTCCACCAGGACCCCCATGTCCCTTTCTCCTACACTGGTCTCCAACAGTGCCCAACCTATAGTGGTACCTGGGTTTGTTCTTGCCCAGATACAAGACACTACACTTACTCTTGTTACAGTTCATTCAATTTCTCCCTGCCCACCTCTGGCCTGTCGAGGTCTCACTGAATGGCAGCACAGTCTGCTGGGGTGTCGGCAACACCACCCAGCTCTGTGCCATCAGCAAACTTGCTGACATTGTTCTCTAATCCCTCATCGTGGTCATTAATGAATAGATAGAATAGGACTGGTCCTAGTATAGACCGTTGGGGGACTCCTCACAGCTTTCAAGTGGATGGACCTCACTACAAGAGAAGATGCTCATGTTCATAACATGAACATTCACATGTCCATAAGACCCAACAATACATATCTCAGAATCCTAAGGAAATTGACTGCTAAAGTTGCCAACTTCACCTTGATAACTTAAAAGTAACAACAGTGAGATGAAGTCCCTGGAGACTGGATATAGGCAACACTGTAATCTATAAAGAGTGGAAGGCATGAGGACCCTGGGAACAACTGTCTTATGCCTGGGAAGATCATTAAATAGATCCTCTGGAAGCCACCTGAATGCATATGGAGGACTAGCAGGTGACTGGAGACAGCCAGCATGGTTTCAGCAAGGGCAATTCCTGCTTCAGCTATTCAGCTTCTGTAAAGGAGTGCCTTCATGATTGTAAAAGGGAAGAACTTTGTATGTCATCTAGGAGGACTTCTGTAAAGCCTTTGACATGACCACCCAACAAAAACCTTCTCTAAATTAATGAGATTAATTCACTGGATGAAGCATTTGGTAGGTAAGGAATTTGATGAATCAGTTACATCTAGACAGAAGTGGTCAACATTTGAATATCTGGATGGAAATCAGAGATGAGTGCTATCCCTCACAAGTCCGTGCTGGGACCAGTGCTCTGTAATACTTTCATCAATTACACGGTGAGTGGTATCAAGTGCCCCCCTCAACATATTTGCAGGGGACACCAAGCTGAACATTGTAGTCAACACGCCTGAGCACCAGGGATAAAGGGACATGACCAAGTTTGAGAAGTGGGGCTGTGTGAAGCTCAGGAGGGGAGGTTCAACAAGGTCAAGTGCAAAATCATGCCCCTGGGGCGCAGCAATCCTGAGTGCAGTCAGTAGTGGCTCGGGGATGATGCGATTGAGAGCAGTCCTGCGGAGAAGGACTTCTGGGTGCTTGTGGGTGGAAGGCTGGACAGGAGCTGACAGCGTGCACTCACACAGTCCAGAAAGACAGCTGCACGCTGGGGCTGCACCCAAAGAAGCGCAGCCAGCACGCCGAGAGAGGCGACTCTGCAACTCCAGAGATAACGTCCCGCCGTTCCATACTGCCAGTAGTGCTGAGGACGCCTTTGCGTTCTCGGCAATCCTTTATTTTCTGGTGCTGTCTCATCATTCGGCTGAGGCTACTAGCAAGGGACAGCTGGCCACCTCGCTGGCTCTGAGCTGTAGAGCTTCTCCGCTGCTAGCATCAAGCCGCCAGCATCTTGTTTCTGGATGCAGGCACGGGGTTTGAGAGGCACAGAA
>JAOXOE010000874.1:9301327-9320388 GCA_028565055.1 Phoeniculus purpureus | reverse complement strand
TCCTGCTGTGGCAGTGGAATTGGACTAGATGATCTTTTGAGGTCCCTTCCAATCCCTAATGTTCTGTGATTCTGTGATCAGCTGTTACTGAACATAGCTGAGAGCAAATGTGTGTAGTTTCCGTCATAGTCTTTATAACAGAGAAGAGCACATTGGACAAGCATGAACACTGAAGTTTTTACAGCTGATCTTCAGAGATTTGCAGTTAACATCAAGCAGAGTTGCATAGTGTCAGACTATATTAAATGCATTTAATCCACTGAGATTTAGTATTGCTTCCTAAGGAAAAGGAGTTGGGCAATATGTCCTTGTGAAAAATAAATGTATGCATCCTTTACCACATGAGAAAGCTGTGCAAACTTTTGCTTCTGTTGACTCCTGAACAGTTTGTCTGTTGCTCTTGGCAATTAATTTCAGCAAAAAGGGATAAGGTTTACACCAGTGGAGATTCTGCTGTAATGACTTAGCTAAAGGGAGATACCAACCCATTGCATCAGAATTTCAGGAAAAGGCATCAGGCTAGCAGCAGCTTACTCTGCCTGTCCAAAGAAAGTAAAATTAATGAGGAGATGTGTGACTATTTCCCTTTTTCACTATCAGGATATCAGTACAAATGATGCCATTTGACAAATAAAAGACTCAGATCGGGAAAACAAGGTTACCAATTCAAAATGCAGTATGTTGTTGAAGGTGGGAAGAAACAATTACATTATTCAAGTTCTTTGGGCACTTCTGTCTCAGATTGCATTTCATTTTTCATGACAGGTTTTCAGTGCCAGCTTGATCTTTCAGCCCTGCTGTGAGAGTTGATATCCTGTATGTATAGAGTGACTTAATGGAAACAGAGGCACAATGTGAGGTCTTTAAACAACATGTACTTTCCCTTGCCAGTTAAAGATCTGTTTCACAGATGTCTTGCCAATATTTGAATAAGAGTTTCCTACTGACATTCCTTTTTTCTTTTCCTGGAAGATTTCTTTAAAAAGCAGCATGCAATATGAAAAATGCATGTACTTGTGCAAGAGGAGGCGGAGACCTGAAGAACACGTTACGTTTGTATGCCAAAGAAGAGAGAGAATGAGAAAGAAGCATTTCTTGGTAAGGAAGATGTTGTTAAGTGAACAAGCTTGAGAAGTTTGCACCAGAAGATGTACTTAGCTCACTGAAAGTTTTGCAGTAAAGCCAGAGGATGAAAGACTTGCTGATGTTTCAAAGCATCTGGAAGTAGAAGATGCTTTGTGGCTCCTTGATATTTCTGCGATAAAGTCCATTCCAGGGCTGCCATTCAGCTCCTGGCCTTTCCTCTCTTCACAATGACTTTTTATGTATTCCTTCACATTTTGCTTACTTTAGGTGGTTCTTTGGTCCCTGTGCTTCCTAAATTAAATCCTTTCAGCAGCACTCGTGCAGAAGAGCCATGTTTGAATACCGATTTTTGTGAATTGGTGCTTAGGAAAGTGTAAGGTATTTGAAAATCAAGCACACTAGTAATATGTTCATTTTTACCTCTCAAGATTGTGAAATCAAAATGAAGGGAGGAAAAACTGTTACTGGTGATCCTGCTGTGGCAGGGAAATTGGAGGTCCCTTCCAACCCCTAATGATTCTATGATTCTATGATCTGAGGGTCATCGTCATAAGCCTTGGACTATTACCTTTTGGCTTTAATTGCTGAATGTAACTTGTCACCAGATAAGAACAGGGAAGTATGATGCTTTGGATGGTGTCATGAGATCCTCCTCTGATCTCAGTGTGAGTGTGAATAAGGCCTGATAACTCCTTCAGATTTGCTATGCAGAGCTGAAGTGCAAGAAACTCAGAATTTTGCAGAGTTCACTGAAGTAATATTGATAATTACATGATTTGCACTTACGGCATCATGTTGACTTTTCTCAGAACATTATGATTTGCTTGTTGAGAAGCACTTTATTTTTCCTTTCTTGCTGTTTAGTAATTGCAGATGTTTCTGTTTCTCTGGATATTACCTGGCTGACTCAGTTAGTAGAGCACAGGACTCTGAATCCCAGGGTTCGTGAATGTGAACCACGTGTAGGGCAGCACGGCTTGAGACCTTCCGGGTACACCAGGTACTGTAGGCTTACCCTGCTCTAGCAGGGGTGGGTGGACTTAAGTGATCTTTTGGGGTCCCTTCCAGCCTGTAACATACTGTGATATTAGACGCATTACAAGTGGTTATCTTCCAGCAGGGCACTAAACAGTGGGATGAAAGCAGTTATAATTCCCTGTAACTGTCTAAAACTTTTGACTTTGCTTTCACAGAGGTTCACAAGTTCTTCAGGAGGGAGAAAAAGAGGAAAAATTATGAAAGTACGGTAGGCTTGTAGGCCCCCTGCCAGAAGAGGATCCCGTCTGAATTATCCGGAAGAGGATCTCATCTGTTTATGTCAATTGTGATAGGGCCTGTCCCAGCTTTCAGTTTGACTAAGGAGTGTTGAGGACATTTTTATATGCAGAACTACACATTGGATCGCAGGCACTTGCCATGTCAAACCTCTGCCAAAATAGATATGCAGAAGTTTCTTTTTATCATAACTGATTGCTGCTGGACTGATTCTTCTTACAGACTCCATACTGATGACCCTCACTCTATCCCCTTTATGCTAACCCACGCTTTCACCACCACCCTTCTCTTTTCTTCCATTGCATTTGCCAAGAAGCTATCTAGGAAGTCTCAGCAGAATTCAGGACCTGGCCCAGAATTTCAGCTGCTGGATTTATTTCAGCTGTGGGAAAAATGGTAAGTCAGAGTCTGAGAAACAAGGAAGTAGTTAACTGAGCTCAGTCTTTATGATCAAACCTTGTCAACATCGCCTGCTTACCAGATGGTGTTGCCTAGAAGGCTGGATTTACTCTGAAAGCAGATTAGCAAGATTACTGAACATTTAAAGACACAGAGTGTTTCCTCACAGTTTCATACTTACCTGTGCATATCACACCGGCTTTTGGCAGGTTTGCATGGTTTTGTTAGTTGCTGAAACTGAAAATCAACCTAAGTTTAAATAACAATACAAAACTTGCACTTAGGAATCAGAGAACTGATGACTTCTTTCATTATTTATTAAAAAAACAAAATTAGACTTTTCCTAAAATCTGCATTAGTTTAGGAAAGTTTAAATATATCAACAAATCCCATCTGGTCCACTGGAAAGTCAAACTCCTTCCATTAGATTACACATTTTTTTTTCCCTTTTGGAAATGGGAAGAAATGAGAAATGGGAAGAAAATTATTTGCCCTATGTAACTCACACAGGTGAGCTGGGATTGTATTGGAAAGGCATCTTGAAAGCAGCCTCTTGAGCTGGAAAGATAATACTGTACAAGAAAAAAAGGAGAACAAAAAAACAGTTATCTAAATGCAGTATGTTAATACATGGAAAATGTGTATTTCCTTGAATAGACATCAAAATGGAACCAGAGCTCTTGGCATTTAATAGTGACGGGTCAGTTATTTGCATGCATACCTCCTTATTACTGAATTCATTAACAGGTTTCTCAGAAAATAACGTTATGTTGGTTATGTCACACATTCTTGTATTTATACATTTAAAATGAGGTTATGTGGTTTGACTTCTTGTTTTTTTTTTTTCAATCAATGGTTTTACCGTGTTGTCGATGTTATACCTTTAACACTGGCTGTGTGAACTGTTAAAGGTTAATTAAAACATATAAATATTTTCAAATATATTCTAAAACTAACTGGCAAATAGAAACTGGATGTTGTGGTCCTCTCTCTCTTGCCTTCGATACTGATCAAAACTGAGAACAACGAACGAATATTCTTGGTAGCAGTAACTGATGAGGTTGGTGAATTTGGATAATTTTGATCTTGTGACACACCGTCCTTCAAAGGACTATTCATTAAAACAACAAAAGCAAAGCAACAGCCACACTCCAGAGCTTCTCTGTCTGTGCTTTCCATATTCAGGTACTGGAGTGTAAATGAGATTTCAACTAGATTTGTTGTGCTTAAAAAAATATTCTTCTCTTGATTTGTTACTGGTTTTTTATTAGTATGTTTATGTCTATTGATAAGGAGCATGAGAGGGCTAATTAAGAAAACACTATGTAATGAAAATGTTTTCATGAGATCGAAATGCAGTAAAATAAAAACCTCTCCATATTAAAGGAAACCAAATGATCTTTAGTAAGACTGAAAAATTCTCCTCTAAAACCACATTATCTCATCTGTGATAGTCATATTTGCTGAATAATGTTTCTTTTCTGCCTCTCAAATAGTTTAGCCTCCTGTCAAGCCCTTTGGATGCGTATAAGGAAAGGGTATGGTTGCTATGGTATGTCTAACCTGTCATTTTAGACATTTTTTCAAGAAGCAAGTATTAAATAACTTTCCATGAAGGAGGAGCCTGAGATCCCCAAATTTTCTTGAAACAAAATATCCATTTAAAAAAAGAGTTCTTAAGTTCTACTTTCTTTGCTCTAAATCTTTCGTCTTTCAGGCTGTTACCTATTTGCATTTCTGCCGAGGAACAAACAAACTGTAAAGATTAATCCAATATTTATCTTACCGTGATGCTAAGAAATGCAGTTGTTAGCACTCTTGCTGGTAAAGAATACTCACGTTTTCCTTGTCTCTTTTGCTTTTCATAAATCATGGCAAGTATGTTCCTTAAGATTTTATCCTAAAATCAACCATATTTCTAAACTGTTACAAGTGTCACAGAATCACAGAATGGCAGGGGTTGGAAGGGAACTCAGGAATTTTGAGTATCTCCAGAGGGTGCTCCACAAAATTACAAACTAATCTGTTGTATTAAACTACCAATTGAACACTAACCACTGCAAAAGAAGTGCTAATTTAAGCTGCTTATATCACATTTTAAAAGCCTAAAAAATGAAATGCAGTATGTTAAAAGAATCAGCAAATCTTTCTCATAAATTGAAACTGTATTTTGTAGTTCCTATATAGTGATCGTGTTGTGAAATACAGCAGCTGTGCTTATTACAAGAAATACCTCAGCAGCTGCCAAATTTAAGGCCACTGGGGACCTAAATTTATTTCACCATTCAAGAAAACCACAGGTGTTAATTTACTTCTGCTGGATAATACATTTAGTGAAAGGCTTTGAACTGCCTTAAACACAAAATATCTTTGGAACTCTGGCTTGAAATAAGATGGTACAAATATAGTGTAGCACAGAGATTATGAAGGCTGACAATGACTTGTAAAAGATGTTCCTTCTGCATACTGGATTCATTGTTGTAGATAGGTACTAAAAAGAAGGTGACAGTGGTCAAAGATCAGATTCTAAAAGAAAGTATGTATGGCTAAAACGAGAGCTAGACAGACTGTTGGTCATGTATCCAAAGATGGAAAAACCCTTCAAAAGCTTTGGACAAGAGGTTGTCTATCATGGCAGAAGCCATTCGGTGAAATTTTAAACCCAAAAGAATCCTTGAAGAGTTGCCCTGTGTGTATCTGAGCCTTCATTGGTCTGGTTCCTCTCTATGAAAAAAACAAGCACGTCTGAAATAAACAAGCACTGACACAAAATAGAGTCTGACCCTGCTCAGAATACTCAAACAACACAGCCCAAAGGGCAGCCGTGAATACAGCTCAAACTGAAGAAAAATAAATCATCTTCCTTTGGAAAGAAAAAAAATCAGACTGGAAAGGGATAGTCACTATTATTCATACCGGGTCACTTTGTAGACTTTTTATTGAATCCTGTATTGTTATGCAAACATGTTGTAGACCACACTTCAGGGTACCATGGGATTTGCAACTTTCCTTTATTTCTCATGGAATATTTGTAACAAAGATGTAAAGTGGTGGTTGTGTCATCTTCAAAGTTTGACTTCCAGCCTTTAGTACAGAGAAAGTTTACAGTTAGTTTCATATAAATAGGCTACAAGCTGGCACAAAAAAGACTTACAAGCCTAGATTTCGAAGTATCAGAACATGAACCAGAGATTACAGTGGAAGTGCTTTAATTATGACAAAATCAGTACCCACTGCATTAAATTAAAAATTAGCGGATTAGTCAGAGTGATATGATAGAAAATAAACTTGTTCTGACAAAAAGACAGTATCTTACAAAGCTAGATACACCAAATGCCTTCATCACCATTTGAGTTACCTTTGAGTTAAATGAGAAGAAAACAGTAAAGTGAACAGTAACAAAAAACAGTTGTAAAATAAGAGGACAATTAAGATAAAAGGTGAAGAAAAAAATTTATTGGCATATGTTAGCTGAAGGACAAGGTAAAATATCTTGAGATTTGAGATTGATCAGAAATGCCATTAAAATGTAGATAACTGTATCTTAAATTGGTATCAACTGTAGCTCTAAATGAAAGTCTAACTGTGGGCAGAGTTTGGAGAAATATACAGGAAGATATACAAAGTGGTTGGACAGCAGTAGCATGATGATGGCTTGACGTATCCAAGAGGAAGACTGGGGATAGCTTCTAAAATACGAAAGATTTAAAATTCACATATAATAAATCAAGTAGTATATCTTTATGTTTCTTCTAATATTCCAGATTTGTAGATAGAACTTTCTAGTTTTTATGATAACATCAAATTTACAGCCTTCTGTACTACCATTTCCATACACAGACTGAGGATTCGTCATGGTAACCAGGTAATAAATAAGTCATGCAGTCCTTTTAGACTGAGCTGTCTACAGGCCAACTCATAGCTGTGTAAGATAGGCTTCCAGAGTAGTAGGATGAGAGAAAGACAATGAGTTCTTGGGAAGTCTCTCCCCTGTTAACTACAATAGCTGTTTATCCTGGATGTGTACAATTCATATGGCTAATATTTGGTGAGACAAGCCTGAACCACAGACAGGAAGGCAACCGTTTTTATGTGCTATCAGAAGTAAACAAAATGATGAGGCGTAACTATCATTACCTGAAATAAAATCATGCTTACTTAGTTCACTTGCACGTAAAACTTGTAGTTTGGTCATTAAGGTGACGGCGTGTTTTCCTATCCAATGTTTAAGTGTGTATTTCATTCCATAATCACAAAACCTTTTTCTACAAAATTATTATCTCTGTGTACAACCTTTTTCTAGAAACACTGGCACTTTTCTTCTGTGAAAGCCAGTAAACTTTGGATGGGTTTTTCCAGGGAACACTGTTATCCAAAAACCTGTGTTTAACGATGTACTGACGAAAGAACGATGTGATTCAGTAGAAGAACTTGTTCACAGAAACAAAGTCTCCTAACCCAGTTAGCTATTTCATTACAGGTCTGGGAACACCTTGCTTCTGCATACATTCAAATTTTAATTGTCTGCTGAGTAGAGATCTTTGCATTATTTCTGAAATTCAGGAGCTGTATCGTAATTGTACTTAGTCAGGAAGCCTGCTGGAGTTCTAAGGAGAGTGTATCTGCATGGGTACATTACCAACATTTAGACTGATGTTATGCAATTGAAGTAGTAACAAGATGAATGTTTTGGAGAAATACAAGTCCATAGAAGTCCTTTTAACCAGAGGACTTTGTTTTTCCCAAAGGACTTTCATGTATTTTGTCTCCAGCTACTGGATCAGGACATGTAATATTCACCATTGATAATTCCTACTTCTGCCTTAGTCTAGGAGTTTCTGTCAATCAGACATTTCCTTGGCCATGCCTCTGAAGCACCAGTGTTCTGGTTTCCTTTTGGTTAGTCAGTCCTCTCTCTCACCTGCACCTCTTCTGGTTCTTAACCATCTTTTGCCACTCTTCCATATTAGTCTTACATGATGGGAATTCTATATAGAGTGGCCTTAAAATGTCTCAGCCATGTAGGCA
Source organism: Phoeniculus purpureus (assembly GCA_028565055.1). Lineage (NCBI taxonomy): Eukaryota > Metazoa > Chordata > Aves > Bucerotiformes > Phoeniculidae > Phoeniculus > Phoeniculus purpureus. The sequence continues at coordinate 9,312,600 of JAOXOE010000874.1, read as the reverse complement.
CAACTGAACCTCTTCACGGAAAGGATGGCAAGCAATGGCCAATCTTCTCTCAGGGTTATCAGGGAGAAAGTAAAGCCAGGACAGGTGCAAAGTGAAATCAGCTTTAGTTTTACTGCTGCACGTGTAGTTAAGAGAGAAAAGAGACCTTATTTCAGAAAAGATCTTTGGGTTTCTCATCAAATCTTGATTCTGAGTTAGTAGACCAGTAAACTTGCCCTTCCAGTGCTGCTCTACCATCACCTTCAGAAAGCTGCCTGTGTGATTTCACGTGACACCATCTACGACTTGTCCTGGTTCTCTATGTGAGAAACGGACCGTGCATACAATGCCTGAATTCCCTTTCTTTGCATAGGTATGGAACTACTTTATCCCGTGAGATTTAGCGTGCAGAGCTCATGTAAGGGAGATCAGATCTCTTTCCAACACCGTCAATACAGAGTACTTTCTTCATGGAAATCCTTCAGAAAATTTTGTTTATATTGAGCAAACAACTTTCAGGGAAGGAAAAAGAGAACAATCAGTTATTCATGCAATAGCACGGGTTTAGCTAGAGGAAATGTTCCTAAACCCTTACAATTGCTTCTGAATGCCAGCCAGGGTGAACCACAGAAGTAATGTTAAGCTGACTGCAATTTCAAACAGCCAGCAAAGAGGGAGCTTTCCAAAGGAAAGTGTGTCCAAGCGCTTGGGGTACCAGACAGACAAAAGGAAGAAGGTAGCTCTTTTCAGACAAGAAGATGCAAACTAAAACTTTGTCGTCATCTTACAGGCACAATAAAAAATGAACCCACAATACTTAGCCTACTTAGCAATTTTCAGAGTAATTTTAACCTGAGGCATATTTAAGATTATTCCTTCTGTCTGATTTATTTTATCTGATATGTGTTTACCTATCCTTATCTAACATGATTGCTTTTAATTAAGGCAAACTGGATGTGGATTTGGCAGATTTAGCAGTGGAGTAAATTACAACCAGGTTCCTGAGTGCATAACTGCCGAGGGGAAGGAAGCGTCAGGGTGCTGATTTACAAATGATGCGTAACATTCCGTATTTCCACATTAGAGACGGATGTGTTGTTGTCAGCATCTCCTGATATAGCACAAGGGCCTGGATTCATCCTATCTAAACAGTGGCACTTAAATGTAGCTTCTAAACTAAGACCTTGCTTAATGTTGCCTTCATGCCTACTGAGGAGAAGCAAGCATCTCTGGAAGGAAATTCGGCTCACTTGGGATCTGGCTGATCTGTGCAGGTGCTCAGAGCTCACTCCTTTTGCTGTGCCTTAGGTACTCAATCCTTTTGTTCATATGCCTTAGGTAGATGTATACAGTTAGCTGGGAGAGACTTTAGGCCACCGTACTCTGATGCTTGTTTATTTTCTGTTAGTTAGTTTTTAAGGCTTTACATACATTAAATGAAAGGACGTAGGTACATAAAGATGAAATCCATAACAGTCAGCATGCTTTGCAGAGAATTGCCTCAGCCAAGGAGAATAATGTGCATCAAGGTCACAGTGCTGTTAATATTTCACATAGCACACCACCTACAGTCTAGATCAAATCATGTTACTTTGCCTGTGCCTTACCCGTATAAAAGCAGACGTTGTGCATGGTTTCCAGCTACTGATAGGAGGACAGACTATTTCTTTTATATCCAATAATGATCTTCAAGCCCAGAAGAAAAATCTGTGTATGACTCTGAATCCCATGTAGTGAAGATCTGCCAGGGTTTCTCTGTATGTGAAAGTTCAGGCTGTTCTCCCAGGGAAAAGGTTTCTGTGTATTTATCAGACACAGCAATTTAGTCAGTGTTTCTGAATGCATACCGACATACTACCCTGGGCTGGAGTCGCTGCACAGCAAAGTAGGTCTACATCCAAATGGGAATTTCAGTGTTGCAATGCTGAGGCTTCTAGTGCCTTTAGGAACATAATCTCCTCAGTGGAAACCAAAGCCTAGAGTGTTCCTTGGTCCCCTCTGTAGTGCACAGGTAGATACAGGTTCCTCAAAGTCAGTTTCGTAACACAGACTCATATTGAAAAGGGATCCTTACGCACCATAAAGGGAATAGTCTGAGGACTTCAGTGTGACTGTGGAATGCAGAAACAACAATGGTATGTACCCTCACAGTTCAAGGCCCAGCAAAGGATTAAGTTTATTTATTTCTGAAATGGGAGGAGACAGCCTTGTTCCTATTTCCCCTTGGTCAGTCTGCGTAACCATGGCAGTAAGGCTGCTGGTTGAACGCGCTACCGCCTTATTAACATAGACTTTAATTCTTATGTACTTCTTAAGCAGTTTAGTGGCAAGAGAAAGCCAAGGGGGTTCTTAGAAAAATAACAAGCAAATGGGATGATGTTGGAAATAAGGCATGAGGAAACAGAAGCTGTGTTTGCCATTTCAAAGTCTGTACAATTCCCACAGCATTTGTTCAGCGCCAAGAAGTGTGAGTGGGCAGCAGTTTGGACAGGGGTGCTCACGCAAAGATCACAGGAGAAACGCTGGCAGCAGTTCTCCTTCCTTTGTTTGGGGCTGTGACACAAAGTGGATGTGGTAGGATCAGCATTCAGCAGGGAATATACAAATAATCCCTTGACTGAAAATAGTTCCTCCAAGATATTAGTCATCTGGGATAGGACCAAACCACAGCATACTGATCGAAGAAAGCTTGGGGCCGTGCCTAATCAAAAAAATGTGAAGTAGTAATAAGAACAAAGGTCTGCATGCTGTGCACTGTGTGTGCTGTAGCATATATCTAGATTTGCTGAGGCTTGTGTCTACACAGACAGTACCACCTACAAATGGAACAAAATTTTCTGTTCTCATCACACATCTTGACTTTTGAAAAAGGTAGGGGTTTTTGTGAGTATTTATCTTATGCTAGTTAACAATTCAGATTTAAAGGTGAATCTGCCAAGATCCAGAAGAAATAACTTTGGATTTAAGTAGCAAACCAAAACCCAGGCTAAAGTGTTTTTAAGTGCCTATTTGACATGCAAGTGTGACAAGACAGTGAGTTTCTTTTCCTAGGAACTTTCTACTATACTACTGTCAGAGATGCAAACCTAGATTTATTACGTATGTGATACTTCTTGGGCAACTGATCTAACTGCAAGTGTCTGTGCAAAGGCTATGCAGCGATTTCCATTCTTCCTCAAAGAACATGTACTCTTGTTTTGCATGATTAATCCATTCCATACACGTGCAAGTACAGAAACTCTTTTTGTTAATAAGTTTCGTATTTGCATCGGGAAGAAGCAGCTCACTGCATCTCTGTGACAGATATTATACCTATATCCTCCGAAACATTCAGTATAAATCATTTAACTTGTAGTGTGAAGCAGAAATCAGGTTCAAAGTGGCTCTTTTCTGTCTTTAACTGATCTATTAGACAAACTACAGATGGAGGATGCGATCTAGTTTGTGTGATACTTACTGTTTGTGAATTTACCCATGTTCGTTCTCCCTTAGCAAAATGGGGAAATGCTGTAGCTTAGAGTGTCACATGCACATGCTCAGCTGATGCTCATTTTGCCAGCATTTATTGTTGCTGTCAAACTAGGAGCCCATTTCAAATCAGTCACAGGGTATCTCTTCTGGTCTGTGGCAAATCTACCATGTCTATTCTGAATCGGAAATGTTCACTCTGCACAGACAAGTAAACAAGCAGCCAAAAAGTAAAAAAGATTAACCACTTGGAGCCATCATTATCTGTGTTGTCTCTTCTAAACAGTGTCAGTGCACCTGGAAAAATCCATGGCATTCTGAGTGCCCAGCGTGGGACAACGTCTGCAAGCCAAACTCAGGGTTCAGTTACAAAAACAGGGACTTAGATTGTTTGACTGATGCAAATGTGAATAGTTTTGTTGGCATTTTTGAGACTTGTGCTATTAAATACATATTATATAACAGGCATATATACGTGTCTGCCTGACATTTCGGTCTAAGCTCGTGTCTGAGTGGAAAGGACAATGCCCTGCCCTAACAATACAACAACAATGCAGACATACTGAATGTTTGAAAGGAAAAGTAATTGCTTATTTCACTATTGTTAGGAAGAAGCCCACCATTTTTTATAACAACAAAAAGAAAAATGATTTTTTTTTTTTAATGTTTCAAAAACCTGGTTCAGTCACAAGTTTTGCAAATACACCACCGTTTTTAACAGGAATTACAGAATTAACGGGCATTAAGAGTGGATTCTTCACTTGGCTTTCAATTTGTTGCAGTGTGAAGAAAGTTCCTTTGCCTTTCAAATATTTTTAAACTTTTACTGTATAAATTAGGCGAGATTTTAGTCTTTCATGAGCAAGCCATACAGTTTTTGTTCTGAAGGGATGACATATAACATGTATAGTTTTCACGACAATTTTCACTGAATTCTCCCATGCTCTATGTTGGTGACAATTTACCAGAATGACTAATTTTGAAACCTAAGCTACACGTCGTGTTTCAGAAAGGAGCAATAGTCAAAATAAAAGGAAAATAAAAGACAAATGAAGGGTAATATTATATATGAACCTTGATGATTCCGGTAGCTGAATCAATAAAGGGCATTAAGTGGGACCTGTTAAGCTGGTGACTGATGGCTGACGTGGGTTGGACTCAGACATATTTGAAGATCCTGTTGCTTCTGCTCTTCTCAGCATGTTTTGTTCTGGTTAGTCGTCTTTTTTTTTTTAAGAAGTACATTTAAAAAGTTGACTGACGACTCTTTCAGCTATACATAAATTTAAAGTTTTCTAAAAGTAGAATGTTGTCACAGTTTTATCCTGATATGAAATTAACCAATTAATTTAGTTATTGTGCTAATGGTCTGAAACTACAAACAACTAAGTTTCAAAAACGACTTATAAATTGCAGGCAAAAACTCCCTAGCTCAGTTATGGGAAAAAAAGGACAAGTTTAATTCACCCTACATAAAAAACTGAACACAAAGATGTACAGAGATTAATCACTTATTCTTACATATCTGGGCCAAGGTTTTGTCTCCATCCCCTCAAAGGGAAAAGATTTTCATCAGTTCCTTTTCCTTATGGAAACATGGAGTACATTCAGTCTGTGCATGCATCCCTCAGCATCAGTGGGCATTTCAAGGTCCAGTTGCCTGTTCCATGTGCTTCCATGCCAGTCCTCCATTTCCAACATGCTGAGTCAATGGCCACAATTGAGGAAAAAACTCTCCATTTCAAGAAATAATGTATTTCAGGTGAAAAATTCCTTCTGCTGTTTTTTGAATCTCTCTGAATTCTGAACCTGAATATCTTTCTGAATCCGAATCTGAAATCTGAATCTTTCTCTCTGTCCACCACATTCCTCAGCCAAGATGGCTGCTGTGCCCGCCTCAGTGTCATGTGTCCCTCTCCCAACAAGACAAAAGCTGAGTGAAGATCTGGAAACCTGGTAGCTCCAAACCAGTTTTGCCAGTTCACTGAGTCAAAAAAAAAAAAAAAATTGACAAAGAAACTTTCCAATGACTCCAATGGAAAGAAAACCACCGAATTCAAGCTGCAATATCTGTACACCATTGTAGGTTTGTCAGACACTGGAACTATGATACATTGAAAAAAAAAAAAAATTGAATAAATCTGTATACATTTAATGAAATCAGTATAAAACGTGTTTCTAGTAGTCCAAGAAGGTTGTTCTAATATTAAGGCAACTCCGTTAGGACCATCTCAGTGCAAATCATATTTTCTTGCTATTCGTCTGAAGGATGCATTTCAGTCATGCATACTTCAAAATGCATGATGATGTTAGACGGGACTTTGTTATAACAGTAACATGAAAGGGACAGCATTACGTTTTGCATCAACTGACTACGATTTAACTGAGCCTAGAATGTTCTGTTGCCAAAGTCAACTCAAAGTGACTGTTTCACATTATAATGGAGGCAAAATATTTATTTTATAAAGCATGCTGTATTAACAACCATATACTGAATAGAACTATGTACTCATTAATTCAGTAGGGGTTTATAGAGGCTCTCAGAGGCTCTATTTTTGTAGCATAGCATGACTACAAATCACCTGTATCTAATGTCTGCTCTGTATGAAGTGAGGTAGGTGGTATCAAGTCTTTGCCACTATTAAATGAGTGTTACTGAGTAGAGAAATTACTCGATAGTGGGTGAAAGATCTAAATAAATAAAAGTTTAAACTCAAAAGTAGAAATTATTTGTTATAAACATTCAAACATTACTAAAAGAAGTGTTACAAAGTAACATTCCTAATAAGTGCTTTTGCAATGGATAAGTAAATTAGCTAAGTGCTTTGTATAAAATCCCTTGTACATAAGGTAGAGATGTAGCATTAAAACCTACTTACCCTATGCTGTCCTCATGCTTGGAATGTTGTCCTTAGCCAATAAATACACGGATACCATGGAAGACCTTTAAAATATGTATTTATTCCATATTATCTAAGCACAACAAGCCTGACTATAGCTGCTGTAATTCCATTAGTCCTGAATTTATAACATATGGTTTCACAGTTAATATATCTGTGACCAGAATCAGGCCTTGTGAGTAGATTCACAGTATTATAAAATTCCTATACTAAATTAAGGGTCATGCTGTCCCAGCCTTTTGTTTTGATTCACCAGAGAGAATCATTTGATCTCAAGATCTTTACCACTTTCCAAAACAAAATATCATATGAAAACAAGGCTCCATAAGTATGAGACTGGTGCCTGAAGGGATTCCTGTTTGTTTTGACTGCAAACACTTTGAGGATTGTATCTTAATATATGTTTTTGTGTTGATACTGCATATTTGTATTTATGTTAATAGGTGGTGTGCTTTAGCCATCAGTCATGAGTCTGTCCCTCGTGACCTCTATTTGTTTCAAATACTCTGATTCTCTTTGACCAGTGCCCGTATAATTCTTCACACTGTATTGACTAGAACTAAATGGAGATGCAAAAGTAGCCCAGGGGACTTGATTGTGGAAAATATTATGCCAAACTACTTTACTATTCTGGAAAAAACCCCACCACTTATAGAATGCCCCTCTTCTCAAAGTCTGAAACATATTTTTAGATCAAACAGGAATAAAACCTTCTTCAAGATATTTTTCTTTCGAAGAAAATGCATGTCTAAGCTCAGCTTTATATTGCATGCTAAAAAATGCACTGTTTAAACATATTTAGTCTTTCAAATAATACATGGTAATGTTACTCATCGGAGAACACTCAGAACAATAAACACGTTGTCATTCTTTTCCTGAAAGTGCTTTTGCTTGTGGAAGACACAAGCAAGCTGGATTGCATTAGATAAGATGAGTAACAGTGGCAGGTATGAAAATCTGTGAATGCCGGGAGAAAAGATAAAGAACGAAACCTGCAAAATAAGCAATGTAGACAGCAGAAAGAAATTGCACTGAAGGACAAGTGTGAACCCTCTTACTCCTTCTAAAAGACCTATCCATTCTAAGAAATTAATAATCTTGCAGATGCTTTTATATAGATCCATTATGCACTAACATATGGAATTATAGTCTGATGCTTGCTAGATTAAAAAAACCCAACAAGCTATGCACTGAAAAGTTTACTTGAAAAGAATCGTGGTCTTTGTGTATTGAAACACAGTGCTCTAACTGAAGTTTATTCCACGTCTGAAACAGAAACATGAGTGCTTTCAAAAATCAGAAAGTGCAAAATAATGGACACCAAAACATTACTTGAAAGCACAGGGCAATTTGAAGAGATGCCATGGTTCTTGTATGGAAGTATAGATGTGTTCGTGTGTTTCTGTGGGGTAAAGCAACAGTAATAAGCTTGTGACATGTTTCTGTGGGAAAGAATTCCGAAAATTCTCCAGAGTGCTTGAAGTGAAATGCTGCTATTTGCTTCCTCCAGAGAAGACTTTCTTATGGTCACCTAGAAGCAAGTCAGTTTCCAGTCAGGCTGTCAAATACTGAATGCTGTTTTAATTGCATTTATGTTTTTAGAGTGTCAGTTTATGATGTCATGTGTTGAAGTACCTGCTCAAAAACACGCAGTTTCAAAGATCTTTCAAAAATATTCCCTAAACTCAATTAACAGTAAGAAGGTGCCTCAGTAGGACCAGTGATAGCAACTTCAGATGAGATTATTAAATACCACCAGTAATACAGTGATTCTCATCAGTGCAAGCAGGAGTAGATCACAATCTCTGGTAGTGACAGAAAGGGTATGTTTTTGGAAGAAAGACAACGCACCCCTGCAGCACAGATCAGTACAACATGGAATGTCCAACAGTTATCTAAATGACAGTGTTGAAAGTGCTGCCCAGTTCACCTTTTAAGTTGCCGGTTTTGCCAGGGACACACAGGGACTGCTACATAAACTGAATAATAGCACCATGTGTCAACTTGTGACACAGAAAGAACCACCAAAATAGAAAACAAACACTGCTCACACCCTGTTTCCTGGAGTGTTTGTGGTGAGCTGTGCTTAGTTTCTGTTTATCTTGGGGTAACTCACCTAAGCATTGCTGACCAACATCTATTTTGAGCTCTGCTGAATACTGCTGCACTCAGTAAGAGAAGACTGTAGGAAAGGAACAGTTTCTAAAGTCTAAAACCTCTCTTGCAGTGGAAGAGTGTGTTGGAACTCCATGATGGAAACAGTATTATGAGCCCTGTAAAAGCTTCATCAACTGCCTGAAGTTCCTACTGCACCGTATAAGATAAAGCAGAGTTGAGTGATACATGTGATGACATTCTGACATAAACCCAACCAAACTCTGCTTTGATTACAGCCACTTTTGGCACTGTCTTGCCTGCAACATACTCTTTAAGCTATGCCTTTAAAGTAAGTAGGCAGAGAAGCTGTATTACAGGAAGCAATGCAGAGCTCAGAAACTCCCTTAAAACACTACCGGTTATGCAAAAGCCCCATTACAGCCGTCTATGAGCTTTACACACGCTGCTTCGTGTGGGCTGGTCACTTTCCTAAGTAGGACAAAGAGGAATGTGCAAACATGATCTGAATGTATGACCTAGAAACCAAGATTGTTAATAATACAGTATTTGAAGCAATTGTGCGTGTGTTAAGTGGGTCATGTACATTTGTGGTATGACAGCTCATACAGGGAACTTATAAATAGACGGCAGGAGGAAGTAAAAAAAGCACTGACGAGTAGAAGGCAACATAGGCTGGAAGGTGACCTTTGATTCTATTACTATTTTTAACGTTTTGTAGCAAAAGCTTTTCAATCTTAGACCTTAATTCCACTAATGAAGAAAATGCAGTGCCCTTGTTGCAGTCATGTCTCTGCTTGTAGCAGAATCAGTTCAGCCACATGAAGCTTATCAGGGACACAGGCATTCCACCTCCTTGGTAGGAAGGATGGTTCAGGGAGCTCAGTGAGGGCATCTTTTCCCCATTCAGTAAAAAATTAGTCTTCAGCAGGTCTGTACTTCTGTTCTGTGCTGGCAGTAAGAAGTTTGCTGGGCTGGGGATGGGGAATGTGAGGTATGTTAAGATGTAGTATGTTCCTGATTCTTCTAAGTGGCTGGCAAAGAAGAGAATTGAGGACATCTGTATCTTATCTAGTCTTCAGGAGTGGTCATTCCCATAAATATGCTTGTTCCTATACACATACAGACAAAAATAAGGCTTTTGAGGAATATTCACACTGTTTATGATGCTACAAAAAGGTTTGATTGAAAGTATGATAAATACACCAAAGCCTCCAGCTATGAAGTAGTAGGACTTCTGCCTTAACTACCGGTGTTAATTACTTTGCAACCAATGAATTCCTGTGTGATTTCAGCCACAATGACATGGGAATCTTCTCCATGCTTGTCCTTACTTCATGCTACCAACTTGTGTTCCTGACGGTTTTATTCTGGAGGTGGCTGCATGTTAACCATCAAGAATTTTTGGACAAAGTGTGACGCGTTCATTGGGTTAGTTTGCTTTCATTTGCATAAAGCGTGCTCCATAATCTAAGCACGATTTTAACAGTCTTGTAAAACCACACCAGCTAGTGAGATTATCTTCTGTCACAGCATTTTATGTAAGTTTAGGTTTCATAAACCAAAGGATGCTCAACGTCAGGTTGGAAGGAGTTAGGAGTTCCAAGTTTCCAAAACTTCTGTAACATTATGGAAGAATTTAGAACTTGCTGAGACTTTATTATTGCTTTTGTTTTTGTTTAGAGGTAGCAATGCAAAGACTTTATTTCAGAAGGAGTTATGGAGAAGGAAAGTTTCTCATACTGGTTGAGTTTGAATGTGGTCTCTGAAAACATACTGAATTACTCGGGGTTTTGCTTCATTTTTATTTGGAGATGAAGGTTGCCTTCTTCCACTGATCCAGCACAAGGCTGAGTATTACTCATGTGATGCTTGTGTAAGTGCGCTCACTCTTGCAGATGTTAGTAATCTCTGCATTCTAATACTCGTTCTATCACTGGCTGTCCTTATTGAAAATCATCTTGAATCCTCTTCATCTTGTTCTTCTAACAGTTAAGGCATTGTTTTTCTTGACTCTTGTGAAGACTTCGTTTTGCACTTGGTGCAAAGCTCCATGCAACTCAGAGCCTATCTCTCCTGTGCAGTACAGCACGTTGCATGCATGCCTGAGCTAATGGATCCTTGGAAAATGGAGAAGGATGGCCATGTCAGCACAGTACACCAAGCTCATTACTTGGGCGCGGTATCACACTGTTGCTGCTATTCTGCTTCCAAGACACAAGCTGGAAACCTGGCACTCTGCTATGCCATGTAGACAGACCAGTTTGGGTATGTGCTAGCTCAGGATCTCTGCTCTGCACACCCTTGCACAATGCAGACATACTTTCTTATTCTGTTTAAAGGGCTCTGCCCATCCCTAGCTCTACATGGCATTTCTTGTTAAAATCACACTGATGTTAACTTTTGCTAATTATTTCATTGTTTGATTGAGTGCAAATAAATCTTTGCTGAAATACAAAGTATAGGTTTTACTTGTTCACATTGTAAATGGAGTACAACAAATTCAAGGTGTCCTGGACATTCAGCCCTCACAGTATTTCTCACTTAGCCATGACTCTTAAAAGCATTTAGACTCATAGAATCATAGAATCATCAGGGGTTGGAAGGGATCTCGAAAGATCATCTGGTCCAATCCCCCTGCCATGGGCAGGGAAATCCCACCCTAGACGAGGCTGGTCAGAACCTCATCCACCCTGGCCTTAAACACGTCCAGGGACGGGGCCTCAACCATCTTCCTGGGCAACCCATTCCAGGCTCTCACCACTCTCACAGTGAAGAACTTCCTCCTCACATCCAGTCTAAATCTACCCA